>CM060959.1:20000-72500 GCA_030765055.1 Mantis religiosa | reverse complement strand
CCATTATTCCCCCATTCCTATTTATTCCAATGTCATCTGTAACTTAGGCAACCAAGTTTCTTCTTTCCCCATTTTTCCTGTATAACCATGCACTTTTAAATATATAATTTTTCTCTAATAAATTTATTTTGAATCAGTATTTGATCGCTCATTCTGCTATATTACCCTTTGCTCCCAATCTCCCTAGTAGGGTTGCCAGGATGACCTCGAGGCAGGCCCAGAGACCGACCAACGGACCACGAAGGGGAACATATCGGACATAGTTTGTGTAATTGGGGATAAAAGTTACACATAATTGTGTATTATTGCAGTGTAAATTTTTACTCAGATGACAAGTTTATTGCTACTACTAATGCTGTCATTATCACCAACAGAACCTATACTATACCAAATAAAATAATAGTAGTGAAATATTACTGTTATAAAATTGTACCTTCTTGTTCATCATATTTCTTAGGATTTCGCTGCATTCAGAAGAGTCTTGTTTTTAAGAACTACACTGTAGAAATCTTCACCCGTAATTTCAAATTCATCTCAACACAAGCTTCGGCTTTCACAAGTTCCGTACATTCTATTTCTAGCATCTACCTAAACGCAGTCAACACTAATCACTCGTTCAACGTGCTCGTTACTCACGGAATTGCGAGGACATGCTGCATTATTTTAAACAATAATCTGGATCTAATTTTTCGAAAAACTCACTCCACACTTTACAACAGTTATTATTAGAGCCCAGATTTATAAGCAAGCATATAGGTACGAAAAATTAAACAAGCACCAAAAATAGGCAAATGAAAAATAAAAATTCCATCATAAATACTTTGTTTCCCAGAATTCTTAACTTAAGTAAGCGTGTTACAGTATACGAGGGAGGTTATCCTGAGATTTTCTTGAGTGAAGCTCCTACGTTAGTGACGATTTTTATACAGTGAAAAGGACATCTTAACGTCCCATGATGTTCCTGAAACATGCGAAAAGCACCACAGCTCTTGAGTGAATTGCTCTTCGATGTTTTTTGTACCAGAAAGTGTTTTAGAAATTTTACACAGTGTTTCTTAGAAAGAGTTTCTTGTTGATACTTTGCTGAGTTTCTCAAAAGGCAGTTTTAACAGTACCGCGAGTCTCTGAAGACAACGTTTCTGAAATTCATCTATCAAAGAAAGTGAATGTTCCAAGGTACTATTTCGAGCTTCGAACTTGTTATAATAGCTGGTAGAAACTGTTATGGATTTACGTTATCTTATCTTGGATGCCAATGTTAGCAAAACATTCATTTGCTGTGGAAATTTTGCTTCCATCTTCTGCATCTGAGTACAACACTGTTCTTATTTCATTGAAATGTTCTGCATGGTATGACAGCCCTTAACTCAGAACCCGATCGAGTTAACGCTGGCTGAGGAGATAAAGACAAATCTGGAAAGGCTTCAGGAAATTTTTGAACTATAATCGGCGACTTTACGAACACTTTATTTACGCCAGAGACTAGAAGATGCAGGTTTTAATACTGGCTCCTAACTGTCTGAGTGAGACTATGTAAACCGTCTGAATGATAAAATGGTGGTTAATAGTAAACATTTACTTCTAAATTTACATGATTTATATCAAATAAGCTATTTTAATTAAAAAGCGCAAAATAAGTAAGCAAACCCCGTATTTCCGCAACAAAGCATTTATAAGCATGTCGATTAGAAATTCGGGCTCTACTTATTATCCTTGCTATCAACATTTGATACTAGCGATTTCAAAACAGAAAACTCAAGATACAGTTCGTTTCCACTGAAACTAATTTTCAATTTCTTTCCTACTTCAGCCAAGTCATTAAATGGAAACAGTTTTGGTTTACATAAATCTAGCACGGATACAATTTTATAAACATTGTCATTCCCACTGAAGTTATACAACTTATCAAGATTGTTCAAGTTTGCCGTAAACAAGCGTGCACTCATTTACTAGAATATTGTTTTCTTGTTCTATAAGGTGTTTTAAAGGCATTTTGATTTTAAATCCATAATGCCTATTGTTTCTTTACTTCCAACATAACCCCATGACCGTCTGAGATAAATATGTTCTCTTTTGCCGGAAGTCTAACTGCCTTAGAAAATACAGGTAAAGTTGCATTTAAAAAGTGCAGAAAACAATCTGTTAGTGTTAATGAATACTGTCTTATTTCGTCCAAATTAGGAGGTGGGCTTTTTCCTTAATCTTTGGTCCGTAATACTACTTTAAAACTTGCCACATCCTAACGTTCCACAGCTGACTGCAAAGACAACCCTCGCACAACAATGTGTCGCAATACTTCACTATAATCATGTTGAGGAAAATCTCAAAATGTTTCCAGTTTCTCAGAATTTTTTGATGATGAAGAAAAGTCTGTATATTATATTTTAAGAACTAGGCTTTCTACTCCATATTTTAGCAGCTTAAATCCAAATGTAGTACAATTATGCAATGTGACATGTCATGTAAATTATGACAATTGGCCATGACTACGTTTGTGCTTTCTTCTTTTAATCTAGTAAAAAGAGAATTATGTTTACTGAAATTAACCGAAAAATTATGACTTAAAAAGTTGACTGAAAAGAAACTACCTTGTTTAATGTTAAATCATTTTCCAATAAAATATATTTTAGTTTATTTGAACTGTCTTCTGCACATTCGTTTACATCTTCATAGAAGTCAAGTATTAAGTTACATTTTCCTTTATCTTTGGAGAAATGCGTTACAGCTACTGGATAGTGCTTTTATTACCCTTTTTTGAAGCATCTGAATCTAAAGAAAACGGAACATTCTGCTTTAGTTCATTCAGCAACTTCTCTTTAGCCTAAGGAAGAAGCACATTTTATACTAATGCCTCTTTTAGTTCGGCCGCATTTACTTTCGTTGCTACAGAAGGGTCTTTGAAAACATATGTATTCTTCAGAATTGTAAGAATGGTTAGCTAGGTTGCAGTCTTCTGCAGAAAATAGTTTTGGCAAGAATTTAAGAAGAGATTAATTTTTCTTTTGTGTGAAACTGTTCGTGTTGTGCATTTGTTTTGATCGAAGTGAAAAAAATGTTTTCTGAAAAAAGTGAAACATGCATCGGTGGCATTCGTTTGATAAGGCAACACATCCTAAGGTTCGCTTTTGCTCATTTGTCCCTCTTTAAGTGGCAGTTTGCTCCGAAAGTGGTAGTTCTCCCATGTACTACGCGGCTGGACTTAGAAAAATTTCGCTTGGAGTTGGACTTTAACTTTTTTCGCACCGAAAAGAAGTTTTTTTGAAAAATGTGAAATATGCATCATTGGTGTTCGTTTGATAAAGAAAACACATCCTTAGCCTAGTTTCTGCTAATTTGGCCCTGTTTCATTAACTTTTTGCGCCGATTTGGACTTAGAAAAAGTTTCGATATTTTGCAAAAATAATTTTTTAAAAAACATGAAATATACATCGGAGGCATTCTTTTAGAAAGGGAAACACATCCCAAGAACGATTTTGGCAAATTTCCGCGTTTTTCGATGGCGCGTTGCACCACACCTACAAGACGACAATTCCGGCCCTCGGGCGGCGAGGCCTCAACTGCCGGCATGGTTCCGAGACGAACTCCCGGGGGACTTAGAAATTTTTCGCTCGGAGTTGGACTTAGAAAAAGTTTCGATATTTTGCAAAAATAATTTTTTTAAAAACTTGAAATATACATCGGAGGCATTCTTTTAGAATGGGAAACACATCCCAAAACGATTTTGGCAAATTTCCCCGTTTTTCGATGGCGCGTTGCACCACACCTACAAGACGACAATTCCGGCCCTCGGTTGGCGAGGCCTCAACTACCGGCATAGTTCCGAGACGAACGCCCGGAGGACTCAGAAATTTTTCGCTCGGAGTTGGACTTAGAAAAAGTTTCGATATTTTGCAAAAATAATTTTTTAAAAAACATGAAATATACATCGGAGGCATTCTTTTAGAATGGGAAACACATCCCAAAACGATTTTGGCAAATTTCCCCGTTTTTCGATGGCGCGTTGCACCACACCTACAAGACGACAATTCCGGCCCTCGGTTGGCGAGGCCTCAACTGCCGGCATGGTTCCGAGACGAACGCCCGGGGGACTCAAAAATTTTTCGCTTGGAGTTGGACTTAAACTTTTTTCGGACCGAAAAAAAGTTTTTTTGAAAAATGTGAAATATGCACCATTGGTGTTCGTTTGATAAAGAAAACACATCCTTGGCCTAGTTCCTGCTAATTTGGCCCTGTTTCATTAACTTTTTGCGCCGATTTGGACTTAGAAAAAGTTTCGATGTTTTGCAAAAATAATTTTTTTAAAAACATGAAATATACATCGGAGGCATTCTCTTAGAAAGGGAAACTCATCCCAAGAACGATTTTGGCAAATTTCCCCGTTTTTCGATGGCGCTTTGCACCACACCTACAAGACGACAATTCCGGCCCTCGGGCGGCGAGACTTCAACTGCCGGCATGGTTCCGAGACGAACGCCCGGGGGACTTAGAAATTTTTCGCTTGGAGTTGGACTTAGAAAAAGTTTCGATATTTTGCAAAAATAATTTTTTAAAAACATGAAATATACATCGGAGGCATTCTTTTAGAAAGGGAAACACATCCCAAAACGATTTTGGCAAATTTCCCCGTTTTTCGATGGCGCGTTGCACCACACCTACAAGACGACAATTCCGGCCCTCGGGTGGCGAGGCCTCAACTGCCGGCATGGTTCCGAGACGAACGCCCGGGGGACTTAGAGATTTTTCGCTCGGAGTTGGACTTAGAAAAATTTTGATCGAAGTTAAAAAATATGTTTCTTGAAAAAAGTAAAACATGCATCGGTGGCATTCGTTTGATAAGGCAAACACATCCTAAGGGTCGCTTTTGCTAATTTGTCCCTCTTTAAGTGGCAGTTTGCTCCGAAAGTGGTAGTTCTCCTATGTACTACACGGCTGGACTTAGAAAATTTTGCTCGGAGTTGGACTTAGAAAAAGTTTCGATATTTTGCAAAAATAATTTTTTTAAAAACATGAAATATACATCGGAGGCATTCTTTTAGAATGGGAAACACATCCCAAAACGATTTTGGCAAATATCCCCGTTTTTCGATGGCGCGTTGCACCACACCTACAAGACGACAGTTCCGGCCCTCGGGTGGCGAGGCCTCAACTGCCGGCATGGTTCCGAGACGAACGCCCGGGGGACTTAGAAAAATTTCGCTCGGAGTTGGACTTAGAAAAATTTTGATCGAAGTGAAAAAAATGTTTTTTGAAAAAAGTGAAACATGCATCGGTGGCATTCGTTTGATAAGGCAAACACATCCTAAGGCTCGCTTTTGCTAATTAATCCCTCTTTAAGTGGCAGTTTGCTCCGAAAGTGGTAGTTCTCCCATGACTACGCGGCTGGAATTAGATAATTTTCGCTCGGTGTTGGACTTTTAACTTTTTTCGGACCGAAAAAAAGTTTTTTTGAAAAATGTGAAATATGCATCATTGGTGTTCGTTTGATAAAGAAAACACATTCTTAGCCTCGTTCCTGCTAATTTGGCCCTGTTTCATTAACTTTTTGCGCCGATTTGGACTTAGAAAAACTTTCGATATTTTGCAAAAATAATTTCTTTACAAACATGAAATATACATCGAAGGCATTCTTTTAGAAAGGGAAACACCTCCCAAGAACGATTTTGGCAAATTTCCCCGTTTTTCGAAGGCGCGTTGCACCACACCTACAAGACGACAATTCCGGCCCTCGGGCGGCGAGGCCTCAACTGCCGGCATCGTTCCGAGACGAACGCCCCGGGGACTTAGAAATTTTTCGCTCGGAGTTGGACCTAGAAAAATTTTGATCGAAGTGAAAAAAATGTTTTTTGAAAAAAGTGAAACATGCATCGGTGGCATTCGTTTGATAAGGCAAACACAACCTAAGGCTCGCTTTTGCTAATTAATCCCTCTTTAAGTGGCAGTTTGCTCCGAAAGTGGTAGTTCTCCCATGACTACGCGGCTGGAATTAGAAAATTTATGCTCGGTGTTGGACTTTAACTTTTTTCGGACCGAAAAAAAGTTTTTTTGAAAAATGTGAAATATGCATCATTGGTGTTCGGTTGATAAAGAAAACACATCCTTAGCTTCGTTCCTGCTAATTTGGCCGTTTCATTAACTTTTTGCGCCGATTTGGACTTAGAAAAATTTTCGATATTTTGCAAAAATAATTTTTTTAAAAACATGAAATATACATCAGAGGCATTCTTTTAGAATGGGAAACACATCCCAAAACCATTTTGGCAAATATCCCCGTTTTTCGATGGCGCGTTGCACCACACCTACAAGACGACAGTTCCGGCCCTCGGGTGGCATGGCCTCAACTGCCGGCATGGTTCCGAGACGAACGCCCGGGGGACTCAGAAACTTTTCGCTCGGAGTTGGACTTCAACTTTTTTCGGACCGAAAAAGAGTTTTTTTGAAAAATGTGAAATATGCATCATTGGTGTTCGTTTGATAAAGAAAACACATCCTTATCCTCGTTTCTGCTAATTTGGCCCTGTTTCATTAACTTTTTGCGCCGATTTGAACTTACAAAAATTTTCGATATTTTGCAAAAATAATTTTTTTAAAAACATGAAATATACATCAGAGGCATTCTTTTAGAATGGGAAACACATCCCAAAACCATTTTGGCAAATATCCCCGTTTTTCGATGGCGCGTTGCACCACACCTACAAGACGACAGTTCCGGCCCTCGGGTGGCATGGCCTCAACTGCCGGCATGGTTCCGAGACGAACGCCCGGGGGACTCAGAAATTTTTCGCTCGGAGTTGGACTTCAACTTTTTTCGGACCGAAAAAAAGTTTTTTTGAAAAATGTGAAATATGCATCATTGGTGTTCGTTTGATAAAGAAAACACATCCTTATCCTCGTTTCTGCTAATTTGGCCCTGTTTCATTAACTTTTTGCGCCGATTTGAACTTACAAAAAGTTTCGATATTTTGCAAAAATAATTTTTTTAAAAACATGAAATATACATCGGAGGCATTCTTTTAGAATGGGAAACACATCCCAAGAACGATTTTGGCAAATTTCCCCGTTTTTCGATGGCGCGTTGCACCACACCTACAAGACGACAATTCCGGCCCTCGGTTGGCGAGGCCTCAACTGCCGGCATGGTTCCGAGACGAACGCCCGTGGGACTTAGAAATTTTTCGCTCGGAGTTCGACTTAGAAAAATTTTGATCGAAGTTAAAAAATATGTTTCTTGAAAAAAGTAAAACATGAATCGGTGGCATTCGTTTGATAAGGCAAACACATCCTAAGGTTCGCTTTTGCTAATTTGTCCCTCTTTAAGTGGCAGTTTGCTCCGAAAGTGGTAGTTCTCCCATGTACTACACCGCTGGACTTAGAAAATTTTGCTCGGAGTTGGACTTTAACTTTTTTCGGACCGAAAAGAAGTTTTTTTGAAAAATGTGAAATATGCATCATTGGTGCTCGTTTGATAAAGAAAACACATCCTTAGCCTCGTTCCTGCTAATTTGGCCCTGTTTCATTAACTTTTTGCGCCGATTTGGACTTAGAAAAAGTTTCGATATTTTGCAAAAATAATTTTTTTAAAAACATGAAATATACATCGGAGGCATTCTTTTAGAATGGGAAACACATCCCAAAACGATTTTGGCAAATTTCCCCGTTTTTCGATGGTGCGTTGCACCACACCTACAAGACGACAATTCCGGCCCTCGGGCGGCGAGGCTACAACTGCCTGCATGGTTCCGAGACGAACTCCCGGGGGACTTAGAAATTTTTCGCTCGGAGTTGGACTTAGAAAAATTTTGATCGAAGTGAAAAAAATGTTTTTTGAAAAAACTGAAACATAAATCGGTGGCATTCTTTTGATAAGGCAAACACATCCTAAGGCTCGCTTTTGCTAATTAATCCCTCTTTAAGTGGCAGTTTGCTCCGAAAGTGGTAGTTCTTCCATGACTACGCGGCAGGAATTAGCAAATTTTCGCTCGGTGTTGGACTTTTAACTTTTTTCGGACCGAAAAAAAAGTTTTTTTGAAAAATGTGAAATATGCATCATTGTTGTTCGTTTGATAAAGAAAACACATCCTTAGCCTCGTTCCTGCTAATTTGGCCCTGTTTCATTAACTTTTTGCGCCGATTTGGACTTAGAAAAAGTTTCGATATTTTGCAAAAATAATTTTTTTAAAAACATGAAATATATATCGGAGGCATTCTTTTAGAATGGGAAACACATCCCAAGAACGATTTTGGCAAATTTCCCCGTTTTTCGAAGGCGCAGTGCACCACACCTACAAGACGACAATTCCGGCCCTCGGGCGGCGAGGCCTCAACTGCCGGCATGGTTCCGAGACGAACGCCCCGGGGACTTAGAAATTTCTCGCTCGGATTTGGACTTAGAAAAAGTTTCGATATTTTTCAAAAATATTTTTTTGTAAACATGAAATATACATCGGAGGTATTCTTTTAGAATGGGAAACACATCCCAAGAACGATTTTGGCAAATTTCCCCGTTTTTCGATGGCGCGTTGCACCACACCTACAAGAAGACAATTCCGGCCCTCGGGCGGCGAGGCCTCAACTGCCGCCATGGTTCCGAGACGAACGCCCGGGGGACTTAGAAATTTTTCGCTCGCAGTTGGACTTGGAAAAATTTTGATCGAATTGAAAAAAATGTTTTTTGAAAAAAGTGAAACATGCATCGGTGGCATTCGTTTGATAAGGCAAACACATCCTAAGGTTCGCTTTTGCTAATTTTTCACTCTTTAAATAGCAGTTTGCTCCGAAAGTGGTAGTTCTCCCATGTACTACGCGGCTGGACTTGGAAAATTTTCGCTCGGAGTTGGACTTTAACTTGTTTCGGACCGAAAAAACGTTTTTTTGAAAAATGAGAAATATGCATCATTGTTGTTCGTTTGATAAAGAAAACACATCCTTAGCCTCGTTTCTGCTAATTTGGCCCTGTTTCATTAACTTTTGCGCCGATTTGGACTTAGAAAAAGTTTCGATGTTTTGCAAAAATATTTTTTTTAAAAACATGAAATATACATCGGAGGCATTCTTTTAGAAAGGGAAACACATCCCAAGAACGATTTTGGCAAATTTCCCCGTTTTACGATGGCGCGTTGCACCACACCTACAAGACAATTCCGGCCCTCGGGCGTTGAGGCCTCAACTGCCGGAATGGTTACGAGACGAAAGCCCCGGGGACTTAGAAATTTTTCGCTCGGAGTTGGACTTAGAAAAATTTTGATCGAAGTGAAAAAAATGTTTTTTGAGAAAAGTGAAACATGCATCGGTGGTATTCGTTTGATAAGGCACACACATCCTAAGGTTCGCTTTTGCGAACTTGTCCCCCTTTAAGTAGCAGTTTGCTCCGAAAGTGGTAGTTCTCCCATGTACTACGCGGCTGGACTTAGAAAATTTTCGCTCGGAGTTGGACTTTAACTTTTTTCGGACCGAAAAAAAGTTTTTTGAAAAATGTGAAATATGCATCATTGGTGTTCGTTTGATAAAGAAAACACATCCTTAGCCTCGTTTCTGCTAATTTGGCCCTGTTTCATTAACCTTTTGCGCCGATTTGGACTTAGAAAAAGTTTCGATATTTTGCAAAAATAATTTTTTTAAAAACATGAAATTTACATCGGAGGCATTCTTTTAGAAAGGGAAACACATCCCAAGAACGATTTTGGCGAATTTCCCCGTTTTTCGATGGCGCGTTGCACCACACCTACAAGACGACAATTCCGGCCCTCGGGCGGCGAGGCCTCAACTGCCGGCATGGTTCCGAGACGACCGCCCCGGGGACTTAGAAATTTTTCGCTCGCAGTTGGACTTGGAAAAATTTTGATCGAAGTGAAAAAAATGTTTTTTGAAAAAAGTGAAACATGCATCGGTGGCATTCGTTTGATAAGGCAAACACATCCTAAGGTTCGCTTTTGCTAATTTTTCCCTCTTTAAATAGCAGTTTGCTCCGAAAGTGGTAGTTCTCCCATGTACTACGCGGCTGGACTTAGAAAATTTTCGCTCGGAGTTGGACTTTAACTTTTTTCGGACCGAAAAAAAGTTTTTTTGAAAAATGTGAAATATGCATCATTGGTGTTCGTTTGATAAAGAAAACACATCCTTAGCCTCGTTTTTGCTAATTTGTCCCTGTTTCATTAGGCTGATTGGACTTAGAAAAAGTTTCGATATTTTGCAAAAATAATTTTTTTAAAAACATGAGATATACATCAGAGGCATTCTTTTAGAAAGGGAAACTCATCCCAAGAACGATTTTGGCGAATTTCCCCGTTTTTCGATGGCGCGTTGCACCGAGCCGGGAAAACGACCATTCCGGCCCTCGGGCGGCGAGGCCTCAACTGCCGGCATGGTTCCGAGGCAAACTCCCGGGGGACTTAGAAAAATTTTTGTCTCCGGAAAAAAATAATTTTTTAGGAATATGAAAAATATATGTACGACATGCTGTCTTTATGGCAACACCTTCGTGGTGTGTATCTTTGTAAATTTCGTGTTATATACGGAGATATAAGCAGAGTGTTTCGAGGCCCTGTTTAGATGTGTTACGGCAGCGGCCGGCAGCCTCTCGCCAGCCGCGCTCGCTCCGGCCGGCCGGCCGTGCCGCTCGAGAGGCGTGCAGCATCGTGGTTTGGGGGGTCTAGGCTATATGTAAGAGGGACGGATCTGAAGGTAGAGCTAGGCGCCCTCTCCTAGCGTGGCCCAAGTAAGGAAGGCAAAGATTTTGACGGTGAATCTAGGTGCCTTACCACTAGTGGTGACTGTATGCGGAGCCTAGTATATGGTCATCGTCCCAACTGAAGTGTAGCAGGAATTGACGGTGACATGGTAGTTGTGCTCCTTGCTATCAACCACTTCACAGCTATGTTGCGGCCCTCTGTCTCACGATAAGGTCATATGCGACACAGTGTTATTTTTAAGCGCTGAACTCTCTAGAGTCCGAGTGAATGGTGTTATCTCGAACAGCTCAGAATGGCGGTATCCCGCACATTGTCTGGTAGTTGAGTGTTGAGATGTAAACTTATATGGACACGTAATATCTAGCCCAAGGTATATGCATAACGTGTCGGGCATAGTTTGACATTAGTCATTGCCCTATATGAAAGCCAAAGGCGAAAGTAATGAAAAATGGTCGGGCCGGATTCGAAAGCGTGTGAAATGTGGACAAGACCTGTGAAGGCTCTGAAAATTGTTTTGCTTGTCAGTTTCCTCGCTGGAGAGTCCGGTAATATTGAAAAATGGTCGAGTCCTAAGGGACAGTTATTTTCCTACTGTTGTAGGTTAATGAATGTATTGGACATAATAAACTTTCCGGGACTTCGGTCCCGGGTTAAGAGCAATCCCGCTCCCTGGTTGATCCTGCCAGTAGTCATATGCTTGTCTCAAAGATTAAGCCATGCATGTCTCAGTGCAAGCCAAATTAAGGAGAAACCGCGAATGGCTCATTAAATCAGTTATGGTTCCTTAGATGATGCACAGTTACTTGCATAACTGTGGTAATTCTAGAGCTAATACATGCAACTAGGTCCCGACCGGCAACGGAAGGGACGCTTTTATTAGATACTTAAAGTGCTTGCGGGCCGCGCTTAGACTGGTGAGGAGCGCGGCTGTGAACTGCCAAACTGCAAGTCGTTCTCCAGCCAGCTGACCGCGCAGTTCAGCAGTGGTGCAGCATCGTGCTTTGGGGTGTCTTGGCTATATATAAGAGGGACGGAAGTGAAGGTTGTAAGCTAGGCGCCCTCTCCTAGCGCCGCCCTATTCAGGAAGGCAAGGAATTATATCGGTGAATCTAGGCTGCCTTTCCCTAGTGGTGATTGTACACTGAACCTAGTGTATAGTCGTCGCCCTAACTGAAGGAGACAGGACTTGACGGAAAGATGCTAGTTGTTCTCCTTGCTAGCCAAAACACAGCATGGTCGCGGCCCTCTGTCTCACGATACGGTCATATGCGACGAACTGTTGTGTCTAAGCGCTAAACTCTCTGAAGTCCGAGTGAAATGTATTATCTCGATCTGCTAAGATTTGCGATATCTCGCACACTGCGAGGAAGCTAAATGTGGAGCAGTAGCATTATAGGGAGGCACGGACTTGCTTCTGTAAGTCTAGGACCTCTCTCCTTTGGGTGCTGCACACTCTGACCATTGTGCGGTCATGTTCCCAAACTAAAGGAGGTAGGAATTGACTGAAACAGCTAGCAGTCCTCCTTGCTAGCAATTGCAAAGCATTGTCGCGGCCCTCTGTCTCAGCACACGGTCATATGCGACCAACTGATATGTGGATATTATGGATAATTCTAGAGCTAATATGTGCAACTAGGTCCCGACCGGCAACGGAAGGGACGCTTTTATTAGATCAAAACCAATCGGTCTTCGGGCCGTTTGTCTTGGTGACTCTGAATAAATTGTGGCAGATCGCACGGCCTCCGAGCCGGCGACGCATCTTTCAAATGTCTGCCTTATCAACTGTCGATGGTAGGTTCTGCGCCTACCATGGTTGAAACGGGTAACGGGGAATCAGGGTTCGATTCCGGAGAGGGAGCCTGAGAAACGGCTACCACATCCAAGGGAGGCAGCAGGCGCGCAAATTTCCCACTCCCGGCACGGGGAGGTAGTGACGAAAAATAACGATACGGGACTCATCCGAGGCCCCGTAATCGGAATGAGTACACTTTAAATCCTTTAACGAGTATCCATTGGAGGGCAAGTCTGGTGCCAGAACCTAAATGAAAAGGAACGAACCGGCGGGCTACTGGCCCCCGGTGCGTCGGGGATGGGCACGGAGGAGGGAGTGGCCTGTGAAATGCCGGCGGGTCGCCGGTAGGCACTCCCGGGCCCGCCAAGACGTTACCAGTTCCGAATTGATAACCGGACGTCAAGCAGTTCTCGGTACCCGAGCCAAGTTGCTGGAGCATCCTCCGCTAGTCGGAGGTAGGCGCCGCAGCTAGGGGGTCCGGCCGTCTTCGATGACCAGGATCCTAGGGGTTTAAAGATCTTTTGGCGCCAGAGAACCGCTATGTATAGTCCCCCAACCTTCTGGGTTTGGGGGACTATTGCATTATATGTTGCGAGGATTTCCTTGCTAAAATAAGCCCGAGACCTGACGCGACCGCTAGTGTCTCCCTCTGGGAGGGCCATAGGCGCGTAAAATATCGATACAACCCTGAGCGGTGGATCACTCGGCTCGTGGGTCGATGAAGAACGCAGCAAATTGCGCGTCACCATGTGAACTGCAGGACACATGAACATTGACCATTCGAACGCACATTGCGGTCCTTGGATTTTCTATCACGGACTACTCTCGTCTGAGGGTCGGAATTACTCACTGGACCAGGCCGGGGCGGCTTTGCTTACAAAATGGCTTATATGATACTGCCTAAACACAAAAAAGCCATAAAGAAATGCCTTGCTAACACAAAAACCTTTGACAAAGGCAAACAGAGAAGGAGGAGGAGGAGTGAGTGAAGGAGGAGTAGCATGGGAATGGACATGCAAAAAAAGCAAAGTAACGCTCCGATACCCTGTATCCGCTTTGGAGGCACGGGAGCTTACGCGCCCCGACGCTTCTCAAACCTTAATCAGGAGCGGGGCCCCTGGAGCTTGGGTTTTGTGGGTTCGCTCCGTAACCCGAGGTTACCCGGGTAAGGCCTCGTTCCACCCCATGAGGGGCATCAACCGACCTCAGATTGAGGGAGATTACCCGCTGAATTTAAGCATATTAATAGGCGGAGGAAAAGAAACTAACAAGGATTCCCTTAGTAGCGGCGAGCGAACAGGGAGGAGCCCAGCACGAAATCCCGCGTGTGAAATATAACGCCGGGAGATGTCGTGTGAGGGACGCTCCGCAACCCGACGTTCGGCGGCGAGTTCAAGTCTCCCTTGAAAGGGGCCACAGCCCACAGAGGGTGCCAGGCCCGTAGAGACCGTCGCCGTTCGCGGGGGGAGCTGTCCTCAGAGTCGTGTTCCTTGAGAGTGGAGCACTAAGTGGGTGGTAAACACCATCTAAGGCTAAATATGACCACGAGACCGATAGCGAACAAGTACCGTGAGGGAAAGTTGAAAAGAACTTTGAATAGAGAGTTCAATAATACGTGAAACCGTTCAGGGGTAAACGGGAGGGATCCGGAAGGTCGAACGGGGAGACTCAACCCGTCCCGCTCGTCGGCACTCTGTCGCGAATTATTCCGGATGAGTACGACGGCCGGCTACACCGCAAGGTGCTTAGACCGGTTACGTCGTAGGCACCGGCCGGTGGGGTGTCTGGCGGCGGTGGGGTGCACTTCTTCTGTAGGACGTCGCGACCCGTTGGATTGGGGTCTAAGGCCCGGGATGGAGCCCGTGGGGATCGCCGAGTACTCTCGGGTTCACGTTCCCCCGGACCCCGGTCGCCCGGCCCCAGTTCGACGGTAGGAATAGAGGGGATGGCCCGCTCATGCGAGCGTCCGGCCCAGGGGCAAGCTCCACGGGTTTGCGCGTGGTGAAGAAATACTCTTTGCTGGTGGCAAAAGTGTGGAAACTTCAAATTGAACCATTTTGGCTTTCACATTGAAACAGTTTGCCAAACATGAGAACACTAAACTCATGAACTTTATAGAAAATCTGATTCACTTGTCATTCTGTCGCCGTGGCTTATGTGCAACATGTGGGACGTAGAAATATTTTCAAAAGGCCCGCTTAAGCTGCTTCTAAAGTTGGACTTGGAAATAATACTGTCAGAATTGCACTTGCTGCCTAAAATCATGTCAAAGCAAGACATGGACATCATTTACTTCTCTTTCGTAAGGAAAAGAGGTCTATGCTACGTGTTGCCAAATGTCCTTGTCTTTGACAAGTGCGTTGCGCTCCATTGCGCATGCAATGCCTGGCCAAACGATTTGAAAGGTTGACTCACATGTCAGGCGCGTTTCAGTTGTACATGTGCAGCCCGGAGCTCTTAGAAATATTTTCAACAACCTCGGTTCTGTTGTTCACGCCGATGGACTTAGAGAAATTTCGGTCCACTTTGTACCTGCTGCTGAATATAATTTTAAATATATGAGCTATGCATATATGTATTCCCTTAATGCTGCATGGACACCCTGAGTCACTTGGCTGTAGATCTCATGCCGTATACTGAGATATACTTAAAGTGCTTGCGGGCCGCGCTTAGACTGGTGAGGAGCGCGGCTGTGAACTGCCAAACTGCAAGTCGTTCTCCAGCCAGCTGACCGCGCAGTTCAGCAGTGGTGCAGCATCGTGCTTTGGGGTGTCTTGGCTATATATAAGAGGGACGGAAGTGAAGGTTGTAAGCTAGGCGCCCTCTCCTAGCGCCGCCCTATTCAGGAAGGCAAGGAATTATATCGGTGAATCTAGGCTGCCTTTCCCTAGTGGTGATTGTACACTGAACCTAGTGTATAGTCGTCGCCCTAACTGAAGGAGACAGGACTTGACGGAAAGATGCTAGTTGTTCTCCTTGCTAGCCAAAACACAGCATGGTCGCGGCCCTCTGTCTCACGATACGGTCATATGCGACGAACTGTTGTGTCTAAGCGCTAAACTCTCTGAAGTCCGAGTGAAATGTATTATCTCGATCTGCTAAGATTTGCGATATCTCGCACACTGCGAGGAAGCTAAATGTGGAGCAGTAGCATTATAGGGAGGCACGGACTTGCTTCTGTAAGTCTAGGACCTCTCTCCTTTGGGTGCTGCACACTCTGACCATTGTGCGGTCATGTTCCCAAACTAAAGGAGGTAGGAATTGACTGAAACAGCTAGCAGTCCTCCTTGCTAGCAATTGCAAAGCATTGTCGCGGCCCTCTGTCTCAGCACACGGTCATATGCGACCAACTGATATGTGGATATTATGGATAATTCTAGAGCTAATATGTGCAACTAGGTCCCGACCGGCAACGGAAGGGACGCTTTTATTAGATCAAAACCAATCGGTCTTCGGGCCGTTTGTCTTGGTGACTCTGAATAAATTGTGGCAGATCGCACGGCCTCCGAGCCGGCGACGCATCTTTCAAATGTCTGCCTTATCAACTGTCGATGGTAGGTTCTGCGCCTACCATGGTTGAAACGGGTAACGGGGAATCAGGGTTCGATTCCGGAGAGGGAGCCTGAGAAACGGCTACCACATCCAAGGGAGGCAGCAGGCGCGCAAATTTCCCACTCCCGGCACGGGGAGGTAGTGACGAAAAATAACGATACGGGACTCATCCGAGGCCCCGTAATCGGAATGAGTACACTTTAAATCCTTTAACGAGTATCCATTGGAGGGCAAGTCTGGTGCCAGAACCTAAATGAAAAGGAACGAACCGGCGGGCTACTGGCCCCCGGTGCGTCGGGGATGGGCACGGAGGAGGGAGTGGCCTGTGAAATGCCGGCGGGTCGCCGGTAGGCACTCCCGGGCCCGCCAAGACGTTACCAGTTCCGAATTGATAACCGGACGTCAAGCAGTTCTCGGTACCCGAGCCAAGTTGCTGGAGCATCCTCCGCTAGTCGGAGGTAGGCGCCGCAGCTAGGGGGTCCGGCCGTCTTCGATGACCAGGATCCTAGGGGTTTAAAGATCTTTTGGCGCCAGAGAACCGCTATGTATAGTCCCCCAACCTTCTGGGTTTGGGGGACTATTGCATTATATGTTGCGAGGATTTCCTTGCTAAAATAAGCCCGAGACCTGACGCGACCGCTAGTGTCTCCCTCTGGGAGGGCCATAGGCGCGTAAAATATCGATACAACCCTGAGCGGTGGATCACTCGGCTCGTGGGTCGATGAAGAACGCAGCAAATTGCGCGTCACCATGTGAACTGCAGGACACATGAACATTGACCATTCGAACGCACATTGCGGTCCTTGGATTTTCTATCACGGACTACTCTCGTCTGAGGGTCGGAATTACTCACTGGACCAGGCCGGGGCGGCTTTGCTTACAAAATGGCTTATATGATACTGCCTAAACACAAAAAAGCCATAAAGAAATGCCTTGCTAACACAAAAACCTTTGACAAAGGCAAACAGAGAAGGAGGAGGAGGAGTGAGTGAAGGAGGAGTAGCATGGGAATGGACATGCAAAAAAAGCAAAGTAACGCTCCGATACCCTGTATCCGCTTTGGAGGCACGGGAGCTTACGCGCCCCGACGCTTCTCAAACCTTAATCAGGAGCGGGGCCCCTGGAGCTTGGGTTTTGTGGGTTCGCTCCGTAACCCGAGGTTACCCGGGTAAGGCCTCGTTCCACCCCATGAGGGGCATCAACCGACCTCAGATTGAGGGAGATTACCCGCTGAATTTAAGCATATTAATAGGCGGAGGAAAAGAAACTAACAAGGATTCCCTTAGTAGCGGCGAGCGAACAGGGAGGAGCCCAGCACGAAATCCCGCGTGTGAAATATAACGCAGGGAGATGTCGTGTGAGGGACGCTCCGCAACCCGACGTTCGGCGGCGAGTTCAAGTCTCCCTTGAAAGGGGCCACAGCCCACAGAGGGTGCCAGGCCCGTAGAGACCGTCGCCGTTCGCGGGGGGAGCTGTCCTCAGAGTCGTGTTCCTTGAGAGTGGAGCACTAAGTGGGTGGTAAACACCATCTAAGGCTAAATATGACCACGAGACCGATAGCGAACAAGTACCGTGAGGGAAAGTTGAAAAGAACTTTGAATAGAGAGTTCAATAATACGTGAAACCGTTCAGGGGTAAACGGGAGGGATCCGGAAGGTCGAACGGGGAGACTCAACCCGTCCCGCTCGTCGGCACTCTGTCGCGAATTATTCCGGATGAGTACGACGGCCGGCTACACCGCAAGGTGCTTAGACCGGTTACGTCGTAGGCACCGGCCGGTGGGGTGTCTGGCGGCTGTGGGGTGCACTTCTTCTGTAGGACGTCGCGACCCGTTGGATTGGGGTCTAAGGCCCGGGATGGAGCCCGTGGGGATCGCCGAGTACTCTCGGGTTCACGTTCCCCCGGACCCCGGTCGCCCGGCCCCAGTTCGACGGTAGGAATAGAGGGGATGGCCCGCTCATGCGAGCGTCCGGCCCAGGGGCAAGCTCCACGGGTTTGCGCGTGGTGAAGAAATACTCTTTGCTGGTGGCAAAAGTGTGGAAACTTCAAATTGAACCATTTTGGCTTTCACATTGAAACAGTTTGCCAAACATGAGAACACTAAACTCATGAACTTTATAGAAAATCTGATTCACTTGTCATTCTGTCGCCGTGGCTTATGTGCAACATGTGGGACGTAGAAATATTTTCAAAAGGCCCGCTTAAGCTGCTTCTAAAGTTGGACTTGGAAATAATACTGTCAGAATTGCACTTGCTGCCTAAAATCATGTCAAAGCAAGACATGGACATCATTTACTTCTCTTTCGTAAGGAAAAGAGGTCTATGCTACGTGTTGCCAAATGTCCTTGTCTTTGACAAGTGCGTTGCGCTCCATTGCGCATGCAATGCCTGGCCAAACGATTTGAAAGGTTGACTCACATGTCAGGCGCGTTTCAGTTGTACATGTGCAGCCCGGAGCTCTTAGAAATATTTTCAACAACCTCGGTTCTGTTGTTCACGCCGATGGACTTAGAGAAATTTCGGTCCACTTTGTACCTGCTGCTGAATATAATTTTAAATATATGAGCTATGCATATATGTATTCCCTTAATGCTGCATGGACACCCTGAGTCACTTGGCTGTAGATCTCATGCCGTATACTGAGATATACTTAAAGTGCTTGCGGGCCGCGCTTAGACTGGTGAGGAGCGCGGCTGTGAACTGCCAAACTGCAAGTCGTTCTCCAGCCAGCTGACCGCGCAGTTCAGCAGTGGTGCAGCATCGTGCTTTGGGGTGTCTTGGCTATATATAAGAGGGACGGAAGTGAAGGTTGTAAGCTAGGCGCCCTCTCCTAGCGCCGCCCTATTCAGGAAGGCAAGGAATTATATCGGTGAATCTAGGCTGCCTTTCCCTAGTGGTGATTGTACACTGAACCTAGTGTATAGTCGTCGCCCTAACTGAAGGAGACAGGACTTGACGGAAAGATGCTAGTTGTTCTCCTTGCTAGCCAAAACACAGCATGGTCGCGGCCCTCTGTCTCACGATACGGTCATATGCGACGAACTGTTGTGTCTAAGCGCTAAACTCTCTGAAGTCCGAGTGAAATGTATTATCTCGATCTGCTAAGATTTGCGATATCTCGCACACTGCGAGGAAGCTAAATGTGGAGCAGTAGCATTATAGGGAGGCACGGACTTGCTTCTGTAAGTCTAGGACCTCTCTCCTTTGGGTGCTGCACACTCTGACCATTGTGCGGTCATGTTCCCAAACTAAAGGAGGTAGGAATTGACTGAAACAGCTAGCAGTCCTCCTTGCTAGCAATTGCAAAGCATTGTCGCGGCCCTCTGTCTCAGCACACGGTCATATGCGACCAACTGATATGTGGATATTATGGATAATTCTAGAGCTAATATGTGCAACTAGGTCCCGACCGGCAACGGAAGGGACGCTTTTATTAGATCAAAACCAATCGGTCTTCGGGCCGTTTGTCTTGGTGACTCTGAATAAATTGTGGCAGATCGCACGGCCTCCGAGCCGGCGACGCATCTTTCAAATGTCTGCCTTATCAACTGTCGATGGTAGGTTCTGCGCCTACCATGGTTGAAACGGGTAACGGGGAATCAGGGTTCGATTCCGGAGAGGGAGCCTGAGAAACGGCTACCACATCCAAGGGAGGCAGCAGGCGCGCAAATTTCCCACTCCCGGCACGGGGAGGTAGTGACGAAAAATAACGATACGGGACTCATCCGAGGCCCCGTAATCGGAATGAGTACACTTTAAATCCTTTAACGAGTATCCATTGGAGGGCAAGTCTGGTGCCAGAACCTAAATGAAAAGGAACGAACCGGCGGGCTACTGGCCCCCGGTGCGTCGGGGATGGGCACGGAGGAGGGAGTGGCCTGTGAAATGCCGGCGGGTCGCCGGTAGGCACTCCCGGGCCCGCCAAGACGTTACCAGTTCCGAATTGATAACCGGACGTCAAGCAGTTCTCGGTACCCGAGCCAAGTTGCTGGAGCATCCTCCGCTAGTCGGAGGTAGGCGCCGCAGCTAGGGGGTCCGGCCGTCTTCGATGACCAGGATCCTAGGGGTTTAAAGATCTTTTGGCGCCAGAGAACCGCTATGTATAGTCCCCCAACCTTCTGGGTTTGGGGGACTATTGCATTATATGTTGCGAGGATTTCCTTGCTAAAATAAGCCCGAGACCTGATGCGACCGCTAGTGTCTCCCTCTGGGAGGGCCATAGGCGCGTAAAATATCGATACAACCCTGAGCGGTGGATCACTCGGCTCGTGGGTCGATGAAGAACGCAGCAAATTGCGCGTCACCATGTGAACTGCAGGACACATGAACATTGACCATTCGAACGCACATTGCGGTCCTTGGATTTTCTATCACGGACTACTCTCGTCTGAGGGTCGGAATTACTCACTGGACCAGGCCGGGGCGGCTTTGCTTACAAAATGGCTTATATGATACTGCCTAAACACAAAAAAGCCATAAAGAAATGCCTTGCTAACACAAAAAGCTTTGACAAAGGCAAACAGAGAAGGAGGAGGAGTGAGTGAAGGAGGAGTAGCATGGGAATGGACATGCAAAAAAAGCAAAGTAATGCTCCGATACCCTGTATCCGCTTTGGAGGCACGGGAGCTTACGCGCCCCGACGCTTCTCAAACCTTAATCAGGAGCGGGGCCCCTGGAGCTTGGGTTTTGTGGGTTCGCTCCGTAACCCGAGGTTACCCGGGTAAGGCCTCGTTCCACCCCATGAGGGGCATCAACCGACCTCAGATTGAGGGAGATTACCCGCTGAATTTAAGCATATTAATAGGCGGAGGAAAAGAAACTAACAAGGATTCCCTTAGTAGCGGCGAGCGAACAGGGAGGAGCCCAGCACGAAATCCCGCGTGTGAAATATAACGCAGGGAGATGTCGTGTGAGGGACGCTCCGCAACCCGACGTTCGGCGGCGAGTTCAAGTCTCCCTTGAAAGGGGCCACAGCCCACAGAGGGTGCCAGGCCCGTAGAGACCGTCGCCGTTCGCGGGGGGAGCTGTCCTCAGAGTCGTGTTCCTTGAGAGTGGAGCACTAAGTGGGTGGTAAACACCATCTAAGGCTAAATATGACCACGAGACCGATAGCGAACAAGTACCGTGAGGGAAAGTTGAAAAGAACTTTGAATAGAGAGTTCAATAATACGTGAAACCGTTCAGGGGTAAACGGGAGGGATCCGGAAGGTCGAACGGGGAGACTCAACCCGTCCCGCTCGTCGGCACTCTGTCGCGAATTATTCCGGATGAGCACGACGGCCGGCTACACCGCAAGGTGCTTAGACCGGTTACGTCGTAGGCACCGGCCGGTGGGGTGTCTGGCGGCGGTGGGGTGCACTTCTTCTGTAGGACGTCGCGACCCGTTGGATTGGGGTCTAAGGCCCGGGATGGAGCCCGTGGGGATCGCCGAGTACTCTCGGGTTCACGTTCCCCCGGACCCCGGTCGCCCGGCCCCAGTTCGACGGTAGGAATAGAGGGGATGGCCCGCTCATGCGAGCGTCCGGCCCAGGGGCAAGCTCCACGGGTTTGCGCGTGGTGAGGAAATACTCTTTGCTGGTGGCAAAAGTGTGGAAACTTCAAATTGAACCATTTTGGCTTTCACATTGAAACAGTTTGCCAAACATGAGAACACTAAACTCATGAACTTTATAGAAAATCTGATTCACTTGTCATTCTGTCGCCGTGGCATATGTGCAACATGTGGGACGTAGAAATATTTTCAAAAGGCCCGCTTAAGCTGCTTCTAAAGTTGGACTTGGAAATAATACTGTCAGAATTGCACTTGCTGCCTAAAATCATGTCAAAGCAAGACATGGACATCATTTACTTCTCTTTCGTAAGGAAAAGAGGTCTATGCTACGTGTTGCCAAATGTCCTTGTCTTTGACAAGTGCGTTGCGCTCCATTGCGCATGCAATGCCTGGCCAAACGATTTGAAAGGTTGACTCACATGTCAGGCGCGTTTCAGTTGTACATGTGCAGCCCGGAGCTCTTAGAAATATTTTCAACAACCTCGGTTCTGTTGTTCACCCGATGGACTTAGAGAAATTTCGGTCCACTTTGTACCTGCTGCTGAATATAATTTTAAATATATGAGCTATGCATATATGTATTCCCTTAATGCTGCATGGACACCCTGAGTCACTTGGCTGTAGATCTCATGCCGTATACTGAGATATACTTAAAGTGCTTGCGGGCCGCGCTTAGACTGGTGAGGAGCGCGGCTGTGAACTGCCAAACTGCAAGTCGTTCTCCAGCCAGCTGACCGCGCAGTTCAGCAGTGGTGCAGCATCGTGCTTTGGGGTGTCTTGGCTATATATAAGAGGGACGGAAGTGAAGGTTGTAAGCTAGGCGCCCTCTCCTAGCGCCGCCCTATTCAGGAAGGCAAGGAATTATATCGGTGAATCTAGGCTGCCTTTCCCTAGTGGTGATTGTACACTGAACCTAGTGTATAGTCGTCGCCCTAACTGAAGGAGACAGGACTTGACGGAAAGATGCTAGTTGTTCTCCTTGCTAGCCAAAACACAGCATGGTCGCGGCCCTCTGTCTCACGATACGGTCATATGCGACGAACTGTTGTGTCTAAGCGCTAAACTCTCTGAAGTCCGAGTGAAATGTATTATCTCGATCTGCTAAGATTTGCGATATCTCGCACACTGCGAGGAAGCTAAATGTGGAGCAGTAGCATTATAGGGAGGCACGGACTTGCTTCTGTAAGTCTAGGACCTCTCTCCTTTGGGTGCTGCACACTCTGACCATTGTGCGGTCATGTTCCCAAACTAAAGGAGGTAGGAATTGACTGAAACAGCTAGCAGTCCTCCTTGCTAGCAATTGCAAAGCATTGTCGCGGCCCTCTGTCTCAGCACACGGTCATATGCGACCAACTGATATGTGGATATTATGGATAATTCTAGAGCTAATATGTGCAACTAGGTCCCGACCGGCAACGGAAGGGACGCTTTTATTAGATCAAAACCAATCGGTCTTCGGGCCGTTTGTCTTGGTGACTCTGAATAAATTGTGGCAGATCGCACGGCCTCCGAGCCGGCGACGCATCTTTCAAATGTCTGCCTTATCAACTGTCGATGGTAGGTTCTGCGCCTACCATGGTTGAAACGGGTAACGGGGAATCAGGGTTCGATTCCGGAGAGGGAGCCTGAGAAACGGCTACCACATCCAAGGGAGGCAGCAGGCGCGCAAATTTCCCACTCCCGGCACGGGGAGGTAGTGACGAAAAATAACGATACGGGACTCATCCGAGGCCCCGTAATCGGAATGAGTACACTTTAAATCCTTTAACGAGTATCCATTGGAGGGCAAGTCTGGTGCCAGAACCTAAATGAAAAGGAACGAACCGGCGGGCTACTGGCCCCCGGTGCGTCGGGGATGGGCACGGAGGAGGGAGTGGCCTGTGAAATGCCGGCGGGTCGCCGGTAGGCACTCCCGGGCCCGCCAAGACGTTACCAGTTCCGAATTGATAACCGGACGTCAAGCAGTTCTCGGTACCCGAGCCAAGTTGCTGGAGCATCCTCCGCTAGTCGGAGGTAGGCGCCGCAGCTAGGGGGTCCGGCCGTCTTCGATGACCAGGATCCTAGGGGTTTAAAGATCTTTTGGCGCCAGAGAACCGCTATGTATAGTCCCCCAACCTTCTGGGTTTGGGGGACTATTGCATTATATGTTGCGAGGATTTCCTTGCTAAAATAAGCCCGAGACCTGACGCGACCGCTAGTGTCTCCCTCTGGGAGGGCCATAGGCGCGTAAAATATCGATACAACCCTGAGCGGTGGATCACTCGGCTCGTGGGTCGATGAAGAACGCAGCAAATTGCGCGTCACCATGTGAACTGCAGGACACATGAACATTGACCATTCGAACGCACATTGCGGTCCTTGGATTTTCTATCACGGACTACTCTCGTCTGAGGGTCGGAATTACTCACTGGACCAGGCCGGGGCGGCTTTGCTTACAAAATGGCTTATATGATACTGCCTAAACACAAAAAAGCCATAAAGAAATGCCTTGCTAACACAAAAACCTTTGACAAAGGCAAACAGAGAAGGAGGAGGAGGAGTGAGTGAAGGAGGAGTAGCATGGGAATGGACATGCAAAAAAAGCAAAGTAACGCTCCGATACCCTGTATCCGCTTTGGAGGCACGGGAGCTTACGCGCCCCGACGCTTCTCAAACCTTAATCAGGAGCGGGGCCCCTGGAGCTTGGGTTTTGTGGGTTCGCTCCGTAACCCGAGGTTACCCGGGTAAGGCCTCGTTCCACCCCATGAGGGGCATCAACCGACCTCAGATTGAGGGAGATTACCCGCTGAATTTAAGCATATTAATAGGCGGAGGAAAAGAAACTAACAAGGATTCCCTTAGTAGCGGCGAGCGAACAGGGAGGAGCCCAGCACGAAATCCCGCGTGTGAAATATAACGCAGGGAGATGTCGTGTGAGGGACGCTCCGCAACCCGACGTTCGGCGGCGAGTTCAAGTCTCCCTTGAAAGGGGCCACAGCCCACAGAGGGTGCCAGGCCCGTAGAGACCGTCGCCGTTCGCGGGGGGAGCTGTCCTCAGAGTCGTGTTCCTTGAGAGTGGAGCACTAAGTGGGTGGTAAACACCATCTAAGGCTAAATATGACCACGAGACCGATAGCGAACAAGTACCGTGAGGGAAAGTTGAAAAGAACTTTGAATAGAGAGTTCAATAATACGTGAAACCGTTCAGGGGTAAACGGGAGGGATCCGGAAGGTCGAACGGGGAGACTCAACCCGTCCCGCTCGTCGGCACTCTGTCGCGAATTATTCCGGATGAGTACGACGGCCGGCTACACCGCAAGGTGCTTAGACCGGTTACGTCGTAGGCACCGGCCGGTGGGGTGTCTGGCGGCTGTGGGGTGCACTTCTTCTGTAGGACGTCGCGACCCGTTGGATTGGGGTCTAAGGCCCGGGATGGAGCCCGTGGGGATCGCCGAGTACTCTCGGGTTCACGTTCCCCCGGACCCCGGTCGCCCGGCCCCAGTTCGACGGTAGGAATAGAGGGGATGGCCCGCTCATGCGAGCGTCCGGCCCAGGGGCAAGCTCCACGGGTTTGCGCGTGGTGAAGAAATACTCTTTGCTGGTGGCAAAAGTGTGGAAACTTCAAATTGAACCATTTTGGCTTTCACATTGAAACAGTTTGCCAAACATGAGAACACTAAACTCATGAACTTTATAGAAAATCTGATTCACTTGTCATTCTGTCGCCGTGGCTTATGTGCAACATGTGGGACGTAGAAATATTTTCAAAAGGCCCGCTTAAGCTGCTTCTAAAGTTGGACTTGGAAATAATACTGTCAGAATTGCACTTGCTGCCTAAAATCATGTCAAAGCAAGACATGGACATCATTTACTTCTCTTTCGTAAGGAAAAGAGGTCTATGCTACGTGTTGCCAAATGTCCTTGTCTTTGACAAGTGCGTTGCGCTCCATTGCGCATGCAATGCCTGGCCAAACGATTTGAAAGGTTGACTCACATGTCAGGCGCGTTTCAGTTGTACATGTGCAGCCCGGAGCTCTTAGAAATATTTTCAACAACCTCGGTTCTGTTGTTCACGCCGATGGACTTAGAGAAATTTCGGTCCACTTTGTACCTGCTGCTGAATATAATTTTAAATATATGAGCTATGCATATATGTATTCCCTTAATGCTGCATGGACACCCTGAGTCACTTGGCTGTAGATCTCATGCCGTATACTGAGATATACTTAAAGTGCTTGCGGGCCGCGCTTAGACTGGTGAGGAGCGCGGCTGTGAACTGCCAAACTGCAAGTCGTTCTCCAGCCAGCTGACCGCGCAGTTCAGCAGTGGTGCAGCATCGTGCTTTGGGGTGTCTTGGCTATATATAAGAGGGACGGAAGTGAAGGTTGTAAGCTAGGCGCCCTCTCCTAGCGCCGCCCTATTCAGGAAGGCAAGGAATTATATCGGTGAATCTAGGCTGCCTTTCCCTAGTGGTGATTGTACACTGAACCTAGTGTATAGTCGTCGCCCTAACTGAAGGAGACAGGACTTGACGGAAAGATGCTAGTTGTTCTCCTTGCTAGCCAAAACACAGCATGGTCGCGGCCCTCTGTCTCACGATACGGTCATATGCGACGAACTGTTGTGTCTAAGCGCTAAACTCTCTGAAGTCCGAGTGAAATGTATTATCTCGATCTGCTAAGATTTGCGATATCTCGCACACTGCGAGGAAGCTAAATGTGGAGCAGTAGCATTATAGGGAGGCACGGACTTGCTTCTGTAAGTCTAGGACCTCTCTCCTTTGGGTGCTGCACACTCTGACCATTGTGCGGTCATGTTCCCAAACTAAAGGAGGTAGGAATTGACTGAAACAGCTAGCAGTCCTCCTTGCTAGCAATTGCAAAGCATTGTCGCGGCCCTCTGTCTCAGCACACGGTCATATGCGACCAACTGATATGTGGATATTATGGATAATTCTAGAGCTAATATGTGCAACTAGGTCCCGACCGGCAACGGAAGGGACGCTTTTATTAGATCAAAACCAATCGGTCTTCGGGCCGTTTGTCTTGGTGACTCTGAATAAATTGTGGCAGATCGCACGGCCTCCGAGCCGGCGACGCATCTTTCAAATGTCTGCCTTATCAACTGTCGATGGTAGGTTCTGCGCCTACCATGGTTGAAACGGGTAACGGGGAATCAGGGTTCGATTCCGGAGAGGGAGCCTGAGAAACGGCTACCACATCCAAGGGAGGCAGCAGGCGCGCAAATTTCCCACTCCCGGCACGGGGAGGTAGTGACGAAAAATAACGATACGGGACTCATCCGAGGCCCCGTAATCGGAATGAGTACACTTTAAATCCTTTAACGAGTATCCATTGGAGGGCAAGTCTGGTGCCAGAACCTAAATGAAAAGGAACGAACCGGCGGGCTACTGGCCCCCGGTGCGTCGGGGATGGGCACGGAGGAGGGAGTGGCCTGTGAAATGCCGGCGGGTCGCCGGTAGGCACTCCCGGGCCCGCCAAGACGTTACCAGTTCCGAATTGATAACCGGACGTCAAGCAGTTCTCGGTACCCGAGCCAAGTTGCTGGAGCATCCTCCGCTAGTCGGAGGTAGGCGCCGCAGCTAGGGGGTCCGGCCGTCTTCGATGACCAGGATCCTAGGGGTTTAAAGATCTTTTGGCGCCAGAGAACCGCTATGTATAGTCCCCCAACCTTCTGGGTTTGGGGGACTATTGCATTATATGTTGCGAGGATTTCCTTGCTAAAATAAGCCCGAGACCTGATGCGACCGCTAGTGTCTCCCTCTGGGAGGGCCATAGGCGCGTAAAATATCGATACAACCCTGAGCGGTGGATCACTCGGCTCGTGGGTCGATGAAGAACGCAGCAAATTGCGCGTCACCATGTGAACTGCAGGACACATGAACATTGACCATTCGAACGCACATTGCGGTCCTTGGATTTTCTATCACGGACTACTCTCGTCTGAGGGTCGGAATTACTCACTGGACCAGGCCGGGGCGGCTTTGCTTACAAAATGGCTTATATGATACTGCCTAAACACAAAAAAGCCATAAAGAAATGCCTTGCTAACACAAAAAGCTTTGACAAAGGCAAACAGAGAAGGAGGAGGAGTGAGTGAAGGAGGAGTAGCATGGGAATGGACATGCAAAAAAAGCAAAGTAATGCTCCGATACCCTGTATCCGCTTTGGAGGCACGGGAGCTTACGCGCCCCGACGCTTCTCAAACCTTAATCAGGAGCGGGGCCCCTGGAGCTTGGGTTTTGTGGGTTCGCTCCGTAACCCGAGGTTACCCGGGTAAGGCCTCGTTCCACCCCATGAGGGGCATCAACCGACCTCAGATTGAGGGAGATTACCCGCTGAATTTAAGCATATTAATAGGCGGAGGAAAAGAAACTAACAAGGATTCCCTTAGTAGCGGCGAGCGAACAGGGAGGAGCCCAGCACGAAATCCCGCGTGTGAAATATAACGCAGGGAGATGTCGTGTGAGGGACGCTCCGCAACCCGACGTTCGGCGGCGAGTTCAAGTCTCCCTTGAAAGGGGCCACAGCCCACAGAGGGTGCCAGGCCCGTAGAGACCGTCGCCGTTCGCGGGGGGAGCTGTCCTCAGAGTCGTGTTCCTTGAGAGTGGAGCACTAAGTGGGTGGTAAACACCATCTAAGGCTAAATATGACCACGAGACCGATAGCGAACAAGTACCGTGAGGGAAAGTTGAAAAGAACTTTGAATAGAGAGTTCAATAATACGTGAAACCGTTCAGGGGTAAACGGGAGGGATCCGGAAGGTCGAACGGGGAGACTCAACCCGTCCCGCTCGTCGGCACTCTGTCGCGAATTATTCCGGATGAGTACGACGGCCGGCTACACCGCAAGGTGCTTAGACCGGTTACGTCGTAGGCACCGGCCGGTGGGGTGTCTGGCGGCGGTGGGGTGCACTTCTTCTGTAGGACGTCGCGACCCGTTGGATTGGGGTCTAAGGCCCGGGATGGAGCCCGTGGGGATCGCCGAGTACTCTCGGGTTCACGTTCCCCCGGACCCCGGTCGCCCGGCCCCAGTTCGACGGTAGGAATAGAGGGGATGGCCCGCTCATGCGAGCGTCCGGCCCAGGGGCAAGCTCCACGGGTTTGCGCGTGGTGAGGAAATACTCTTTGCTGGTGGCAAAAGTGTGGAAACTTCAAATTGAACCATTTTGGCTTTCACATTGAAACAGTTTGCCAAACATGAGAACACTAAACTCATGAACTTTATAGAAAATCTGATTCACTTGTCATTCTGTCGCCGTGGCATATGTGCAACATGTGGGACGTAGAAATATTTTCAAAAGGCCCGCTTAAGCTGCTTCTAAAGTTGGACTTGGAAATAATACTGTCAGAATTGCACTTGCTGCCTAAAATCATGTCAAAGCAAGACATGGACATCATTTACTTCTCTTTCGTAAGGAAAAGAGGTCTATGCTACGTGTTGCCAAATGTCCTTGTCTTTGACAAGTGCGTTGCGCTCCATTGCGCATGCAATGCCTGGCCAAACGATTTGAAAGGTTGACTCACATGTCAGGCGCGTTTCAGTTGTACATGTGCAGCCCGGAGCTCTTAGAAATATTTTCAACAACCTCGGTTCTGTTGTTCACGCCGATGGACTTAGAGAAATTTCGGTCCACTTTGTACCTGCTGCTGAATATAATTTTAAATATATGAGCTATGCATATATGTATTCCCTTAATGCTGCATGGACACCCTGAGTCACTTGGCTGTAGATCTCATGCCGTATACTGAGATATACTTAAAGTGCTTGCGGGCCGCGCTTAGACTGGTGAGGAGCGCGGCTGTGAACTGCCAAACTGCAAGTCGTTCTCCAGCCAGCTGACCGCGCAGTTCAGCAGTGGTGCAGCATCGTGCTTTGGGGTGTCTTGGCTATATATAAGAGGGACGGAAGTGAAGGTTGTAAGCTAGGCGCCCTCTCCTAGCGCCGCCCTATTCAGGAAGGCAAGGAATTATATCGGTGAATCTAGGCTGCCTTTCCCTAGTGGTGATTGTACACTGAACCTAGTGTATAGTCGTCGCCCTAACTGAAGGAGACAGGACTTGACGGAAAGATGCTAGTTGTTCTCCTTGCTAGCCAAAACACAGCATGGTCGCGGCCCTCTGTCTCACGATACGGTCATATGCGACGAACTGTTGTGTCTAAGCGCTAAACTCTCTGAAGTCCGAGTGAAATGTATTATCTCGATCTGCTAAGATTTGCGATATCTCGCACACTGCGAGGAAGCTAAATGTGGAGCAGTAGCATTATAGGGAGGCACGGACTTGCTTCTGTAAGTCTAGGACCTCTCTCCTTTGGGTGCTGCACACTCTGACCATTGTGCGGTCATGTTCCCAAACTAAAGGAGGTAGGAATTGACTGAAACAGCTAGCAGTCCTCCTTGCTAGCAATTGCAAAGCATTGTCGCGGCCCTCTGTCTCAGCACACGGTCATATGCGACCAACTGATATGTGGATATTATGGATAATTCTAGAGCTAATATGTGCAACTAGGTCCCGACCGGCAACGGAAGGGACGCTTTTATTAGATCAAAACCAATCGGTCTTCGGGCCGTTTGTCTTGGTGACTCTGAATAAATTGTGGCAGATCGCACGGCCTCCGAGCCGGCGACGCATCTTTCAAATGTCTGCCTTATCAACTGTCGATGGTAGGTTCTGCGCCTACCATGGTTGAAACGGGTAACGGGGAATCAGGGTTCGATTCCGGAGAGGGAGCCTGAGAAACGGCTACCACATCCAAGGGAGGCAGCAGGCGCGCAAATTTCCCACTCCCGGCACGGGGAGGTAGTGACGAAAAATAACGATACGGGACTCATCCGAGGCCCCGTAATCGGAATGAGTACACTTTAAATCCTTTAACGAGTATCCATTGGAGGGCAAGTCTGGTGCCAGAACCTAAATGAAAAGGAACGAACCGGCGGGCTACTGGCCCCCGGTGCGTCGGGGATGGGCACGGAGGAGGGAGTGGCCTGTGAAATGCCGGCGGGTCGCCGGTAGGCACTCCCGGGCCCGCCAAGACGTTACCAGTTCCGAATTGATAACCGGACGTCAAGCAGTTCTCGGTACCCGAGCCAAGTTGCTGGAGCATCCTCCGCTAGTCGGAGGTAGGCGCCGCAGCTAGGGGGTCCGGCCGTCTTCGATGACCAGGATCCTAGGGGTTTAAAGATCTTTTGGCGCCAGAGAACCGCTATGTATAGTCCCCCAACCTTCTGGGTTTGGGGGACTATTGCATTATATGTTGCGAGGATTTCCTTGCTAAAATAAGCCCGAGACCTGACGCGACCGCTAGTGTCTCCCTCTGGGAGGGCCATAGGCGCGTAAAATATCGATACAACCCTGAGCGGTGGATCACTCGGCTCGTGGGTCGATGAAGAACGCAGCAAATTGCGCGTCACCATGTGAACTGCAGGACACATGAACATTGACCATTCGAACGCACATTGCGGTCCTTGGATTTTCTATCACGGACTACTCTCGTCTGAGGGTCGGAATTACTCACTGGACCAGGCCGGGGCGGCTTTGCTTACAAAATGGCTTATATGATACTGCCTAAACACAAAAAAGCCATAAAGAAATGCCTTGCTAACACAAAAAGCTTTGACAAAGGCAAACAGAGAAGGAGGAGGAGTGAGTGAAGGAGGAGTAGCATGGGAATGGACATGCAAAAAAAGCAAAGTAACGCTCCGATAACCTGCATCCGCTTTGGAGGCACGGGAGCTTACGCGCCCCGACGCTTCTCAAACCTTAATCAGGAGCGGGGCCCCTGGAGCTTGGGTTTTGTGGGTTCGCTCCGTAACCCGAGGTTACCCGGGTAAGGCCTCGTTCCACCCCATGAGGGGCATCAACCGACCTCAGATTGAGGGAGATTACCCGCTGGATTTAAGCATATTAATAGGCGGAGGAAAAGAAACTAACAAGGATTCCCTTAGTAGCGGCGAGCGAATAGGGAGGAGCCCAGCACGAAATCCCGCATGTGAAATATAACGCAGGGAGATGTCGTGTGAGGGACGCTCCGCAACCCGACGTTCGGCGGCGAGTTCAAGTCTCCCTTGAAAGGGGCCACAGCCCACAGAGGGTGCCAGGCCCGTAGAGACCGTCGCCGTTCGCGGGGGGAGCTGTCCTCAGAGTCGTGTTCCTTGAGAGTGGAGCACTAAGTGGGTGGTAAACTCCATCTAAGGCTAAATATGACCACGAGACCGATAGCGAACAAGTACCGTGAGGGAAAGTTGAAAAGAACTTTGAATAGAGAGTTCAATAATACGTGAAACCGTTCAGGGGTAAACGGGAGGGATCCGGAAGGTCGAACGGGGAGACTCAACCCGTCCCGCTCGTCGGCACTCTGTCGCGAATTATTCCGGATGAGTACGACGGCCGGCTACACCGCAAGGTGCTTAGACCGGTTACGTCGTAGGCACCGGCCGGTGGGGTGTCTGGCGGCGGTGGGGTGCACTTCTTCTGTAGGACGTCGCGACCCGTTGGATTGGGGTCTAAGGCCCGGGATGGAGCCCGTGGGGATCGCCGAGTACTCTCGGGTTCACGTTCCCCCGGACCCCGGTCGCCCGGCCCCAGTTCGACGGTAGGAATAGAGGGGATGGCCCGCTCATGCGAGCGTCCGGCCCAGGGGCAAGCTCCACGGGTTTGCGCGTGGTGAAGAAATACTCTTTGCTGGTGGCAAAAGTGTGGAAACTTCAAATTGAACCATTTTGGCTTTCACATTGAAACAGTTTGCCAAACATGAGAACACTAAACTCATGAACTTTATAGAAAATCTGATTCACTTGTCATTCTGTCGCCGTGGCTTATGTGCAACATGTGGGACGTAGAAATATTTTCAAAAGGCCCGCTTAAGCTGCTTCTAAAGTTGGACTTGGAAATAATACTGTCAGAATTGCACTTGCTGCCTAAAATCATGTCAAAGCAAGACATGGACATCATTTACTTCTCTTTCGTAAGGAAAAGAGGTCTATGCTACGTGTTGCCAAATGTCCTTGTCTTTGACAAGTGCGTTGCGCTCCATTGCGCATGCAATGCCTGGCCAAACGATTTGAAAGGTTGACTCACATGTCAGGCGCGTTTCAGTTGTACATGTGCAGCCCGGAGCTCTTAGAAATATTTTCAACAACCTCGGTTCTGTTGTTCACGCCGATGGACTTAGAGAAATTTCGGTCCACTTTGTACCTGCTGCTGAATATAATTTTAAATATATGAGCTATGCATATATGTATTCCCTTAATGCTGCATGGACACCCTGAGTCACTTGGCTGTAGATCTCATGCCGTATACTGAGATATACTTAAAGTGCTTGCGGGCCGCGCTTAGACTGGTGAGGAGCGCGGCTGTGAACTGCCAAACTGCAAGTCGTTCTCCAGCCAGCTGACCGCGCAGTTCAGCAGTGGTGCAGCATCGTGCTTTGGGGTGTCTTGGCTATATATAAGAGGGACGGAAGTGAAGGTTGTAAGCTAGGCGCCCTCTCCTAGCGCCGCCCTATTCAGGAAGGCAAGGAATTATATCGGTGAATCTAGGCTGCCTTTCCCTAGTGGTGATTGTACACTGAACCTAGTGTATAGTCGTCGCCCTAACTGAAGGAGACAGGACTTGACGGAAAGATGCTAGTTGTTCTCCTTGCTAGCCAAAACACAGCATGGTCGCGGCCCTCTGTCTCACGATACGGTCATATGCGACGAACTGTTGTGTCTAAGCGCTAAACTCTCTGAAGTCCGAGTGAAAGGTATTATCTCGATCTGCTAAGATTTGCGATATCTCGCACACTGCGAGGAAGCTAAATGTGGAGCAGTAGCATTATAGGGAGGCACGGACTTGCTTCTGTAAGTCTAGGACCTCTCTCCTTTGGGTGCTGCACACTCTGACCATTGTGCGGTCATGTTCCCAAACTAAAGGAGGTAGGAATTGACTGAAACAGCTAGCAGTCCTCCTTGCTAGCAATTGCAAAGCATTGTCGCGGCCCTCTGTCTCAGCACACGGTCATATGCGACCAACTGATATGTGGATATTATGGATAATTCTAGAGCTAATATGTGCAACTAGGTCCCGACCGGCAACGGAAGGGGCGCTTTTATTAGATCAAAACCAATCGGTCTTCGGGCCGTTTGTCTTGGTGACTCTGAATAAATTGTGGCAGATCGCACGGCCTCCGAGCCGGCGACGCATCTTTCAAATGTCTGCCTTATCAACTGTCGATGGTAGGTTCTGCGCCTACCATGGTTGAAACGGGTAACGGGGAATCAGGGTTCGATTCCGGAGAGGGAGCCTGAGAAACGGCTACCACATCCAAGGGAGGCAGCAGGCGCGCAAATTTCCCACTCCCGGCACGGGGAGGTAGTGACGAAAAATAACGATACGGGACTCATCCGAGGCCCCGTAATCGGAATGAGTACACTTTAAATCCTTTAACGAGTATCCATTGGAGGGCAAGTCTGGTGCCAGAACCTAAATGAAAAGGAACGAACCGGCGGGCTACTGGCCCCCGGTGCGTCGGGGATGGGCACGGAGGAGGGAGTGGCCTGTGAAATGCCGGCGGGTCGCCGGTAGGCACTCCCGGGCCCGCCAAGACGTTACCAGTTCCGAATTGATAACCGGACGTCAAGCAGTTCTCGGTACCCGAGCCAAGTTGCTGGAGCATCCTCCGCTAGTCGGAGGTAGGCGCCGCAGCTAGGGGGTCCGGCCGTCTTCGATGACCAGGATCCTAGGGGTTTAAAGATCTTTTGGCGCCAGAGAACCGCTATGTATAGTCCCCCAACCTTCTGGGTTTGGGGGACTATTGCATTATATGTTGCGAGGATTTCCTTGCTAAAATAAGCCCGAGACCTGACGCGACCGCTAGTGTCTCCCTCTGGGAGGGCCATAGGCGCGTAAAATATCGATACAACCCTGAGCGGTGGATCACTCGGCTCGTGGGTCGATGAAGAACGCAGCAAATTGCGCGTCACCATGTGAACTGCAGGACACATGAACATTGACCATTCGAACGCACATTGCGGTCCTTGGATTTTCTGTCACGGACTACTCTCGTCTGAGGGTCGGAATTACTCACTGGAACAGGCCGGGGCGGCTTTGCTTACAAAATGGCTTATATGATACTGCCTAAACACAAAAAAGCCATAAAGAAATGCCTTGCTAACACAAAAACCTTTGACAAAGGCAAACAGAGAAGGAGGAGGAGGAGTGAGTGAAGGAGGAGTAGCATGGGAATGGACATGCAAAAAAGCAAAGTAACGCTCCGATACCCTGTATCCGCTTTGGAGGCACGGGAGCTTACGCGCCCCGACGCTTCTCAAACCTTAATCAGGAGCGGGGCCCCTGGAGCTTGGGTTTTGTGGGTTCGCTCCGTAACCCGAGGTTACCCGGGTAAGGCCTCGTTCCACCCCATGAGGGGCATCAACCGACCTCAGATTGAGGGAGATTACCCGCTGAATTTAAGCATATTAATAGGCGGAGGAAAAGAAACTAACAAGGATTCCCTTAGTAGTGGCGAGCGAACAGGGAGGAGCCCAGCACGAAATCCCGCGTGTGAAATATAACGCAGGGAGATGTCGTGTGAGGGACGCTCCGCAACCCGACGTTCGGCGGCGAGTTCAAGTCTCCCTTGAAAGGGGCCACAGCCCACAGAGGGTGCCAGGCCCGTAGAGACCGTCGCCGTTCGCGGGGGGAGCTGTCCTCAGAGTCGTGTTCCTTGAGAGTGGAGCACTAAGTGGGTGGTAAACACCATCTAAGGCTAAATATGACCACGAGACCGATAGCGAACAAGTACCGTGAGGGAAAGTTGAAAAGAACTTTGAATAGAGAGTTCAATAATACGTGAAACCGTTCAGGGGTAAACGGGAGGGATCCGGAAGGTCGAACGGGGAGACTCAACCCGTCCCGCTCGTCGGCACTCTGTCGCGAATTATTCCGGATGAGTACGACGGCCGGCTACACCGCAAGGTGCTTAGACCGGTTACGTCGTAGGCACCGGCCGGTGGGGTGTCTGGCGGCGGTGGGGTGCACTTCTTCTGTAGGACGTCGCGACCCGTTGGATTGGGGTCTAAGGCCCGGGATGGAGCCCGTGGGGATCGCCGAGTACTCTCGGGTTCACGTTCCCCCGGACCCCGGTCGCCCGGCCCCAGTTCGACGGTAGGAATCGAGGGGATGGCCCGCTCATGCGAGCGTCCGGCCCAGGGGCAAGCTCCACGGGTTTGCGCGTGGTGAAGAAATACTCTTTGCTGGTGGCAAAAGTGTGGAAACTTCAAATTGAACCATTTTGGCTTTCACATTGAAACAGTTTGCCAAACATGAGAACACTAAACTCATGAACTTTATAGAAAATCTGATTCACTTGTCATTCTGTCGCCGTGGCTTATGTGCAACATGTGGGACGTAGAAATATTTTCAAAAGGCCCGCTTAAGCTGCTTCTAAAGTTGGACTTGGAAATAATACTGTCAGAATTGCACTTGCTGCCTAAAATCATGTCAAAGCAAGACATGGACATCATTTACTTCTCTTTCGTAAGGAAAAGAGGTCTATGCTACGTGTTGCCAAATGTCCTTGTCTTTGACAAGTGCGTTGCGCTCCATTGCGCATGCAATGCCTGGCCAAACGATTTGAAAGGTTGACTCACATGTCAGGCGCGTTTCAGTTGTACATGTGCAGCCCGGAGCTCTTAGAAATATTTTCAACAACCTCGGTTCTGTTGTTCACGCCGATGGACTTAGAGAAATTTCGGTCCACTTTGTACCTGCTGCTGAATATAATTTTAAATATATGAGCTATGCATATATGTATTCCCTTAATGCTGCATGGACACCCTGAGTCACTTGGCTGTAGATCTCATGCCGTATACTGAGATATACTTAAAGTGCTTGCGGGCCGCGCTTAGACTGGTGAGGAGCGCGGCTGTGAACTGCCAAACTGCAAGTCGTTCTCCAGCCAGCTGACCGCGCAGTTCAGCAGTGGTGCAGCATCGTGCTTTGGGGTGTCTTGGCTATATATAAGAGGGACGGAAGTGAAGGTTGTAAGCTAGGCGCCCTCTCCTAGCGCCGCCCTATTCAGGAAGGCAAGGAATTATATCGGTGAATCTAGGCTGCCTTTCCCTAGTGGTGATTGTACACTGAACCTAGTGTATAGTCGTCGCCCTAACTGAAGGAGACAGGACTTGACGGAAAGATGCTAGTTGTTCTCCTTGCTAGCCAAAACACAGCATGGTCGCGGCCCTCTGTCTCACGATACGGTCATATGCGACGAACTGTTGTGTCTAAGCGCTAAACTCTCTGAAGTCCGAGTGAAATGTATTATCTCGATCTGCTAAGATTTGCGATATCTCGCACACTGCGAGGAAGCTAAATGTGGAGCAGTAGCATTATAGGGAGGCACGGACTTGCTTCTGTAAGTCTAGGACCTCTCTCCTTTGGGTGCTGCACACTCTGACCATTGTGCGGTCATGTTCCCAAACTAAAGGAGGTAGGAATTGACTGAAACAGCTAGCAGTGCTCCTTGCTAGCAATTGCAAAGCATTGTCGCGGCCCTCTGTCTCAGCACACGGTCATATGCGACCTACTGATATGTGTATGCGCCAAACTCCCTAGAGTCTGAGTGAAACGCCATACCTCTAAGTGCTAAGAATTCCAACATACTGCACTTTGTGGAATAGCTAAAATAAACACATATTGAATAACTTAAGAACGTTGTACCTTCGAACGAAGGTATAAAAATCGTGTCGGGTATTAATAAACCAGGTGTCTATCTTCAATTTGGTCATTTATGGTTTATTTATGTTTTAATTTCACAATGAATCATTTTAACAAAGTAACAAGCTGAAACCTGAAGCTAACAAATCATACTTGGCATTATGCGTGTTTTTTAATCATTTTTATAAACTGAGCAAGCAAAGGAAAAGTAAAGAACTTCGGGTTCATTAATTGCAAGCTGACAGATTTTCTGTACTGAAAATTATACTTGAATGCACCATTAAGCTTTAACATTTTGAGTCCACAGAAATTGCTAAAGATGAATATAGGGAACAGATGATATGGCTAACCATGGAAAATTGCACTTCAGTGCATAGTTTCAAGCTTTCTGAAGAAATACTCATTGATGGTGGCAAAAGTTTGGAAGCTTCAAATTGAACCATTTTGACTTTCACATTGAAATAGTTTGCCAAACATGAGAATACTAAACTCTTGAACTTAATAGAAAATCTGAGTCACTTGTCATTCAGTTGCTGTGGATTATGTGCAACATGTGGGACTTAGAAATATTTTCAAAAGCCTCGTTTCAGCTGCTTCTAAAGATGGACTTAGATATATTACTGTCAGCGTTGCACTTGCTGCCTAATATCATGTTAAAGCAAGAGATGGACATCATCAATTTCCTTTTCGTAAGGAAAAGAGGTCCTATGCTACGTGTTGCCAAATGTCCTAGTCCTTGCCAAGTGCGTTTCGTTCCACTACACATGCAATGCCTGACCAAACGTTTTGAAAGGTTCACTCACATGTCAGCCGCGTTGCAGTTGTAAATGTGCAACCCGGAAAACTTGGACAAACTTTCAACAGCCTCGGCTCTGTTGTTGCGGTCGATGGACTTAGAAAAAAATTTCGGTCCGCATTGTACTTGCTGGGGAAAATAATTGTTTATCTATATTAGACATGCCGCAATGTAATCTGCTTGAAGTACTAAGACTGTCGTGAAACACTTGTCTACAGAAATCATGTTATATTACGAGATATACACACAGTGCTTGGGGGCAGAGTTTAGACTGGTGAGGAGAAAGGCTAAGAGCTGCCCGCCTGTTGGTCCTTCTCTAGCCGGCCGGCCGCACAGCTCAGCTGTGGTGCTGCATCGTGGTTTGGGGGGTCTTGGCTATATGTAAGAGGGACGGAGTTGAAGGTTGTAAGCTAGGCGCCCTCTCCTAGCGTGCCCCAATTGAGGAAGGCAAGTAATTATATTGGTGAATCTAGGCTGCCTTTCCCTATTGGTGATTGTACACTGAACCTAGTGTATAGTCGTCGCCCTAACTGAAGGAGACAGGACTTGACGGAAAGATGCTAGTTGTTCTCCTTGCTAGCCAAAACACAGCATTGTCGCGGCCCTCTGTCTCACGATACGGTCATATGCGACGAACTGTTATGTTTAAGCGCTGAACTTTCTAAATTCCCAGTGAAAGGTATTATCTCAAAATCCTGAGATTTGCGTTATCTCGCAAATTGCGAGGCAGTTGACTGTTGAGTTACAGCAATCTTAGGCACGTAATATGTTTGAGCGAAAGTATAGAAGTAATATCGGATAACGTTTGGCCTTAGTCGCGCGGAATGCGCGCTGGTTAATTTTGCTCTACTTATATATTTGGTACGGGAGACATACACCTTCCGTATTAACAAGCAACTGGGAGAGGCTACCTGGTGACTGGCCTCCCGGCCAGTCTCCGACAGGCCACACCAGTCTGGAGGCTAGCAGCATCGTTGTTTACAGTGTCGTTCCTATAGTAAGAGGGACGAAATTGAAGGTTTTAGGCTAGGAGTTCTCTCTTAGCGTGTCTCATTTTAGTGAGGCACTTACTTACCGCGGTAAGTCTAGGACGCCTCCCGTTGGGGTGCAGCACACTATGACTATTGTGTGCTTATGTGCCCAAACTAAAGGAGACAGGATTTTACGGAAAAAGCTAGTGGTTTTCCTTGCTAGCAATTGAACAGCATTGTCGCGGCCCTCTGTCTCAGGATACGGTCATATGCGACGAACTGTTATGTGTATGCGCCGAACTCCCAAGAGTCCGAGTGAAAGATGATACCTGTAACTGCTCAGAATTCCTACATACTGCACGTTGTGGACTAATTAAGTGTACAGATGTTGAAATATATATACACGCAGTAATTGCGATCGAAGTTTTAAAGTTAAATTGGGGCATAATTTTGTCTTTAGTCGCGCTGAGTGCGCGCCGCTGAAGTTTGCCTTATTTGGACATTTTATGCAGGAAGTTTAATGGCCTTAATATTGAAACTGGGCCATCCGGCTCTGACAGCTTTATTCGAAAGCGTCTTAAATGTGGTTGAGGATGTTGATCGAGTGTTTTCCCGCCAGGGTTCTACTACTGTGGGTACGGGAATTCTCAATCCCAGGTCCTGTGCCAAATCACGTACTTGGGTCCCTCTGATTCCTGTGAGAGCTAATGTCAAACGCCCAAGCAACGTCCACAGCCTTGTTTGACTCTCATATAAACATAGTAAAATTAAAGCCAGAGCTGGTCCAGATTGGAGCCTTGGCTTAACCGATGCACAGTCTGAGGAGAGCCAAAGTAAGGCCAAGGCAATGCTAGAGCTGTGCCAGAGACGAGCCTGAGCAAAGCGAGAGCAAACCAAGAGCAAAGCGGTCTATAACTATCTTGGACCCTCAAATAGCCAAATAGCCAAAAGGAGACCAGAGTGGAGCCTGAGTGGAGCCAGGACCAAGACAGAGCAAAGTCAAAGTAAAGACACGGCGTAGCCAAGGTAACACCTGATCAAAGCAAGGGCAAAGCACAGCCAGAGCATAGCCAGATCTAAGCCAGAGTAAAGTTGCAGAATGAAATTAGTGTGAGGCCAGAGAAAAGCCAGAGTTAAGTCGCAAGAATGAAGTTTTTGTGAGGCCTGAGCAAAGCCAGAGTTAAGTTGCAGAATGGAGTTAGTGTGAGCCCCGAGGGGGACCGGAGTGGTGACCGGAGCCTAGCCAGAGCCAGTTGAAGAATGAGATAAGTGTGAGGCCAGAGAAAAGGTAGAGCATAGCCAGAGCAACACCGCAGGTGAGCAGGAGCCTAGCCAGACCCAAAGCAGAGTGTGACCGGAGTGGTTAGTGGAGCCTAGGCAGAGCGAAGCCACAGTAACTTAAAGAATGAAGTAAGAATGGAGCCAGACCGGGACCGGATTGGTGACGGGAACCTATCCCGTGCAAAACCAGAGCCAAGCCACAGTTAACTTATAGAATGGAGTTAGTGTGGCACCAGAGCGAAAGCGGAGTGGTCACCGGAGCCTAACCAGAGGAAAGTCAGAGTTAAGTTACAGAATGAAGGATATGTGAGGCCAAAGCGAAGGCAGAGTGAAGCCGGAATTGGGGCCGGTGTGGTGACCAAAGCCTAGCCAGATCGAAGCCAGAACCCAGCCACAGCTAAGTTAAAGAATGAAGTGAATGGGGCCAGATAGAAGCCCGAACCAAGCCATAGTTAAGTTACAGAATGAAGTAAGGGTGGCGCCAGGGTGGGACCGGAGTGGCGACCGGAGCCTAGCCAGAGCAAAATCAGAGCCAAGCCACATTTAAGTTAAAGAATGAAGTAAGAGTGAGGACAGAGTAAAGGAAGAGCGGGGCCAGATTTGATGACCGGAGGCTAGCCACATCAAAGCAAAGGCAAAACAAAGTCAAAGCGGAGCTAGAGCCAAGCAAAGCCAAGGAAACGCTTCGGTCAAAAAAGGTATGTGAAAGTAACATAAAGTTTTTAAAAGGGCGCTGATGAACATCTAATTGAATGCCCTTAATAATAACTAGCTTGATCAACGATTGTTGCCCTTAGACGCCGCATTACTGCCGTGCCGGCGTAGGCCCTCAAAATATATGCTTGTCAGATTCCTCGTTGGGGAGTCCGGTAAATGTGTTGGCGGTGGAACTTGGAAGCGAACGCTGCCGTCGCTCCGGCTTGGGACGTATATCGGAAAGGTGTTTGACAATAATGTCTAGGGAGTAGTAGTCTTAGTCGCGCTCTGTTCGCGCCGAATGTGGCCCCAAGGGATTTCTTGTCGAATCCTCTTCTGTGTACGTCAAACCGCATAGACCATTTGCAGATGACCTGAGTAGCACCTGGCGCTGCTCCGGTAATGTTGGGGTGGACCACCGAGGTGAGTGTATTTCCTGTGGTATAGCGTCTGTCGCCAACTACTGGCCTTAGATGCCCATGGGGCTCCGGCACTCGAATAGGTGACGGCTATTTCCCGGAAATTTCTAATGTTTGGTGACTCATCTTTCTCTCTGCAAGCACTCCAGCCTTAGTAGCGAGAGTACTCGCTCCGGCATTGCACAATTACACCTAAGAAGTCCGAAACTGATAGGGAGATTGAGGCTGCATTGGCCTAAGTCGCGGCATCACTGCTCGCACCGGCATTGGCTCCCAACTCAATTTCCCGCTCAGCTTTCTCGTCAGAGAGTCAGATGGAAGTAAGGTGTGTGGTCATTGGTTTGTCGGTGGGCCTTAGAAGCGACTTGTGTTGCTCCGGCTTAGTACGCCCAGTGGAGATGAGTTTGGCAAGCAAATTTTGGGAGCGAAGGTCTTAGTCGCGCTGTGATTGCGCTGATCTTAGCTCCAAGGAATTTCTTGCCGGTTCCTTTTCTGTGTACGTCAAACCGCCTAGACCATTTGCAGATGACCTTAGTAGCACCTCGATGCGCTCCGGTAAGGTTGGGGTGGACAACCGAGGGGAGGTTATTTCCTGCGGTATAGCGCCTGTCGCCAGCTACTGGCCTTAGATGCCCATGGGGCTTTGGCATTCGCGTAGGTGACGGCTATTTCCCGGAAATTTCCAATCCTCGGTGACCCGTCCCTCCCTCTGCAAGCACACCAGCCTTAGTAGCGATATTACTCGCTCCGGCATTGCACATTTGGATCTAAGACGTCCGTAACTGATAAGGAGATTGACGATGCGATAGCCTAAGTCGCAGCATCACTGCCTGCGCCGGCATTGTCTCCAAATACAGTTTCCTCGTTAGATTCTTCGTCGGAGAGTCTGATGGTGGTAAGGTTTGGCTTAAGTGGTTTGTCGGTGGTCCTTAGAAGCGACCTGTGTTGCTCCAGTTTCTGACACCCAGGGCAGATGACTTTGGCAAGCGAATACTTGGAGTAGGGTCTTAGTCGCGCCGTGAGCGCGCCGATTGTAGCTCCAAGGAATGTCTTGCCGGTTCCTCTTCTCTGTACGTCAAACCGCCTAGATCATTTGCAGATGACCTTAGTAGCGCCTAGATGCGCTCCGGTACTTTTGTGGTGAATAACTGACAAGCATGCTTCATAACTAAATGCAGGAATTGTGGATGAACGAAGGGAACGATATAGGATCAATAAAACTATAGCGAGATACAAAAGAGGTAGAGAGACATTGCGTTGATGAAGACGGTGAACATTTTGCTGCGGCAAGTACTATACCTATTGCACTGATAATGATGAAATGAATTTTACAAATGCAAAGAATAGGTGGAAACTCATGCAATAACGAATTACCAAACTGCCTCTGAAAGAAGGGAGTGCAAAGAAAATAATTTACAAGTTAAGAATTATAAATGAACTTTAAAAATTTACTGTACCTCAAATTTAGGAATGCATGTACATATAACTTACGTGAACTCTAAAGGAAACAACTAAATGTCTATTTAGATAGAGGAATATATATGTATAAACCGGTTTCATGTAATATGTACACGAAGCAGTTCAAAGTCAAGCATACTCATAAGGGTCATCCCAAATCCACTGACAAGAAGCAAATGTAGTTGTCAAACAAATTCCGAAATCTAATAGACAAATTTCAATTCTCCTTATCTCAAACCGCTCTGCGGTACCAAATCTAATGGTTTCTTGCGTATGACAAACAACTCCAGGAACATTTATTGATTCAGGATGATCGTTTTAGACACTTGGAGTACATAAGGTTCACTTAGGACGGAAAAATAGATTACCAACTCGATTAAGTATCCTATTTTAAGGAAATGTATTGGACAGTTTCTGAGATAGAAACGGACACAGTATACAAGCGAAAAAGAAAGACATTTGATATGAAGTGGACGAGTTGTACTAAAGAAATGAAAGGTGATGGTACGTAGACACCTATAGAGTTAATGCCTCTTCCTCAAAATTTGGCCCATTTTAATGTGAACACTCCCTCTCAACAGTGAGGAAGTAAAAATGTTTCAAATCTATCAAAATGATGAAGCCAAATCCAGGGAAGATACCACAAAAGATCAGAAGGGCAGCTCAGTAAGACCGGGAAACTAGATATGGATTTAACAAAAAGCTTTAGTATTTGGAAGAAGAGAAACAATAATTGGAGAATGAATCCTATGTATATAAAACCATAAAAAAGGTAAATGAATTTGCAGCCCAAAGACCTGATAATTAAACAAGCCGGTCACATTGCCTAGAGAGAATAACTAATTGCACATATGTCTAAAACATAATGTATATAAATAGATCACTTTCTTCTCCATCTATTTTTACAGGGCACATTGCCAAATTATTTCGGGAACTTCTGCGCCAATGTTAAACATGTGTTGAGGTCGCCAATAACATTGAGCAGAGGGAGAAATGCAGGAATGGGTGATCACTCCAGTTCCCGGAATCATGTCGAAGTGTATGATAGTAAACATGATATTTAGAGTTCTGGTGGATTGATGGTGTGGGAACCCAGAGGTCCCGAAAAACAACAGAGAGAAACATGTTTTCCACCATAAGTATCACTTTGCGGCGACATAGAAACGAGCACTGGCAGCATTGGTAACAATCAACTAGCCTAACTACTCGGACACAGAAAAACAGAAATATGCATGTGTTTAAATTTGTTACATTATCCTCCACATTAGGAATCAACAAAATATATGGCAAATAATTCTCGTATTGTTCTACTAACTTATTTTGCATTTATTCTGAACAGAAATTTGAGCTATCATTTATGTTTCTATCCGAACAAGTACTGTTGGTGATTTAGGAAATGAAAAAGAAATGCCATAAGCTTTCTCAATAGTGTGAAATGTGGTTGTGATTAGAATAAACAAATTCAAATAAATCTATGAGTTTTAAATACATGTATAGAGAAAGACAACCTTTACCAACGTGAGGGATTCAAATTTCGGTAACAATAAGTGACCAATATGTTCCATTAAAATTGTGGTTAAATAACTGATTACACACATGAAACAAGTTCTTATAAAGTCATTTGCAAATGACACGTCTATAGCACAATATTGATGCAGATGGAGTTCCGAGCATTGAAACAAGGTAAAAAAAAATTATTTTCCCTGTATGTTAAAATGGTTAGAAACATAAGTAGAAGAAATCATTTCAATTGTTATTAAAATAAGAAATACATTTTATATATCCAAAAGAGAAAAATTTCAAGAGTACTAAAAATAACAGCGACGATTATACAATTTGGATGGCAGACAATTGAGGGCACATGCTCATCTATATACTATATTTGATATGCATAGCATGGTAGCAGACCTGCCTGACGGCGCGGTCTTTATGCGACACAGAGTTGGACAAAGCGGTGAACTCTCTGCAGTCCAAGCGAGAGGTACTTCACCGAAAAGCACCTAGTGAGGTGGTTGAATGTGACTTTGTTGAATTATTGAGGCAGGTAATAGCTCCGAATGAAGTTATAAAGATCGTATCGGGCAAAGTTTTTTCTTTAGCCGCGTGGACGGCATGGCGGTGAGGTTTGCCTAGTTGCACATTTCGTGCAGGAAGCTTAACGGCTTTTTACTTAAACTGCACCATTCAGCTTTGAGAGTTGGATACGACAGCGGGTGAAATGTGGACAAGTGTCTTCACCGAATGTTGTCCCCCAGAGGCCTACTGCGGTAGGTACTGGAATAGGCAATCCCGGGGTCCCGAACCAAACCTCTCGATTTTGTGCTTCTGACTGGTGAGAGAGCTAATGTGAAACGCCCAAACAAGGTCTATAACCATGATTGACCTTTCAATAAAATAAATAAAATTAAATTCAAAGCGAAGCCAAAGCAAAGCCAAACGGAGACCAGAGTGCAGCCTCTGCGGAGCCAGGGCAAAGACAGAGCAAAGTCAGCGTAAATACACGGCAAAGTCAAGATATAGCCTGATCAAAGCCAGGGCAAAGCATGGCCAGAGCGTAGCCAGAACCAAGCCTCAGAAAAGAATGAATAAGAATGACGTAAGAGTGGAGCCAGAGCGGGACCGGGTTGGTGACCGGAACCTTGCCAGAGCAAATCCAGAGCCAAGCCACAGTTACCTTAAAGAATGAAGTTAAAGCGGCGCCAGGGCGGACGAGAGTGCTGACCAAAACCTAACCAGAGCAAAGTCAGAGTTAAGTTACTGAATGAAGTAGATGTGAAGCCGGAGTGGGGCCCGTGTAATGACGGGACCCTAACCCGATAAAAGTCAAAGCCAAGCCACAGTTAAGTTGAAGAATGAAGTGAATCAGGCCAGATCGAAGCCACAGCCAAGCCACAGATAAGTTAAAGAATGAAGTAAGGTTGGCGCCAGAGCGGGACCGGAGTGGCGACCGGAGTCTAGCCAGACTTAAGCTAAATAATTAAGTAAGAGTGAGGCCAGGGTGCATGTAGAGTGGGACCGGATTGGTGACCGGAGCCTAGCCACAGCAAACCAAGGCAAAGTCAAAGCGCAGCTAGAGCCAAGCAAAGCCAATGAAAGCCTAAGGTCAAAAAGGGTAAGTTAAAGTTTTGAAAGGGCGCTGATGAACATGCAGTTCAATGCCTTTAATTATAAATATGTTCATCAACGAGTGTAGTACGTAGGCGCCGTTTTTTGCTGCCGTGCCGGGGTAAGCCCTGGAAATGTATGCTTTTCAGATTCCTTGTTGGGGAGTCCGGTAAATGTGTTGGCGGTGAAACTAGGAAGTGAACGCTGGCATCACTCCAGCTTGGGACGTATATCGGAAAGGAGTTTGGCAATAATATCTCAGGAGTAGTAGCCTTAGTCGCGCTCTGTTCGCGCCGAATGTGGCTCCAAGGGATTTCTTGCCAAATCCTCTTCTGTGTATGTCAAACTGCACAGACCATTTGCAGATTACCTTAGTAGCACCTGGATGTGCTCCGGTAATGTTGGGGTGGATCACCGAGGTGAGTGTATTTCCTGTGGTATAGCGCCTGTCGTCAACTACTGGCCTTATATGCCCATGGGGCTCCGGCATTCGAGTAGATGACGGTTATTTCCCGGAAATTTCAAATCCTCGGTGACTCATCTGTCCCTCTGCAAGCACACCAGCCTTAGTAGCGAGAGTACTCGCTCCGGCATTGGACATTTGGACCTAAGACGTCCGAAACTGATAAGGAGATTGCCCCTGCGATGGCCTAAGTCGCAGCAGAACTGCTCGCGCCGGCATTGGCTCCAAACACAATTTCCTGGTCAGTTTCCTCGTTGGACAGTCCGATGTTAGTAGTGTGTGTGGTCATTGGTTTGTCGGTGGGCCTTAGAAGCGACTTGTGTTGCTCCGGCTTAGTACGCCTAGTAGAGATGAGTTTGGCAAGCAAATTTTGGGAGCGAAGGTCTTAGTCGCACTGTGATTGCGCTGATGTTAGCTCCAAGGAATTTCTTGCTGGTTACTCTTCTGTCTACGTCACAACGAATAGACCATTTGCAGATGACCTGGATGTGTTCCGGTAATGTTGGGGTGGACAACCGAGGTGAGTATATTTCCTGTGGTATAGCGTCTGTTGCCAACTACAGGCCTTAGATGCCCATGGGGCTCTGGCATTCGAGTAGATGACGGTTATTTCCCGGAAATTTCAAATCCTCGGTGACTCATCTGTCCCTCTGCAAGCACACCAGCCTTAGTAGCGAGAGTACTCGCTCCGGCATTGCACGTTTGGACCTAAGACGTCCGAAACTGATAAGGAGACTGACACTGCGATGGCCTAAGTCGCAGCAGCACTGCTCGCCCCGGCATTGGCTCCAAACACAATTCATAACTAAATGCAGCAACTATGGATGAAGGAAGGGAACGATATAGGAGCAATAACATTTTAAAAAGATGCAAAAGAGATAGAAAAATATTGTGTTGATGAAGTCGGTTAACAATATGTTGCAGAAAGAATTATACATATTACAATAATAATAAGTAAAATGAATTTTACAAATCATACGAATAGGTGGTGAATCATGCAATAACAAATTACCAAACAGACTCTGAAAGAAAGGAGTGCCAATAAAATAACTAACAAGTTAAGAACTGTGAATAAATGCATAGAAAGTTTTAAAATTTACTGTGCCTCAAAATGGAGAATGCTTGTACGTATAATATAGTTGAGCTCTAAAGGAAACGGCTAAATGACTCTTTAGGTAGAAGTAGAAGAATGTATGTTTCCAACCCAGATTTATGTGATACATACACTCAGAAGTTCAAAGTCTAACATACCCTTCCACACTCATAAGGGTATCCGAAATCCAAGACAACAGGCAAATATAGTTGTCAAAGAAATGTCGAAATGTAATATACAAATTTATATTTTCCTTATTCCCAACCGCTCTGCGGTACCAAATGGTTTCTTGCTTATGACAATCAATACTAGTAACATTTATTGACTCAGTATGATCACTTGACGGTCTTGGAGTGCATAAGGTTCATTTAGGAACAAAGGTACTTTACGACAAATTCTGAAATAGAAGCGGACAGTGCACTAGCGAAAAAGAAAGACATTTTCTATGAAGTGGACCAGTTGTATTAAAGAAATGAAAGGTGTTAATGCGTAGAAATGCCTATGGAGTTAATGCCTCTTCCTCAAAATTTGGCCCATTTTAATATGAACAGTGTTTCTCAACAGCAAGGGAGGAAAAATATTTCAAATCTCTCAAAATAGTGAGACCAAATCCAGGGAAGAGCCCACAAAAATCAGAAGGGCAGCTCAGTGAGACCAGGAACTGTATGTGGATTTGATAAAAAGCTTTAGTATTTTGGAAGCAGAGACACAATAATTGGAGAATGACTGTTTTATATATCATATATAAAAAAATATATATACAAAGCCACAAAATAGTAAATAAATTTGCATCCCTATGATGTGAAATTCAAACAAGCCAGTGACACCGCCTAGAGAGAATAATTAATTGTAGGTACGTTTGAAGCATAATGTATATAAATAAAGAGATCAGTTTCTTCTCCAACTACTGTTACAGCGCACATTGCGATTCATTAGGCACAGGAAACACTTGCGCCATTTTTAAACTTGTGTTGAAGTCGCCAAAACATAGAACAGTGAGAGAAATGCGCGGATTGGTGACCAATCCAGTTACCGGAATCATGTCGAAGGGGATGATAGTAATCATGATAGAGTAGTTGTGGACTGATGGTGTGGGGGCCCGGAGGTCCCGAAAATCAAAAGAGAGGAAAACATGTTTTGCACCATAAGTATCACTTTGCTGCAGCAACGAAACGAGCACTGGCAGCATTGGAGCCAATAAAATAGCCTTAGTGCTCGGAAAGAATCATAAATGTGTTTAAATTTGCAACATTGTTCGCCATAATAAGCATGATGAGTTCATATGGCAATTAATCATTACATTATTATGGTAAACAGATTGTATTCACTCTGAACAGACAATTGGCTCCGCAAAACTGCTAATGTTTAAAAAAGGATACGAAAAAAGAAATGTCAAAATATCTCTCAAAAATGTGAAATGTGGCTGTTATTAGAAAAAACAAAATTCAAATAAGTTTATAAATAATTAATAAATGTATAGAGAAAACCAACAGTTACCAAAGTGATGGTTTCAAGATTCTGTAACACTGTGCAACCAATATCTTGCATTAAAGGTTGGTTAAAGCACTTATTCACACATTCCAATAAACTAAATGGCACATATATACCACATAATAGGGGCAGGTGGTGAAGCGAGTTTTGAAGCAAGGCAAAAAGACATTTTACTGCATTGTAGAATAGTTAGAAACACAAGCAGAAGAGTTCACTTAAATGGGTGTCCAAAAAACCAATACATTTTAAGAAGCCACAGTAAAAGGTCTAAAGAGCACTAAAATATCAGTGCCGATTGTAGAAAATGCAACCAATATCTTGCATTAAAGGTTGGTTAAAGCACTTATTCACAAACTCCAATAAACTAATTGGCACATATATATACCACAAAATAGGGGCAGGTGGTGAACCGAGTTTTGAAGCAAGGCAAAAAAGACATCTTACTGCATTGTAGAATAGTTAGAAACACAAGCAGAAGAGTTCACTTAAATGGGTGTCCAAAAAACCAATACATTTTAAGAAGCCACAGTAAAAGGTCTAAAGAGCACTAAATTATCAATGCCGATTGCGGAAAATGCAACCAATATCTTGCATTAAAGTTTGGTTAAAGCATTTATTCACAAATTCCAATAAACTAAATGGCACATATATACCACAAAATAGGGGCAGGTGGTGAACCGAGTTTTGAAGCAAGGCAAAAAAGACATTTTACTGCATTGTAGAATAGTTAGAAATACAAGCAGAAGAGTTCACTTAAATGGGTGTCCAAAAAACCAATAAATTTTAAGAAGCCACAGTAAAAGGTCTAAAGAACACTAAATTATGCGTGCCGATTGTAGAAAATGCATGGCAGATAAATAAGGGTACAGGCTAACCTGTATACTGCACATAATTTTCACAGCAAAGTCGCGGCCCTCTACCTCACGGTACGGTCCATAAGCGACACAAAGTTATACAAATCGCTGAACTCACCGCACCCCGAGCGAGGAGCACATCCCCAAAAGCACATGTTTGTGCTTTAGGTTAGGTTAGGTTAGGTTAGGTTAGGTTAGGTTAGGTTAGGTTAGGTTAGGTTAGGTTAGGTTAGGTTAGGTTAGGTTAGGTTAGGTTAGGTTAGGTTAGGTTAGGTTAGGTTAGGTTAGGTTAGGTTAGGTTAGGTTAGGTTAGGTTAGGTTAGGTTAGGTTAGGTTAGGTTAGGTTAGGTTAGGTTAGGTTAGGTTAGGTTAGGTTAGGTTAGGTTAGGTTAGGTTAGGTTAGGTTAGGTTAGGTTAGGTTAGGTTAGGTTAGGTTAGGTTAGGTTAGGTTAGGTTAGGTTAGGTTAGGTTAGGTTAGGTTAGGTTAGGTTAGGTTAGGTTAGGTTAGGTTAGGTTAGGTTAGGTTAGGTTAGGTTAGGTTAGGTTAGGTTAGGTTAGGTTAGGTTAGGTTAGGTTAGGTTAGGTTAGGTTAGGTTAGGTTAGGTTAGGTTAGGTTAGGTTAGGTTAGGTTAGGTTAGGTTAGGTTAGGTTAGGTTAGGTTAGGTTAGGTTAGGTTAGGTTAGGTTAGGTTAGGTTAGGTTAGGTTAGGTTAGGTTAGGTTAGGTTAGGTTAGGTTAGGTTAGGTTAGGTTAGGTTAGGTTAGGTTAGGTTAGGTTAGGTTAGGTTAGGTTAGGTTAGGTTAGGTTAGGTTAGGTTAGGTTAGGTTAGGTTAGGTTAGGTTAGGTTAGGTTAGGTTAGGTTAGGTTAGGTTAGGTTAGGTTAGGTTAGGTTAGGTTAGGTTAGGTTAGGTTAGGTTAGGTTAGGTTAGGTTAGGTTAGGTTAGGTTAGGTTAGGTTAGGTTAGGTTAGGTTAGGTTAGGTTAGGTTAGGTTAGGTTAGGTTAGGTTAGGTTAGGTTAGGTTAGGTTAGGTTAGGTTAGGTTAGGTTAGGTTAGGTTAGGTTAGGTTAGGTTAGGTTAGGTTAGGTTAGGTTAGGTTAGGTTAGGTTAGGTTAGGTTAGGTTAGGTTAGGTTAGGTTAGGTTAGGTTAGGTTAGGTTAGGTTAGGTTAGGTTAGGTTAGGTTAGGTTAGGTTAGGTTAGGTTAGGTTAGGTTAGGTTAGGTTAGGTTAGGTTAGGTTAGGTTAGGTTAGGTTAGGTTAGGTTAGGTTAGGTTAGGTTAGGTTAGGTTAGGTTAGGTTAGGTTAGGTTAGGTTAGGTTAGGTTAGGTTAGGTTAGGTTAGGTTAGGTTAGGTTAGGTTAGGTTAGGTTAGGTTAGGTTAGGTTAGGTTAGGTTAGGTTAGGTTAGGTTAGGTTAGGTTAGGTTAGGTTAGGTTAGGTTAGGTTAGGTTAGGTTAGGTTAGGTTAGGTTAGGTTAGGTTAGGTTAGGTTAGGTTAGGTTAGGTTAGGTTAGGTTAGGTTAGGTTAGGTTAGGTTAGGTTAGGTTAGGTTAGGTTAGGTTAGGTTAGGTTAGGTTAGGTTAGGTTAGGTTAGGTTAGGTTAGGTTAGGTTAGGTTAGGTTAGGTTAGGTTAGGTTAGGTTAGGTTAGGTTAGGTTAGGTTAGGTTAGGTTAGGTTAGGTTAGGTTAGGTTAGGTTAGGTTAGGTTAGGTTAGGTTAGGTTAGGTTAGGTTAGGTTAGGTTAGGTTAGGTTAGGTTAGGTTAGGTTAGGTTAGGTTAGGTTAGGTTAGGTTAGGTTAGGTTAGGTTAGGTTAGGTTAGGTTAGGTTAGGTTAGGTTAGGTTAGGTTAGGTTAGGTTAGGTTAGGTTAGGTTAGGTTAGGTTAGGTTAGGTTAGGTTAGGTTAGGTTAGGTTAGGTTAGGTTAGGTTAGGTTAGGTTAGGTTAGGTTAGGTTAGGTTAGGTTAGGTTAGGTTAGGTTAGGTTAGGTTAGGTTAGGTTAGGTTAGGTTAGGTTAGGTTAGGTTAGGTTAGGTTAGGTTAGGTTAGGTTAGGTTAGGTTAGGTTAGGTTAGGTTAGGTTAGGTTAGGTTAGGTTAGGTTAGGTTAGGTTAGGTTAGGTTAGGTTAGGTTAGGTTAGGTTAGGTTAGGTTAGGTTAGGTTAGGTTAGGTTAGGTTAGGTTAGGTTAGGTTAGGTTAGGTTAGGTTAGGTTAGGTTAGGTTAGGTTAGGTTAGGTTAGGTTAGGTTAGGTTAGGTTAGGTTAGGTTAGGTTAGGTTAGGTTAGGTTAGGTTAGGTTAGGTTAGGTTAGGTTAGGTTAGGTTAGGTTAGGTTAGGTTAGGTTAGGTTAGGTTAGGTTAGGTTAGGTTAGGTTAGGTTAGGTTAGGTTAGGTTAGGTTAGGTTAGGTTAGGTTAGGTTAGGTTAGGTTAGGTTAGGTTAGGTTAGGTTAGGTTAGGTTAGGTTAGGTTAGGTTAGGTTAGGTTAGGTTAGGTTAGGTTAGGTTAGGTTAGGTTAGGTTAGGTTAGGTTAGGTTAGGTTAGGTTAGGTTAGGTTAGGTTAGGTTAGGTTAGGTTAGGTTAGGTTAGGTTAGGTTAGGTTAGGTTAGGTT
>CM060959.1:0-15000 GCA_030765055.1 Mantis religiosa | reverse complement strand
GTTAGGTTAGGTTAGGTTAGGTTAGGTTAGGTTAGGTTAGGTTAGGTTAGGTTAGGTTAGGTTAGGTTAGGTTAGGTTAGGTTAGGTTAGGTTAGGTTAGGTTAGGTTAGGTTAGGTTAGGTTAGGTTAGGTTAGGTTAGGTTAGGTTAGGTTAGGTTAGGTTAGGTTAGGTTAGGTTAGGTTAGGTTAGGTTAGGTTAGGTTAGGTTAGGTTAGGTTAGGTTAGGTTAGGTTAGGTTAGGTTAGGTTAGGTTAGGTTAGGTTAGGTTAGGTTAGGTTAGGTTAGGTTAGGTTAGGTTAGGTTAGGTTAGGTTAGGTTAGGTTAGGTTAGGTTAGGTTAGGTTAGGTTAGGTTAGGTTAGGTTAGGTTAGGTTAGGTTAGGTTAGGTTAGGTTAGGTTAGGTTAGGTTAGGTTAGGTTAGGTTAGGTTAGGTTAGGTTAGGTTAGGTTAGGTTAGGTTAGGTTAGGTTAGGTTAGGTTAGGTTAGGTTAGGTTAGGTTAGGTTAGGTTAGGTTAGGTTAGGTTAGGTTAGGTTAGGTTAGGTTAGGTTAGGTTAGGTTAGGTTAGGTTAGGTTAGGTTAGGTTAGGTTAGGTTAGGTTAGGTTAGGTTAGGTTAGGTTAGGTTAGGTTAGGTTAGGTTAGGTTAGGTTAGGTTAGGTTAGGTTAGGTTAGGTTAGGTTAGGTTAGGTTAGGTTAGGTTAGGTTAGGTTAGGTTAGGTTAGGTTAGGTTAGGTTAGGTTAGGTTAGGTTAGGTTAGGTTAGGTTAGGTTAGGTTAGGTTAGGTTAGGTTAGGTTAGGTTAGGTTAGGTTAGGTTAGGTTAGGTTAGGTTAGGTTAGGTTAGGTTAGGTTAGGTTAGGTTAGGTTAGGTTAGGTTAGGTTAGGTTAGGTTAGGTTAGGTTAGGTTAGGTTAGGTTAGGTTAGGTTAGGTTAGGTTAGGTTAGGTTAGGTTAGGTTAGGTTAGGTTAGGTTAGGTTAGGTTAGGTTAGGTTAGGTTAGGTTAGGTTAGGTTAGGTTAGGTTAGGTTAGGTTAGGTTAGGTTAGGTTAGGTTAGGTTAGGTTAGGTTAGGTTAGGTTAGGTTAGGTTAGGTTAGGTTAGGTTAGGTTAGGTTAGGTTAGGTTAGGTTAGGTTAGGTTAGGTTAGGTTAGGTTAGGTTAGGTTAGGTTAGGTTAGGTTAGGTTAGGTTAGGTTAGGTTAGGTTAGGTTAGGTTAGGTTAGGTTAGGTTAGGTTAGGTTAGGTTAGGTTAGGTTAGGTTAGGTTAGGTTAGGTTAGGTTAGGTTAGGTTAGGTTAGGTTAGGTTAGGTTAGGTTAGGTTAGGTTAGGTTAGGTTAGGTTAGGTTAGGTTAGGTTAGGTTAGGTTAGGTTAGGTTAGGTTAGGTTAGGTTAGGTTAGGTTAGGTTAGGTTAGGTTAGGTTAGGTTAGGTTAGGTTAGGTTAGGTTAGGTTAGGTTAGGTTAGGTTAGGTTAGGTTAGGTTAGGTTAGGTTAGGTTAGGTTAGGTTAGGTTAGGTTAGGTTAGGTTAGGTTAGGTTAGGTTAGGTTAGGTTAGGTTAGGTTAGGTTAGGTTAGGTTAGGTTAGGTTAGGTTAGGTTAGGTTAGGTTAGGTTAGGTTAGGTTAGGTTAGGTTAGGTTAGGTTAGGTTAGGTTAGGTTAGGTTAGGTTAGGTTAGGTTAGGTTAGGTTAGGTTAGGTTAGGTTAGGTTAGGTTAGGTTAGGTTAGGTTAGGTTAGGTTAGGTTAGGTTAGGTTAGGTTAGGTTAGGTTAGGTTAGGTTAGGTTAGGTTAGGTTAGGTTAGGTTAGGTTAGGTTAGGTTAGGTTAGGTTAGGTTAGGTTAGGTTAGGTTAGGTTAGGTTAGGTTAGGTTAGGTTAGGTTAGGTTAGGTTAGGTTAGGTTAGGTTAGGTTAGGTTAGGTTAGGTTAGGTTAGGTTAGGTTAGGTTAGGTTAGGTTAGGTTAGGTTAGGTTAGGTTAGGTTAGGTTAGGTTAGGTTAGGTTAGGTTAGGTTAGGTTAGGTTAGGTTAGGTTAGGTTAGGTTAGGTTAGGTTAGGTTAGGTTAGGTTAGGTTAGGTTAGGTTAGGTTAGGTTAGGTTAGGTTAGGTTAGGTTAGGTTAGGTTAGGTTAGGTTAGGTTAGGTTAGGTTAGGTTAGGTTAGGTTAGGTTAGGTTAGGTTAGGTTAGGTTAGGTTAGGTTAGGTTAGGTTAGGTTAGGTTAGGTTAGGTTAGGTTAGGTTAGGTTAGGTTAGGTTAGGTTAGGTTAGGTTAGGTTAGGTTAGGTTAGGTTAGGTTAGGTTAGGTTAGGTTAGGTTAGGTTAGGTTAGGTTAGGTTAGGTTAGGTTAGGTTAGGTTAGGTTAGGTTAGGTTAGGTTAGGTTAGGTTAGGTTAGGTTAGGTTAGGTTAGGTTAGGTTAGGTTAGGTTAGGTTAGGTTAGGTTAGGTTAGGTTAGGTTAGGTTAGGTTAGGTTAGGTTAGGTTAGGTTAGGTTAGGTTAGGTTAGGTTAGGTTAGGTTAGGTTAGGTTAGGTTAGGTTAGGTTAGGTTAGGTTAGGTTAGGTTAGGTTAGGTTAGGTTAGGTTAGGTTAGGTTAGGTTAGGTTAGGTTAGGTTAGGTTAGGTTAGGTTAGGTTAGGTTAGGTTAGGTTAGGTTAGGTTAGGTTAGGTTAGGTTAGGTTAGGTTAGGTTAGGTTAGGTTAGGTTAGGTTAGGTTAGGTTAGGTTAGGTTAGGTTAGGTTAGGTTAGGTTAGGTTAGGTTAGGTTAGGTTAGGTTAGGTTAGGTTAGGTTAGGTTAGGTTAGGTTAGGTTAGGTTAGGTTAGGTTAGGTTAGGTTAGGTTAGGTTAGGTTAGGTTAGGTTAGGTTAGGTTAGGTTAGGTTAGGTTAGGTTAGGTTAGGTTAGGTTAGGTTAGGTTAGGTTAGGTTAGGTTAGGTTAGGTTAGGTTAGGTTAGGTTAGGTTAGGTTAGGTTAGGTTAGGTTAGGTTAGGTTAGGTTAGGTTAGGTTAGGTTAGGTTAGGTTAGGTTAGGTTAGGTTAGGTTAGGTTAGGTTAGGTTAGGTTAGGTTAGGTTAGGTTAGGTTAGGTTAGGTTAGGTTAGGTTAGGTTAGGTTAGGTTAGGTTAGGTTAGGTTAGGTTAGGTTAGGTTAGGTTAGGTTAGGTTAGGTTAGGTTAGGTTAGGTTAGGTTAGGTTAGGTTAGGTTAGGTTAGGTTAGGTTAGGTTAGGTTAGGTTAGGTTAGGTTAGGTTAGGTTAGGTTAGGTTAGGTTAGGTTAGGTTAGGTTAGGTTAGGTTAGGTTAGGTTAGGTTAGGTTAGGTTAGGTTAGGTTAGGTTAGGTTAGGTTAGGTTAGGTTAGGTTAGGTTAGGTTAGGTTAGGTTAGGTTAGGTTAGGTTAGGTTAGGTTAGGTTAGGTTAGGTTAGGTTAGGTTAGGTTAGGTTAGGTTAGGTTAGGTTAGGTTAGGTTAGGTTAGGTTAGGTTAGGTTAGGTTAGGTTAGGTTAGGTTAGGTTAGGTTAGGTTAGGTTAGGTTAGGTTAGGTTAGGTTAGGTTAGGTTAGGTTAGGTTAGGTTAGGTTAGGTTAGGTTAGGTTAGGTTAGGTTAGGTTAGGTTAGGTTAGGTTAGGTTAGGTTAGGTTAGGTTAGGTTAGGTTAGGTTAGGTTAGGTTAGGTTAGGTTAGGTTAGGTTAGGTTAGGTTAGGTTAGGTTAGGTTAGGTTAGGTTAGGTTAGGTTAGGTTAGGTTAGGTTAGGTTAGGTTAGGTTAGGTTAGGTTAGGTTAGGTTAGGTTAGGTTAGGTTAGGTTAGGTTAGGTTAGGTTAGGTTAGGTTAGGTTAGGTTAGGTTAGGTTAGGTTAGGTTAGGTTAGGTTAGGTTAGGTTAGGTTAGGTTAGGTTAGGTTAGGTTAGGTTAGGTTAGGTTAGGTTAGGTTAGGTTAGGTTAGGTTAGGTTAGGTTAGGTTAGGTTAGGTTAGGTTAGGTTAGGTTAGGTTAGGTTAGGTTAGGTTAGGTTAGGTTAGGTTAGGTTAGGTTAGGTTAGGTTAGGTTAGGTTAGGTTAGGTTAGGTTAGGTTAGGTTAGGTTAGGTTAGGTTAGGTTAGGTTAGGTTAGGTTAGGTTAGGTTAGGTTAGGTTAGGTTAGGTTAGGTTAGGTTAGGTTAGGTTAGGTTAGGTTAGGTTAGGTTAGGTTAGGTTAGGTTAGGTTAGGTTAGGTTAGGTTAGGTTAGGTTAGGTTAGGTTAGGTTAGGTTAGGTTAGGTTAGGTTAGGTTAGGTTAGGTTAGGTTAGGTTAGGTTAGGTTAGGTTAGGTTAGGTTAGGTTAGGTTAGGTTAGGTTAGGTTAGGTTAGGTTAGGTTAGGTTAGGTTAGGTTAGGTTAGGTTAGGTTAGGTTAGGTTAGGTTAGGTTAGGTTAGGTTAGGTTAGGTTAGGTTAGGTTAGGTTAGGTTAGGTTAGGTTAGGTTAGGTTAGGTTAGGTTAGGTTAGGTTAGGTTAGGTTAGGTTAGGTTAGGTTAGGTTAGGTTAGGTTAGGTTAGGTTAGGTTAGGTTAGGTTAGGTTAGGTTAGGTTAGGTTAGGTTAGGTTAGGTTAGGTTAGGTTAGGTTAGGTTAGGTTAGGTTAGGTTAGGTTAGGTTAGGTTAGGTTAGGTTAGGTTAGGTTAGGTTAGGTTAGGTTAGGTTAGGTTAGGTTAGGTTAGGTTAGGTTAGGTTAGGTTAGGTTAGGTTAGGTTAGGTTAGGTTAGGTTAGGTTAGGTTAGGTTAGGTTAGGTTAGGTTAGGTTAGGTTAGGTTAGGTTAGGTTAGGTTAGGTTAGGTTAGGTTAGGTTAGGTTAGGTTAGGTTAGGTTAGGTTAGGTTAGGTTAGGTTAGGTTAGGTTAGGTTAGGTTAGGTTAGGTTAGGTTAGGTTAGGTTAGGTTAGGTTAGGTTAGGTTAGGTTAGGTTAGGTTAGGTTAGGTTAGGTTAGGTTAGGTTAGGTTAGGTTAGGTTAGGTTAGGTTAGGTTAGGTTAGGTTAGGTTAGGTTAGGTTAGGTTAGGTTAGGTTAGGTTAGGTTAGGTTAGGTTAGGTTAGGTTAGGTTAGGTTAGGTTAGGTTAGGTTAGGTTAGGTTAGGTTAGGTTAGGTTAGGTTAGGTTAGGTTAGGTTAGGTTAGGTTAGGTTAGGTTAGGTTAGGTTAGGTTAGGTTAGGTTAGGTTAGGTTAGGTTAGGTTAGGTTAGGTTAGGTTAGGTTAGGTTAGGTTAGGTTAGGTTAGGTTAGGTTAGGTTAGGTTAGGTTAGGTTAGGTTAGGTTAGGTTAGGTTAGGTTAGGTTAGGTTAGGTTAGGTTAGGTTAGGTTAGGTTAGGTTAGGTTAGGTTAGGTTAGGTTAGGTTAGGTTAGGTTAGGTTAGGTTAGGTTAGGTTAGGTTAGGTTAGGTTAGGTTAGGTTAGGTTAGGTTAGGTTAGGTTAGGTTAGGTTAGGTTAGGTTAGGTTAGGTTAGGTTAGGTTAGGTTAGGTTAGGTTAGGTTAGGTTAGGTTAGGTTAGGTTAGGTTAGGTTAGGTTAGGTTAGGTTAGGTTAGGTTAGGTTAGGTTAGGTTAGGTTAGGTTAGGTTAGGTTAGGTTAGGTTAGGTTAGGTTAGGTTAGGTTAGGTTAGGTTAGGTTAGGTTAGGTTAGGTTAGGTTAGGTTAGGTTAGGTTAGGTTAGGTTAGGTTAGGTTAGGTTAGGTTAGGTTAGGTTAGGTTAGGTTAGGTTAGGTTAGGTTAGGTTAGGTTAGGTTAGGTTAGGTTAGGTTAGGTTAGGTTAGGTTAGGTTAGGTTAGGTTAGGTTAGGTTAGGTTAGGTTAGGTTAGGTTAGGTTAGGTTAGGTTAGGTTAGGTTAGGTTAGGTTAGGTTAGGTTAGGTTAGGTTAGGTTAGGTTAGGTTAGGTTAGGTTAGGTTAGGTTAGGTTAGGTTAGGTTAGGTTAGGTTAGGTTAGGTTAGGTTAGGTTAGGTTAGGTTAGGTTAGGTTAGGTTAGGTTAGGTTAGGTTAGGTTAGGTTAGGTTAGGTTAGGTTAGGTTAGGTTAGGTTAGGTTAGGTTAGGTTAGGTTAGGTTAGGTTAGGTTAGGTTAGGTTAGGTTAGGTTAGGTTAGGTTAGGTTAGGTTAGGTTAGGTTAGGTTAGGTTAGGTTAGGTTAGGTTAGGTTAGGTTAGGTTAGGTTAGGTTAGGTTAGGTTAGGTTAGGTTAGGTTAGGTTAGGTTAGGTTAGGTTAGGTTAGGTTAGGTTAGGTTAGGTTAGGTTAGGTTAGGTTAGGTTAGGTTAGGTTAGGTTAGGTTAGGTTAGGTTAGGTTAGGTTAGGTTAGGTTAGGTTAGGTTAGGTTAGGTTAGGTTAGGTTAGGTTAGGTTAGGTTAGGTTAGGTTAGGTTAGGTTAGGTTAGGTTAGGTTAGGTTAGGTTAGGTTAGGTTAGGTTAGGTTAGGTTAGGTTAGGTTAGGTTAGGTTAGGTTAGGTTAGGTTAGGTTAGGTTAGGTTAGGTTAGGTTAGGTTAGGTTAGGTTAGGTTAGGTTAGGTTAGGTTAGGTTAGGTTAGGTTAGGTTAGGTTAGGTTAGGTTAGGTTAGGTTAGGTTAGGTTAGGTTAGGTTAGGTTAGGTTAGGTTAGGTTAGGTTAGGTTAGGTTAGGTTAGGTTAGGTTAGGTTAGGTTAGGTTAGGTTAGGTTAGGTTAGGTTAGGTTAGGTTAGGTTAGGTTAGGTTAGGTTAGGTTAGGTTAGGTTAGGTTAGGTTAGGTTAGGTTAGGTTAGGTTAGGTTAGGTTAGGTTAGGTTAGGTTAGGTTAGGTTAGGTTAGGTTAGGTTAGGTTAGGTTAGGTTAGGTTAGGTTAGGTTAGGTTAGGTTAGGTTAGGTTAGGTTAGGTTAGGTTAGGTTAGGTTAGGTTAGGTTAGGTTAGGTTAGGTTAGGTTAGGTTAGGTTAGGTTAGGTTAGGTTAGGTTAGGTTAGGTTAGGTTAGGTTAGGTTAGGTTAGGTTAGGTTAGGTTAGGTTAGGTTAGGTTAGGTTAGGTTAGGTTAGGTTAGGTTAGGTTAGGTTAGGTTAGGTTAGGTTAGGTTAGGTTAGGTTAGGTTAGGTTAGGTTAGGTTAGGTTAGGTTAGGTTAGGTTAGGTTAGGTTAGGTTAGGTTAGGTTAGGTTAGGTTAGGTTAGGTTAGGTTAGGTTAGGTTAGGTTAGGTTAGGTTAGGTTAGGTTAGGTTAGGTTAGGTTAGGTTAGGTTAGGTTAGGTTAGGTTAGGTTAGGTTAGGTTAGGTTAGGTTAGGTTAGGTTAGGTTAGGTTAGGTTAGGTTAGGTTAGGTTAGGTTAGGTTAGGTTAGGTTAGGTTAGGTTAGGTTAGGTTAGGTTAGGTTAGGTTAGGTTAGGTTAGGTTAGGTTAGGTTAGGTTAGGTTAGGTTAGGTTAGGTTAGGTTAGGTTAGGTTAGGTTAGGTTAGGTTAGGTTAGGTTAGGTTAGGTTAGGTTAGGTTAGGTTAGGTTAGGTTAGGTTAGGTTAGGTTAGGTTAGGTTAGGTTAGGTTAGGTTAGGTTAGGTTAGGTTAGGTTAGGTTAGGTTAGGTTAGGTTAGGTTAGGTTAGGTTAGGTTAGGTTAGGTTAGGTTAGGTTAGGTTAGGTTAGGTTAGGTTAGGTTAGGTTAGGTTAGGTTAGGTTAGGTTAGGTTAGGTTAGGTTAGGTTAGGTTAGGTTAGGTTAGGTTAGGTTAGGTTAGGTTAGGTTAGGTTAGGTTAGGTTAGGTTAGGTTAGGTTAGGTTAGGTTAGGTTAGGTTAGGTTAGGTTAGGTTAGGTTAGGTTAGGTTAGGTTAGGTTAGGTTAGGTTAGGTTAGGTTAGGTTAGGTTAGGTTAGGTTAGGTTAGGTTAGGTTAGGTTAGGTTAGGTTAGGTTAGGTTAGGTTAGGTTAGGTTAGGTTAGGTTAGGTTAGGTTAGGTTAGGTTAGGTTAGGTTAGGTTAGGTTAGGTTAGGTTAGGTTAGGTTAGGTTAGGTTAGGTTAGGTTAGGTTAGGTTAGGTTAGGTTAGGTTAGGTTAGGTTAGGTTAGGTTAGGTTAGGTTAGGTTAGGTTAGGTTAGGTTAGGTTAGGTTAGGTTAGGTTAGGTTAGGTTAGGTTAGGTTAGGTTAGGTTAGGTTAGGTTAGGTTAGGTTAGGTTAGGTTAGGTTAGGTTAGGTTAGGTTAGGTTAGGTTAGGTTAGGTTAGGTTAGGTTAGGTTAGGTTAGGTTAGGTTAGGTTAGGTTAGGTTAGGTTAGGTTAGGTTAGGTTAGGTTAGGTTAGGTTAGGTTAGGTTAGGTTAGGTTAGGTTAGGTTAGGTTAGGTTAGGTTAGGTTAGGTTAGGTTAGGTTAGGTTAGGTTAGGTTAGGTTAGGTTAGGTTAGGTTAGGTTAGGTTAGGTTAGGTTAGGTTAGGTTAGGTTAGGTTAGGTTAGGTTAGGTTAGGTTAGGTTAGGTTAGGTTAGGTTAGGTTAGGTTAGGTTAGGTTAGGTTAGGTTAGGTTAGGTTAGGTTAGGTTAGGTTAGGTTAGGTTAGGTTAGGTTAGGTTAGGTTAGGTTAGGTTAGGTTAGGTTAGGTTAGGTTAGGTTAGGTTAGGTTAGGTTAGGTTAGGTTAGGTTAGGTTAGGTTAGGTTAGGTTAGGTTAGGTTAGGTTAGGTTAGGTTAGGTTAGGTTAGGTTAGGTTAGGTTAGGTTAGGTTAGGTTAGGTTAGGTTAGGTTAGGTTAGGTTAGGTTAGGTTAGGTTAGGTTAGGTTAGGTTAGGTTAGGTTAGGTTAGGTTAGGTTAGGTTAGGTTAGGTTAGGTTAGGTTAGGTTAGGTTAGGTTAGGTTAGGTTAGGTTAGGTTAGGTTAGGTTAGGTTAGGTTAGGTTAGGTTAGGTTAGGTTAGGTTAGGTTAGGTTAGGTTAGGTTAGGTTAGGTTAGGTTAGGTTAGGTTAGGTTAGGTTAGGTTAGGTTAGGTTAGGTTAGGTTAGGTTAGGTTAGGTTAGGTTAGGTTAGGTTAGGTTAGGTTAGGTTAGGTTAGGTTAGGTTAGGTTAGGTTAGGTTAGGTTAGGTTAGGTTAGGTTAGGTTAGGTTAGGTTAGGTTAGGTTAGGTTAGGTTAGGTTAGGTTAGGTTAGGTTAGGTTAGGTTAGGTTAGGTTAGGTTAGGTTAGGTTAGGTTAGGTTAGGTTAGGTTAGGTTAGGTTAGGTTAGGTTAGGTTAGGTTAGGTTAGGTTAGGTTAGGTTAGGTTAGGTTAGGTTAGGTTAGGTTAGGTTAGGTTAGGTTAGGTTAGGTTAGGTTAGGTTAGGTTAGGTTAGGTTAGGTTAGGTTAGGTTAGGTTAGGTTAGGTTAGGTTAGGTTAGGTTAGGTTAGGTTAGGTTAGGTTAGGTTAGGTTAGGTTAGGTTAGGTTAGGTTAGGTTAGGTTAGGTTAGGTTAGGTTAGGTTAGGTTAGGTTAGGTTAGGTTAGGTTAGGTTAGGTTAGGTTAGGTTAGGTTAGGTTAGGTTAGGTTAGGTTAGGTTAGGTTAGGTTAGGTTAGGTTAGGTTAGGTTAGGTTAGGTTAGGTTAGGTTAGGTTAGGTTAGGTTAGGTTAGGTTAGGTTAGGTTAGGTTAGGTTAGGTTAGGTTAGGTTAGGTTAGGTTAGGTTAGGTTAGGTTAGGTTAGGTTAGGTTAGGTTAGGTTAGGTTAGGTTAGGTTAGGTTAGGTTAGGTTAGGTTAGGTTAGGTTAGGTTAGGTTAGGTTAGGTTAGGTTAGGTTAGGTTAGGTTAGGTTAGGTTAGGTTAGGTTAGGTTAGGTTAGGTTAGGTTAGGTTAGGTTAGGTTAGGTTAGGTTAGGTTAGGTTAGGTTAGGTTAGGTTAGGTTAGGTTAGGTTAGGTTAGGTTAGGTTAGGTTAGGTTAGGTTAGGTTAGGTTAGGTTAGGTTAGGTTAGGTTAGGTTAGGTTAGGTTAGGTTAGGTTAGGTTAGGTTAGGTTAGGTTAGGTTAGGTTAGGTTAGGTTAGGTTAGGTTAGGTTAGGTTAGGTTAGGTTAGGTTAGGTTAGGTTAGGTTAGGTTAGGTTAGGTTAGGTTAGGTTAGGTTAGGTTAGGTTAGGTTAGGTTAGGTTAGGTTAGGTTAGGTTAGGTTAGGTTAGGTTAGGTTAGGTTAGGTTAGGTTAGGTTAGGTTAGGTTAGGTTAGGTTAGGTTAGGTTAGGTTAGGTTAGGTTAGGTTAGGTTAGGTTAGGTTAGGTTAGGTTAGGTTAGGTTAGGTTAGGTTAGGTTAGGTTAGGTTAGGTTAGGTTAGGTTAGGTTAGGTTAGGTTAGGTTAGGTTAGGTTAGGTTAGGTTAGGTTAGGTTAGGTTAGGTTAGGTTAGGTTAGGTTAGGTTAGGTTAGGTTAGGTTAGGTTAGGTTAGGTTAGGTTAGGTTAGGTTAGGTTAGGTTAGGTTAGGTTAGGTTAGGTTAGGTTAGGTTAGGTTAGGTTAGGTTAGGTTAGGTTAGGTTAGGTTAGGTTAGGTTAGGTTAGGTTAGGTTAGGTTAGGTTAGGTTAGGTTAGGTTAGGTTAGGTTAGGTTAGGTTAGGTTAGGTTAGGTTAGGTTAGGTTAGGTTAGGTTAGGTTAGGTTAGGTTAGGTTAGGTTAGGTTAGGTTAGGTTAGGTTAGGTTAGGTTAGGTTAGGTTAGGTTAGGTTAGGTTAGGTTAGGTTAGGTTAGGTTAGGTTAGGTTAGGTTAGGTTAGGTTAGGTTAGGTTAGGTTAGGTTAGGTTAGGTTAGGTTAGGTTAGGTTAGGTTAGGTTAGGTTAGGTTAGGTTAGGTTAGGTTAGGTTAGGTTAGGTTAGGTTAGGTTAGGTTAGGTTAGGTTAGGTTAGGTTAGGTTAGGTTAGGTTAGGTTAGGTTAGGTTAGGTTAGGTTAGGTTAGGTTAGGTTAGGTTAGGTTAGGTTAGGTTAGGTTAGGTTAGGTTAGGTTAGGTTAGGTTAGGTTAGGTTAGGTTAGGTTAGGTTAGGTTAGGTTAGGTTAGGTTAGGTTAGGTTAGGTTAGGTTAGGTTAGGTTAGGTTAGGTTAGGTTAGGTTAGGTTAGGTTAGGTTAGGTTAGGTTAGGTTAGGTTAGGTTAGGTTAGGTTAGGTTAGGTTAGGTTAGGTTAGGTTAGGTTAGGTTAGGTTAGGTTAGGTTAGGTTAGGTTAGGTTAGGTTAGGTTAGGTTAGGTTAGGTTAGGTTAGGTTAGGTTAGGTTAGGTTAGGTTAGGTTAGGTTAGGTTAGGTTAGGTTAGGTTAGGTTAGGTTAGGTTAGGTTAGGTTAGGTTAGGTTAGGTTAGGTTAGGTTAGGTTAGGTTAGGTTAGGTTAGGTTAGGTTAGGTTAGGTTAGGTTAGGTTAGGTTAGGTTAGGTTAGGTTAGGTTAGGTTAGGTTAGGTTAGGTTAGGTTAGGTTAGGTTAGGTTAGGTTAGGTTAGGTTAGGTTAGGTTAGGTTAGGTTAGGTTAGGTTAGGTTAGGTTAGGTTAGGTTAGGTTAGGTTAGGTTAGGTTAGGTTAGGTTAGGTTAGGTTAGGTTAGGTTAGGTTAGGTTAGGTTAGGTTAGGTTAGGTTAGGTTAGGTTAGGTTAGGTTAGGTTAGGTTAGGTTAGGTTAGGTTAGGTTAGGTTAGGTTAGGTTAGGTTAGGTTAGGTTAGGTTAGGTTAGGTTAGGTTAGGTTAGGTTAGGTTAGGTTAGGTTAGGTTAGGTTAGGTTAGGTTAGGTTAGGTTAGGTTAGGTTAGGTTAGGTTAGGTTAGGTTAGGTTAGGTTAGGTTAGGTTAGGTTAGGTTAGGTTAGGTTAGGTTAGGTTAGGTTAGGTTAGGTTAGGTTAGGTTAGGTTAGGTTAGGTTAGGTTAGGTTAGGTTAGGTTAGGTTAGGTTAGGTTAGGTTAGGTTAGGTTAGGTTAGGTTAGGTTAGGTTAGGTTAGGTTAGGTTAGGTTAGGTTAGGTTAGGTTAGGTTAGGTTAGGTTAGGTTAGGTTAGGTTAGGTTAGGTTAGGTTAGGTTAGGTTAGAGGTTAGGTTAGGTTAGGTTAGGTTAGGTTAGGTTAGGTTAGGTTAGGTTAGGTTAGGTTGGTTAGGTTAGGTTAGGTTAGGTTAGGTTAGGTTAGGTTAGGTTAGGTTAGGTTAGGTTAGGTTAGGTTAGGTTAGGTTAGGTTAGGTTAGGTTAGGTTAGGTTAGGTTAGGTTAGGTTAGGTTAGGTTAGGTTAGGTTAGGTTAGGTTAGGTTAGGTTAGGTTAGGTTAGGTTAGGTTAGGTTAGGTTAGGTTAGGTTAGGTTAGGTTAGGTTAGGTTAGGTTAGGTTAGGTTAGGTTAGGTTAGGTTAGGTTAGGTTAGGTTAGGTTAGGTTAGGTTAGGTTAGGTTAGGTTAGGTTAGGTTAGGTTAGGTTAGGTTAGGTTAGGTTAGGTTAGGTTAGGTTAGGTTAGGTTAGGTTAGGTTAGGTTAGGTTAGGTTAGGTTAGGTTAGGTTAGGTTAGGTTAGGTTAGGTTAGGTTAGGTTAGGTTAGGTTAGGTTAGGTTAGGTTAGGTTAGGTTAGGTTAGGTTAGGTTAGGTTAGGTTAGGTTAGGTTAGGTTAGGTTAGGTTAGGTTAGGTTAGGTTAGGTTAGGTTAGGTTAGGTTAGGTTAGGTTAGGTTAGGTTAGGTTAGGTTAGGTTAGGTTAGGTTAGGTTAGGTTAGGTTAGGTTAGGTTAGGTTAGGTTAGGTTAGGTTAGGTTAGGTTAGGTTAGGTTAGGTTAGGTTAGGTTAGGTTAGGTTAGGTTAGGTTAGGTTAGGTTAGGTTAGGTTAGGTTAGGTTAGGTTAGGTTAGGTTAGGTTAGGTTAGGTTAGGTTAGGTTAGGTTAGGTTAGGTTAGGTTAGGTTAGGTTAGGTTAGGTTAGGTTAGGTTAGGTTAGGTTAGGTTAGGTTAGGTTAGGTTAGGTTAGGTTAGGTTAGGTTAGGTTAGGTTAGGTTAGGTTAGGTTAGGTTAGGTTAGGTTAGGTTAGGTTAGGTTAGGTTAGGTTAGGTTAGGTTAGGTTAGGTTAGGTTAGGTTAGGTTAGGTTAGGTTAGGTTAGGTTAGGTTAGGTTAGGTTAGGTTAGGTTAGGTTAGGTTAGGTTAGGTTAGGTTAGGTTAGGTTAGGTTAGGTTAGGTTAGGTTAGGTTAGGTTAGGTTAGGTTAGGTTAGGTTAGGTTAGGTTAGGTTAGGTTAGGTTAGGTTAGGTTAGGTTAGGTTAGGTTAGGTTAGGTTAGGTTAGGTTAGGTTAGGTTAGGTTAGGTTAGGTTAGGTTAGGTTAGGTTAGGTTAGGTTAGGTTAGGTTAGGTTAGGTTAGGTTAGGTTAGGTTAGGTTAGGTTAGGTTAGGTTAGGTTAGGTTAGGTTAGGTTAGGTTAGGTTAGGTTAGGTTAGGTTAGGTTAGGTTAGGTTAGGTTAGGTTAGGTTAGGTTAGGTTAGGTTAGGTTAGGTTAGGTTAGGTTAGGTTAGGTTAGGTTAGGTTAGGTTAGGTTAGGTTAGGTTAGGTTAGGTTAGGTTAGGTTAGGTTAGGTTAGGTTAGGTTAGGTTAGGTTAGGTTAGGTTAGGTTAGGTTAGGTTAGGTTAGGTTAGGTTAGGTTAGGTTAGGTTAGGTTAGGTTAGGTTAGGTTAGGTTAGGTTAGGTTAGGTTAGGTTAGGTTAGGTTAGGTTAGGTTAGGTTAGGTTAGGTTAGGTTAGGTTAGGTTAGGTTAGGTTAGGTTAGGTTAGGTTAGGTTAGGTTAGGTTAGGTTAGGTTAGGTTAGGTTAGGTTAGGTTAGGTTAGGTTAGGTTAGGTTAGGTTAGGTTAGGTTAGGTTAGGTTAGGTTAGGTTAGGTTAGGTTAGGTTAGGTTAGGTTAGGTTAGGTTAGGTTAGGTTAGGTTAGGTTAGGTTAGGTTAGGTTAGGTTAGGTTAGGTTAGGTTAGGTTAGGTTAGGTTAGGTTAGGTTAGGTTAGGTTAGGTTAGGTTAGGTTAGGTTAGGTTAGGTTAGGTTAGGTTAGGTTAGGTTAGGTTAGGTTAGGTTAGGTTAGGTTAGGTTAGGTTAGGTTAGGTTAGGTTAGGTTAGGTTAGGTTAGGTTAGGTTAGGTTAGGTTAGGTTAGGTTAGGTTAGGTTAGGTTAGGTTAGGTTAGGTTAGGTTAGGTTAGGTTAGGTTAGGTTAGGTTAGGTTAGGTTAGGTTAGGTTAGGTTAGGTTAGGTTAGGTTAGGTTAGGTTAGGTTAGGTTAGGTTAGGTTAGGTTAGGTTAGGTTAGGTTAGGTTAGGTTAGGTTAGGTTAGGTTAGGTTAGGTTAGGTTAGGTTAGGTTAGGTTAGGTTAGGTTAGGTTAGGTTAGGTTAGGTTAGGTTAGGTTAGGTTAGGTTAGGTTAGGTTAGGTTAGGTTAGGTTAGGTTAGGTTAGGTTAGGTTAGGTTAGGTTAGGTTAGGTTAGGTTAGGTTAGGTTAGGTTAGGTTAGGTTAGGTTAGGTTAGGTTAGGTTAGGTTAGGTTAGGTTAGGTTAGGTTAGGTTAGGTTAGGTTAGGTTAGGTTAGGTTAGGTTAGGTTAGGTTAGGTTAGGTTAGGTTAGGTTAGGTTAGGTTAGGTTAGGTTAGGTTAGGTTAGGTTAGGTTAGGTTAGGTTAGGTTAGGTTAGGTTAGGTTAGGTTAGGTTAGGTTAGGTTAGGTTAGGTTAGGTTAGGTTAGGTTAGGTTAGGTTAGGTTAGGTTAGGTTAGGTTAGGTTAGGTTAGGTTAGGTTAGGTTAGGTTAGGTTAGGTTAGGTTAGGTTAGGTTAGGTTAGGTTAGGTTAGGTTAGGTTAGGTTAGGTTAGGTTAGGTTAGGTTAGGTTAGGTTAGGTTAGGTTAGGTTAGGTTAGGTTAGGTTAGGTTAGGTTAGGTTAGGTTAGGTTAGGTTAGGTTAGGTTAGGTTAGGTTAGGTTAGGTTAGGTTAGGTTAGGTTAGGTTAGGTTAGGTTAGGTTAGGTTAGGTTAGGTTAGGTTAGGTTAGGTTAGGTTAGGTTAGGTTAGGTTAGGTTAGGTTAGGTTAGGTTAGGTTAGGTTAGGTTAGGTTAGGTTAGGTTAGGTTAGGTTAGGTTAGGTTAGGTTAGGTTAGGTTAGGTTAGGTTAGGTTAGGTTAGGTTAGGTTAGGTTAGGTTAGGTTAGGTTAGGTTAGGTTAGGTTA
>CM060958.1:154012748-154022748 GCA_030765055.1 Mantis religiosa | reverse complement strand
CTAACCTAACCTAACCTAACCTAACCTAACCTAACCTAACCTAACCTAACCTAACCTAACCTAACCTAACCTAACCTAACCTAACCTAACCTAACCTAACCTAACCTAACCTAACCTAACCTAACCTAACCTAACCTAACCTAACCTAACCTAACCTAACCTAACCTAACCTAACCTAACCTAACCTAACCTAACCTAACCTAACCTAACCTAACCTAACCTAACCTAACCTAACCTAACCTAACCTAACCTAACCTAACCTAACCTAACCTAACCTAACCTAACCTAACCTAACCTAACCTAACCTAACCTAACCTAACCTAACCTAACCTAACCTAACCTAACCTAACCTAACCTAACCTAACCTAACCTAACCTAACCTAACCTAACCTAACCTAACCTAACCTAACCTAACCTAACCTAACCTAACCTAACCTAACCTAACCTAACCTAACCTAACCTAACCTAACCTAACCTAACCTAACCTAACCTAACCTAACCTAACCTAACCTAACCTAACCTAACCTAACCTAACCTAACCTAACCTAACCTAACCTAACCTAACCTAACCTAACCTAACCTAACCTAACCTAACCTAACCTAACCTAACCTAACCTAACCTAACCTAACCTAACCTAACCTAACCTAACCTAACCTAACCTAACCTAACCTAACCTAACCTAACCTAACCTAACCTAACCTAACCTAACCTAACCTAACCTAACCTAACCTAACCTAACCTAACCTAACCTAACCTAACCTAACCTAACCTAACCTAACCTAACCTAACCTAACCTAACCTAACCTAACCTAACCTAACCTAACCTAACCTAACCTAACCTAACCTAACCTAACCTAACCTAACCTAACCTAACCTAACCTAACCTAACCTAACCTAACCTAACCTAACCTAACCTAACCTAACCTAACCTAACCTAACCTAACCTAACCTAACCTAACCTAACCTAACCTAACCTAACCTAACCTAACCTAACCTAACCTAACCTAACCTAACCTAACCTAACCTAACCTAACCTAACCTAACCTAACCTAACCTAACCTAACCTAACCTAACCTAACCTAACCTAACCTAACCTAACCTAACCTAACCTAACCTAACCTAACCTAACCTAACCTAACCTAACCTAACCTAACCTAACCTAACCTAACCTAACCTAACCTAACCTAACCTAACCTAACCTAACCTAACCTAACCTAACCTAACCTAACCTAACCTAACCTAACCTAACCTAACCTAACCTAACCTAACCTAACCTAACCTAACCTAACCTAACCTAACCTAACCTAACCTAACCTAACCTAACCTAACCTAACCTAACCTAACCTAACCTAACCTAACCTAACCTAACCTAACCTAACCTAACCTAACCTAACCTAACCTAACCTAACCTAACCTAACCTAACCTAACCTAACCTAACCTAACCTAACCTAACCTAACCTAACCTAACCTAACCTAACCTAACCTAACCTAACCTAACCTAACCTAACCTAACCTAACCTAACCTAACCTAACCTAACCTAACCTAACCTAACCTAACCTAACCTAACCTAACCTAACCTAACCTAACCTAACCTAACCTAACCTAACCTAACCTAACCTAACCTAACCTAACCTAACCTAACCTAACCTAACCTAACCTAACCTAACCTAACCTAACCTAACCTAACCTAACCTAACCTAACCTAACCTAACCTAACCTAACCTAACCTAACCTAACCTAACCTAACCTAACCTAACCTAACCTAACCTAACCTAACCTAACCTAACCTAACCTAACCTAACCTAACCTAACCTAACCTAACCTAACCTAACCTAACCTAACCTAACCTAACCTAACCTAACCTAACCTAACCTAACCTAACCTAACCTAACCTAACCTAACCTAACCTAACCTAACCTAACCTAACCTAACCTAACCTAACCTAACCTAACCTAACCTAACCTAACCTAACCTAACCTAACCTAACCTAACCTAACCTAACCTAACCTAACCTAACCTAACCTAACCTAACCTAACCTAACCTAACCTAACCTAACCTAACCTAACCTAACCTAACCTAACCTAACCTAACCTAACCTAACCTAACCTAACCTAACCTAACCTAACCTAACCTAACCTAACCTAACCTAACCTAACCTAACCTAACCTAACCTAACCTAACCTAACCTAACCTAACCTAACCTAACCTAACCTAACCTAACCTAACCTAACCTAACCTAACCTAACCTAACCTAACCTAACCTAACCTAACCTAACCTAACCTAACCTAACCTAACCTAACCTAACCTAACCTAACCTAACCTAACCTAACCTAACCTAACCTAACCTAACCTAACCTAACCTAACCTAACCTAACCTAACCTAACCTAACCTAACCTAACCTAACCTAACCTAACCTAACCTAACCTAACCTAACCTAACCTAACCTAACCTAACCTAACCTAACCTAACCTAACCTAACCTAACCTAACCTAACCTAACCTAACCTAACCTAACCTAACCTAACCTAACCTAACCTAACCTAACCTAACCTAACCTAACCTAACCTAACCTAACCTAACCTAACCTAACCTAACCTAACCTAACCTAACCTAACCTAACCTAACCTAACCTAACCTAACCTAACCTAACCTAACCTAACCTAACCTAACCTAACCTAACCTAACCTAACCTAACCTAACCTAACCTAACCTAACCTAACCTAACCTAACCTAACCTAACCTAACCTAACCTAACCTAACCTAACCTAACCTAACCTAACCTAACCTAACCTAACCTAACCTAACCTAACCTAACCTAACCTAACCTAACCTAACCTAACCTAACCTAACCTAACCTAACCTAACCTAACCTAACCTAACCTAACCTAACCTAACCTAACCTAACCTAACCTAACCTAACCTAACCTAACCTAACCTAACCTAACCTAACCTAACCTAACCTAACCTAACCTAACCTAACCTAACCTAACCTAACCTAACCTAACCTAACCTAACCTAACCTAACCTAACCTAACCTAACCTAACCTAACCTAACCTAACCTAACCTAACCTAACCTAACCTAACCTAACCTAACCTAACCTAACCTAACCTAACCTAACCTAACCTAACCTAACCTAACCTAACCTAACCTAACCTAACCTAACCTAACCTAACCTAACCTAACCTAACCTAACCTAACCTAACCTAACCTAACCTAACCTAACCTAACCTAACCTAACCTAACCTAACCTAACCTAACCTAACCTAACCTAACCTAACCTAACCTAACCTAACCTAACCTAACCTAACCTAACCTAACCTAACCTAACCTAACCTAACCTAACCTAACCTAACCTAACCTAACCTAACCTAACCTAACCTAACCTAACCTAACCTAACCTAACCTAACCTAACCTAACCTAACCTAACCTAACCTAACCTAACCTAACCTAACCTAACCTAACCTAACCTAACCTAACCTAACCTAACCTAACCTAACCTAACCTAACCTAACCTAACCTAACCTAACCTAACCTAACCTAACCTAACCTAACCTAACCTAACCTAACCTAACCTAACCTAACCTAACCTAACCTAACCTAACCTAACCTAACCTAACCTAACCTAACCTAACCTAACCTAACCTAACCTAACCTAACCTAACCTAACCTAACCTAACCTAACCTAACCTAACCTAACCTAACCTAACCTAACCTAACCTAACCTAACCTAACCTAACCTAACCTAACCTAACCTAACCTAACCTAACCTAACCTAACCTAACCTAACCTAACCTAACCTAACCTAACCTAACCTAACCTAACCTAACCTAACCTAACCTAACCTAACCTAACCTAACCTAACCTAACCTAACCTAACCTAACCTAACCTAACCTAACCTAACCTAACCTAACCTAACCTAACCTAACCTAACCTAACCTAACCTAACCTAACCTAACCTAACCTAACCTAACCTAACCTAACCTAACCTAACCTAACCTAACCTAACCTAACCTAACCTAACCTAACCTAACCTAACCTAACCTAACCTAACCTAACCTAACCTAACCTAACCTAACCTAACCTAACCTAACCTAACCTAACCTAACCTAACCTAACCTAACCTAACCTAACCTAACCTAACCTAACCTAACCTAACCTAACCTAACCTAACCTAACCTAACCTAACCTAACCTAACCTAACCTAACCTAACCTAACCTAACCTAACCTAACCTAACCTAACCTAACCTAACCTAACCTAACCTAACCTAACCTAACCTAACCTAACCTAACCTAACCTAACCTAACCTAACCTAACCTAACCTAACCTAACCTAACCTAACCTAACCTAACCTAACCTAACCTAACCTAACCTAACCTAACCTAACCTAACCTAACCTAACCTAACCTAACCTAACCTAACCTAACCTAACCTAACCTAACCTAACCTAACCTAACCTAACCTAACCTAACCTAACCTAACCTAACCTAACCTAACCTAACCTAACCTAACCTAACCTAACCTAACCTAACCTAACCTAACCTAACCTAACCTAACCTAACCTAACCTAACCTAACCTAACCTAACCTAACCTAACCTAACCTAACCTAACCTAACCTAACCTAACCTAACCTAACCTAACCTAACCTAACCTAACCTAACCTAACCTAACCTAACCTAACCTAACCTAACCTAACCTAACCTAACCTAACCTAACCTAACCTAACCTAACCTAACCTAACCTAACCTAACCTAACCTAACCTAACCTAACCTAACCTAACCTAACCTAACCTAACCTAACCTAACCTAACCTAACCTAACCTAACCTAACCTAACCTAACCTAACCTAACCTAACCTAACCTAACCTAACCTAACCTAACCTAACCTAACCTAACCTAACCTAACCTAACCTAACCTAACCTAACCTAACCTAACCTAACCTAACCTAACCTAACCTAACCTAACCTAACCTAACCTAACCTAACCTAACCTAACCTAACCTAACCTAACCTAACCTAACCTAACCTAACCTAACCTAACCTAACCTAACCTAACCTAACCTAACCTAACCTAACCTAACCTAACCTAACCTAACCTAACCTAACCTAACCTAACCTAACCTAACCTAACCTAACCTAACCTAACCTAACCTAACCTAACCTAACCTAACCTAACCTAACCTAACCTAACCTAACCTAACCTAACCTAACCTAACCTAACCTAACCTAACCTAACCTAACCTAACCTAACCTAACCTAACCTAACCTAACCTAACCTAACCTAACCTAACCTAACCTAACCTAACCTAACCTAACCTAACCTAACCTAACCTAACCTAACCTAACCTAACCTAACCTAACCTAACCTAACCTAACCTAACCTAACCTAACCTAACCTAACCTAACCTAACCTAACCTAACCTAACCTAACCTAACCTAACCTAACCTAACCTAACCTAACCTAACCTAACCTAACCTAACCTAACCTAACCTAACCTAACCTAACCTAACCTAACCTAACCTAACCTAACCTAACCTAACCTAACCTAACCTAACCTAACCTAACCTAACCTAACCTAACCTAACCTAACCTAACCTAACCTAACCTAACCTAACCTAACCTAACCTAACCTAACCTAACCTAACCTAACCTAACCTAACCTAACCTAACCTAACCTAACCTAACCTAACCTAACCTAACCTAACCTAACCTAACCTAACCTAACCTAACCTAACCTAACCTAACCTAACCTAACCTAACCTAACCTAACCTAACCTAACCTAACCTAACCTAACCTAACCTAACCTAACCTAACCTAACCTAACCTAACCTAACCTAACCTAACCTAACCTAACCTAACCTAACCTAACCTAACCTAACCTAACCTAACCTAACCTAACCTAACCTAACCTAACCTAACCTAACCTAACCTAACCTAACCTAACCTAACCTAACCTAACCTAACCTAACCTAACCTAACCTAACCTAACCTAACCTAACCTAACCTAACCTAACCTAACCTAACCTAACCTAACCTAACCTAACCTAACCTAACCTAACCTAACCTAACCTAACCTAACCTAACCTAACCTAACCTAACCTAACCTAACCTAACCTAACCTAACCTAACCTAACCTAACCTAACCTAACCTAACCTAACCTAACCTAACCTAACCTAACCTAACCTAACCTAACCTAACCTAACCTAACCTAACCTAACCTAACCTAACCTAACCTAACCTAACCTAACCTAACCTAACCTAACCTAACCTAACCTAACCTAACCTAACCTAACCTAACCTAACCTAACCTAACCTAACCTAACCTAACCTAACCTAACCTAACCTAACCTAACCTAACCTAACCTAACCTAACCTAACCTAACCTAACCTAACCTAACCTAACCTAACCTAACCTAACCTAACCTAACCTAACCTAACCTAACCTAACCTAACCTAACCTAACCTAACCTAACCTAACCTAACCTAACCTAACCTAACCTAACCTAACCTAACCTAACCTAACCTAACCTAACCTAACCTAACCTAACCTAACCTAACCTAACCTAACCTAACCTAACCTAACCTAACCTAACCTAACCTAACCTAACCTAACCTAACCTAACCTAACCTAACCTAACCTAACCTAACCTAACCTAACCTAACCTAACCTAACCTAACCTAACCTAACCTAACCTAACCTAACCTAACCTAACCTAACCTAACCTAACCTAACCTAACCTAACCTAACCTAACCTAACCTAACAACCTAACCTAACCTAACCTAACCTCCTAACCTAACCTAACCTAACCTAACCTAACCTAACCTAACCTAACCTAACCTAACCTAACCTAACCTAACCTAACCTAACCTAACCTAACCTAACCTAACCTAACCTAACCTAACCTAACCTAACCTAACCTAACCTAACCTAACCTAACCTAACCTAACCTAACCTAACCTAACCTAACCTAACCTAACCTAACCTAACCTAACCTAACCTAACCTAACCTAACCTAACCTAACCTAACCTAACCTAACCTAACCTAACCTAACCTAACCTAACCTAACCTAACCTAACCTAACCTAACCTAACCTAACCTAACCTAACCTAACCTAACCTAACCTAACCTAACCTAACCTAACCTAACCTAACCTAACCTAACCTAACCTAACCTAACCTAACCTAACCTAACCTAACCTAACCTAACCTAACCTAACCTAACCTAACCTAACCTAACCTAACCTAACCTAACCTAACCTAACCTAACCTAACCTAACCTAACCTAACCTAACCTAACCTAACCTAACCTAACCTAACCTAACCTAACCTAACCTAACCTAACCTAACCTAACCTAACCTAACCTAACCTAACCTAACCTAACCTAACCTAACCTAACCTAACCTAACCTAACCTAACCTAACCTAACCTAACCTAACCTAACCTAACCTAACCTAACCTAACCTAACCTAACCTAACCTAACCTAACCTAACCTAACCTAACCTAACCTAACCTAACCTAACCTAACCTAACCTAACCTAACCTAACCTAACCTAACCTAACCTAACCTAACCTAACCTAACCTAACCTAACCTAACCTAACCTAACCTAACCTAACCTAACCTAACCTAACCTAACCTAACCTAACCTAACCTAACCTAACCTAACCTAACCTAACCTAACCTAACCTAACCTAACCTAACCTAACCTAACCTAACCTAACCTAACCTAACCTAACCTAACCTAACCTAACCTAACCTAACCTAACCTAACCTAACCTAACCTAACCTAACCTAACCTAACCTAACCTAACCTAACCTAACCTAACCTAACCTAACCTAACCTAACCTAACCTAACCTAACCTAACCTAACCTAACCTAACCTAACCTAACCTAACCTAACCTAACCTAACCTAACCTAACCTAACCTAACCTAACCTAACCTAACCTAACCTAACCTAACCTAACCTAACCTAACCTAACCTAACCTAACCTAACCTAACCTAACCTAACCTAACCTAACCTAACCTAACCTAACCTAACCTAACCTAACCTAACCTAACCTAACCTAACCTAACCTAACCTAACCTAACCTAACCTAACCTAACCTAACCTAACCTAACCTAACCTAACCTAACCTAACCTAACCTAACCTAACCTAACCTAACCTAACCTAACCTAACCTAACCTAACCTAACCTAACCTAACCTAACCTAACCTAACCTAACCTAACCTAACCTAACCTAACCTAACCTAACCTAACCTAACCTAACCTAACCTAACCTAACCTAACCTAACCTAACCTAACCTAACCTAACCTAACCTAACCTAACCTAACCTAACCTAACCTAACCTAACCTAACCTAACCTAACCTAACCTAACCTAACCTAACCTAACCTAACCTAACCTAACCTAACCTAACCTAACCTAACCTAACCTAACCTAACCTAACCTAACCTAACCTAACCTAACCTAACCTAACCTAACCTAACCTAACCTAACCTAACCTAACCTAACCTAACCTAACCTAACCTAACCTAACCTAACCTAACCTAACCTAACCTAACCTAACCTAACCTAACCTAACCTAACCTAACCTAACCTAACCTAACCTAACCTAACCTAACCTAACCTAACCTAACCTAACCTAACCTAACCTAACCTAACCTAACCTAACCTAACCTAACCTAACCTAACCTAACCTAACCTAACCTAACCTAACCTAACCTAACCTAACCTAACCTAACCTAACCTAACCTAACCTAACCTAACCTAACCTAACCTAACCTAACCTAACCTAACCTAACCTAACCTAACCTAACCTAACCTAACCTAACCTAACCTAACCTAACCTAACCTAACCTAACCTAACCTAACCTAACCTAACCTAACCTAACCTAACCTAACCTAACCTAACCTAACCTAACCTAACCTAACCTAACCTAACCTAACCTAACCTAACCTAACCTAACCTAACCTAACCTAACCTAACCTAACCTAACCTAACCTAACCTAACCTAACCTAACCTAACCTAACCTAACCTAACCTAACCTAACCTAACCTAACCTAACCTAACCTAACCTAACCTAACCTAACCTAACCTAACCTAACCTAACCTAACCTAACCTAACCTAACCTAACCTAACCTAACCTAACCTAACCTAACCTAACCTAACCTAACCTAACCTAACCTAACCTAACCTAACCTAACCTAACCTAACCTAACCTAACCTAACCTAACCTAACCTAACCTAACCTAACCTAACCTAACCTAACCTAACCTAACCTAACCTAACCTAACCTAACCTAACCTAACCTAACCTAACCTAACCTAACCTAACCTAACCTAACCTAACCTAACCTAACCTAACCTAACCTAACCTAACCTAACCTAACCTAACCTAACCTAACCTAACCTAACCTAACCTAACCTAACCTAACCTAACCTAACCTAACCTAACCTAACCTAACCTAACCTAACCTAACCTAACCTAACCTAACCTAACCTAACCTAACCTAACCTAACCTAACCTAACCTAACCTAACCTAACCTAACCTAACCTAACCTAACCTAACCTAACCTAACCTAACCTAACCTAACCTAACCTAACCTAACCTAACCTAACCTAACCTAACCTAACCTAACCTAACCTAACCTAACCTAACCTAACCTAACCTAACCTAACCTAACCTAACCTAACCTAACCTAACCTAACCTAACCTAACCTAACCTAACCTAACCTAACCTAACCTAACCTAACCTAACCTAACCTAACCTAACCTAACCTAACCTAACCTAACCTAACCTAACCTAACCTAACCTAACCTAACCTAACCTAACCTAACCTAACCTAACCTAACCTAACCTAACCTAACCTAACCTAACCTAACCTAACCTAACCTAACCTAACCTAACCTAACCTAACCTAACCTAACCTAACCTAACCTAACCTAACCTAACCTAACCTAACCTAACCTAACCTAA
>CM060958.1:153940696-153995696 GCA_030765055.1 Mantis religiosa | reverse complement strand
TAACCTAACCTAACCTAACCTAACCTAACCTAACCTAACCTAACCTAACCTAACCTAACCTAACCTAACCTAACCTAACCTAACCTAACCTAACCTAACCTAACCTAACCTAACCTAACCTAACCTAACCTAACCTAACCTAACCTAACCTAACCTAACCTAACCTAACCTAACCTAACCTAACCTAACCTAACCTAACCTAACCTAACCTAACCTAACCTAACCTAACCTAACCTAACCTAACCTAACCTAACCTAACCTAACCTAACCTAACCTAACCTAACCTAACCTAACCTAACCTAACCTAACCTAACCTAACCTAACCTAACCTAACCTAACCTAACCTAACCTAACCTAACCTAACCTAACCTAACCTAACCTAACCTAACCTAACCTAACCTAACCTAACCTAACCTAACCTAACCTAACCTAACCTAACCTAACCTAACCTAACCTAACCTAACCTAACCTAACCTAACCTAACCTAACCTAACCTAACCTAACCTAACCTAACCTAACCTAACCTAACCTAACCTAACCTAACCTAACCTAACCTAACCTAACCTAACCTAACCTAACCTAACCTAACCTAACCTAACCTAACCTAACCTAACCTAACCTAACCTAACCTAACCTAACCTAACCTAACCTAACCTAACCTAACCTAACCTAACCTAACCTAACCTAACCTAACCTAACCTAACCTAACCTAACCTAACCTAACCTAACCTAACCTAACCTAACCTAACCTAACCTAACCTAACCTAACCTAACCTAACCTAACCTAACCTAACCTAACCTAACCTAACCTAACCTAACCTAACCTAACCTAACCTAACCTAACCTAACCTAACCTAACCTAACCTAACCTAACCTAACCTAACCTAACCTAACCTAACCTAACCTAACCTAACCTAACCTAACCTAACCTAACCTAACCTAACCTAACCTAACCTAACCTAACCTAACCTAACCTAACCTAACCTAACCTAACCTAACCTAACCTAACCTAACCTAACCTAACCTAACCTAACCTAACCTAACCTAACCTAACCTAACCTAACCTAACCTAACCTAACCTAACCTAACCTAACCTAACCTAACCTAACCTAACCTAACCTAACCTAACCTAACCTAACCTAACCTAACCTAACCTAACCTAACCTAACCTAACCTAACCTAACCTAACCTAACCTAACCTAACCTAACCTAACCTAACCTAACCTAACCTAACCTAACCTAACCTAACCTAACCTAACCTAACCTAACCTAACCTAACCTAACCTAACCTAACCTAACCTAACCTAACCTAACCTAACCTAACCTAACCTAACCTAACCTAACCTAACCTAACCTAACCTAACCTAACCTAACCTAACCTAACCTAACCTAACCTAACCTAACCTAACCTAACCTAACCTAACCTAACCTAACCTAACCTAACCTAACCTAACCTAACCTAACCTAACCTAACCTAACCTAACCTAACCTAACCTAACCTAACCTAACCTAACCTAACCTAACCTAACCTAACCTAACCTAACCTAACCTAACCTAACCTAACCTAACCTAACCTAACCTAACCTAACCTAACCTAACCTAACCTAACCTAACCTAACCTAACCTAACCTAACCTAACCTAACCTAACCTAACCTAACCTAACCTAACCTAACCTAACCTAACCTAACCTAACCTAACCTAACCTAACCTAACCTAACCTAACCTAACCTAACCTAACCTAACCTAACCTAACCTAACCTAACCTAACCTAACCTAACCTAACCTAACCTAACCTAACCTAACCTAACCTAACCTAACCTAACCTAACCTAACCTAACCTAACCTAACCTAACCTAACCTAACCTAACCTAACCTAACCTAACCTAACCTAACCTAACCTAACCTAACCTAACCTAACCTAACCTAACCTAACCTAACCTAACCTAACCTAACCTAACCTAACCTAACCTAACCTAACCTAACCTAACCTAACCTAACCTAACCTAACCTAACCTAACCTAACCTAACCTAACCTAACCTAACCTAACCTAACCTAACCTAACCTAACCTAACCTAACCTAACCTAACCTAACCTAACCTAACCTAACCTAACCTAACCTAACCTAACCTAACCTAACCTAACCTAACCTAACCTAACCTAACCTAACCTAACCTAACCTAACCTAACCTAACCTAACCTAACCTAACCTAACCTAACCTAACCTAACCTAACCTAACCTAACCTAACCTAACCTAACCTAACCTAACCTAACCTAACCTAACCTAACCTAACCTAACCTAACCTAACCTAACCTAACCTAACCTAACCTAACCTAACCTAACCTAACCTAACCTAACCTAACCTAACCTAACCTAACCTAACCTAACCTAACCTAACCTAACCTAACCTAACCTAACCTAACCTAACCTAACCTAACCTAACCTAACCTAACCTAACCTAACCTAACCTAACCTAACCTAACCTAACCTAACCTAACCTAACCTAACCTAACCTAACCTAACCTAACCTAACCTAACCTAACCTAACCTAACCTAACCTAACCTAACCTAACCTAACCTAACCTAACCTAACCTAACCTAACCTAACCTAACCTAACCTAACCTAACCTAACCTAACCTAACCTAACCTAACCTAACCTAACCTAACCTAACCTAACCTAACCTAACCTAACCTAACCTAACCTAACCTAACCTAACCTAACCTAACCTAACCTAACCTAACCTAACCTAACCTAACCTAACCTAACCTAACCTAACCTAACCTAACCTAACCTAACCTAACCTAACCTAACCTAACCTAACCTAACCTAACCTAACCTAACCTAACCTAACCTAACCTAACCTAACCTAACCTAACCTAACCTAACCTAACCTAACCTAACCTAACCTAACCTAACCTAACCTAACCTAACCTAACCTAACCTAACCTAACCTAACCTAACCTAACCTAACCTAACCTAACCTAACCTAACCTAACCTAACCTAACCTAACCTAACCTAACCTAACCTAACCTAACCTAACCTAACCTAACCTAACCTAACCTAACCTAACCTAACCTAACCTAACCTAACCTAACCTAACCTAACCTAACCTAACCTAACCTAACCTAACCTAACCTAACCTAACCTAACCTAACCTAACCTAACCTAACCTAACCTAACCTAACCTAACCTAACCTAACCTAACCTAACCTAACCTAACCTAACCTAACCTAACCTAACCTAACCTAACCTAACCTAACCTAACCTAACCTAACCTAACCTAACCTAACCTAACCTAACCTAACCTAACCTAACCTAACCTAACCTAACCTAACCTAACCTAACCTAACCTAACCTAACCTAACCTAACCTAACCTAACCTAACCTAACCTAACCTAACCTAACCTAACCTAACCTAACCTAACCTAACCTAACCTAACCTAACCTAACCTAACCTAACCTAACCTAACCTAACCTAACCTAACCTAACCTAACCTAACCTAACCTAACCTAACCTAACCTAACCTAACCTAACCTAACCTAACCTAACCTAACCTAACCTAACCTAACCTAACCTAACCTAACCTAACCTAACCTAACCTAACCTAACCTAACCTAACCTAACCTAACCTAACCTAACCTAACCTAACCTAACCTAACCTAACCTAACCTAACCTAACCTAACCTAACCTAACCTAACCTAACCTAACCTAACCTAACCTAACCTAACCTAACCTAACCTAACCTAACCTAACCTAACCTAACCTAACCTAACCTAACCTAACCTAACCTAACCTAACCTAACCTAACCTAACCTAACCTAACCTAACCTAACCTAACCTAACCTAACCTAACCTAACCTAACCTAACCTAACCTAACCTAACCTAACCTAACCTAACCTAACCTAACCTAACCTAACCTAACCTAACCTAACCTAACCTAACCTAACCTAACCTAACCTAACCTAACCTAACCTAACCTAACCTAACCTAACCTAACCTAACCTAACCTAACCTAACCTAACCTAACCTAACCTAACCTAACCTAACCTAACCTAACCTAACCTAACCTAACCTAACCTAACCTAACCTAACCTAACCTAACCTAACCTAACCTAACCTAACCTAACCTAACCTAACCTAACCTAACCTAACCTAACCTAACCTAACCTAACCTAACCTAACCTAACCTAACCTAACCTAACCTAACCTAACCTAACCTAACCTAACCTAACCTAACCTAACCTAACCTAACCTAACCTAACCTAACCTAACCTAACCTAACCTAACCTAACCTAACCTAACCTAACCTAACCTAACCTAACCTAACCTAACCTAACCTAACCTAACCTAACCTAACCTAACCTAACCTAACCTAACCTAACCTAACCTAACCTAACCTAACCTAACCTAACCTAACCTAACCTAACCTAACCTAACCTAACCTAACCTAACCTAACCTAACCTAACCTAACCTAACCTAACCTAACCTAACCTAACCTAACCTAACCTAACCTAACCTAACCTAACCTAACCTAACCTAACCTAACCTAACCTAACCTAACCTAACCTAACCTAACCTAACCTAACCTAACCTAACCTAACCTAACCTAACCTAACCTAACCTAACCTAACCTAACCTAACCTAACCTAACCTAACCTAACCTAACCTAACCTAACCTAACCTAACCTAACCTAACCTAACCTAACCTAACCTAACCTAACCTAACCTAACCTAACCTAACCTAACCTAACCTAACCTAACCTAACCTAACCTAACCTAACCTAACCTAACCTAACCTAACCTAACCTAACCTAACCTAACCTAACCTAACCTAACCTAACCTAACCTAACCTAACCTAACCTAACCTAACCTAACCTAACCTAACCTAACCTAACCTAACCTAACCTAACCTAACCTAACCTAACCTAACCTAACCTAACCTAACCTAACCTAACCTAACCTAACCTAACCTAACCTAACCTAACCTAACCTAACCTAACCTAACCTAACCTAACCTAACCTAACCTAACCTAACCTAACCTAACCTAACCTAACCTAACCTAACCTAACCTAACCTAACCTAACCTAACCTAACCTAACCTAACCTAACCTAACCTAACCTAACCTAACCTAACCTAACCTAACCTAACCTAACCTAACCTAACCTAACCTAACCTAACCTAACCTAACCTAACCTAACCTAACCTAACCTAACCTAACCTAACCTAACCTAACCTAACCTAACCTAACCTAACCTAACCTAACCTAACCTAACCTAACCTAACCTAACCTAACCTAACCTAACCTAACCTAACCTAACCTAACCTAACCTAACCTAACCTAACCTAACCTAACCTAACCTAACCTAACCTAACCTAACCTAACCTAACCTAACCTAACCTAACCTAACCTAACCTAACCTAACCTAACCTAACCTAACCTAACCTAACCTAACCTAACCTAACCTAACCTAACCTAACCTAACCTAACCTAACCTAACCTAACCTAACCTAACCTAACCTAACCTAACCTAACCTAACCTAACCTAACCTAACCTAACCTAACCTAACCTAACCTAACCTAACCTAACCTAACCTAACCTAACCTAACCTAACCTAACCTAACCTAACCTAACCTAACCTAACCTAACCTAACCTAACCTAACCTAACCTAACCTAACCTAACCTAACCTAACCTAACCTAACCTAACCTAACCTAACCTAACCTAACCTAACCTAACCTAACCTAACCTAACCTAACCTAACCTAACCTAACCTAACCTAACCTAACCTAACCTAACCTAACCTAACCTAACCTAACCTAACCTAACCTAACCTAACCTAACCTAACCTAACCTAACCTAACCTAACCTAACCTAACCTAACCTAACCTAACCTAACCTAACCTAACCTAACCTAACCTAACCTAACCTAACCTAACCTAACCTAACCTAACCTAACCTAACCTAACCTAACCTAACCTAACCTAACCTAACCTAACCTAACCTAACCTAACCTAACCTAACCTAACCTAACCTAACCTAACCTAACCTAACCTAACCTAACCTAACCTAACCTAACCTAACCTAACCTAACCTAACCTAACCTAACCTAACCTAACCTAACCTAACCTAACCTAACCTAACCTCGGGGTGCGGTGAGTTCAGCGATTTGTATAACTTTGTGTCGCTTATGGACCGTACCGTGAGGTAGAGGGCCGCGACTTTGCTGTGAAATTTATGTGCAGTATACAGGTTAGCCGGTACCCTCATTTATCTGCCATGCATTTTCTACAATCGGCACTGATAATTTAGTGCTCTTTAGACCTTTTACTGTGGCTTCTTAAAATTTATTGGTTTTTTGTACACCCATTTAAGTGAACTCTTCTGCTTGTATTTCTAACTATTCTACAATGCAGTAAAATGTCTTTTTTGCCTTGCTTCAAAACTCGGTTCACCACCTGCCCCTATTTTGTGGTATATATGTGCCAATTAGTTTATTGGAATTTGTGAATAAGTGCTTTAACGAACCTTTAATGCAAGATATTGGTTGCATTTTCTACAATCGGCACTGATATTTTAGTGCTCTTTAGATCTTTTACTGTGGCTTCTTAAAATGTATTGGTTTTTGGACACCCATTTAAGTGAACTCTTCTGCTTGTGTTTCTAACTATTCTACAATGCAGTAAAATGTCTTTTTGCCTTGCTTCAAAACTCGGTTTACCACCTGCCCCTATTTTGTGGTATATATGTGCCATTTAGTTTATTGGAATGTGTGAATAAGTGCTTTAACCAACCTTTAATGCAAGATATTGGTTGCACAGTGTTACAGAATCTTGAAACCATCACTTTGGTAACTGTTGGTTTTCTCTATACATTTATTAATTATTTATAAGCTTATTTGAATTTTGTTTCTTCTAATAACAGCCACATTTCACATTTTTGAGAGATATTTTGACATTTCTTTTTTCGTATTCTTTTTTAAACATTAGCAGTTTTGCGGAGCCAAATGTCTGTTCAGAGTGAATACAATTTGTTTACCATAATAATGTAATGATTAATTGCCATATGATCTCATCATCCTTATTATGGCGAACAATGTTGCAAATTTAAACACATTTATGATTCTTTCCGAGCACTAAGGCTATTTTATTGGCTCCAATGCTGCCAGTGCTCGTTTCGTTGCCGCAGCAAAGTGATACTTATGGTGGAAAACATGTTTTCCTCTCTTTTGATTTTCGGGACCTCCGGGTCCCCACACCATCAGTCCACAACTACTCTATCATGATTACTATCATCCCCTTCGACATGATTCCGGTAACTGGATTGGTCACCAATCCGCGCATTTTCAACACAAGTTTAAAAATGGCGCAAGTGTTTGCTGTGCCTAATGAATCGCAATGTGCCCTGTAACAGTAGTTGGAGAAGAAACTGATCTCTTTATTTATATACATTATGCTTCAAACGTACCTACAATTAATTATTCTCTCTAGGCGGTGTCACTGGCTTGTTTGAATTTCACATCATAGGGATGCAAATTTATTTACTATTTTGTGGCTTTGTATATATATATATTTTTATATATGATATATAAAACAGTCATTCTCCAATTATTGTGTCTCTGCTTCCAAAATACTAAAGCTTTTTATCAAATCCACATACAGTTCCTGGTCTCACTGAGCTGCCCTTCTGATTTTTGTGGGCTCTTCCCTGGATTTGGTCTCACTATTTTGATAGATTTGAAATATTTTTCCTCCCTTGCTGTTGAGAAACACTGTTCATATTAAAATGGGCCAAATTTTGAGGAAGAGGCATTAACTCCATAGGCATTTCTACGCATTAACACCTTTCATTTCTTTAATACAACTGGTCCACTTCATAGAAAATGTCTTTCTTTTTCGCTAGTGCACTGTCCGCTTCTATTTCAGAATTTGTCGTAAAGTACCTTTGTTCCTAAATGAACCTTATGCACTCCAAGACCGTCAAGTAATCATACTGAGTCAATAAATGTTACTAGTATTGATTGTCATAAGCAAGAAACCATTTGGTACCGCAGAGCGGTTGGGAATAAGGAAAATATAAATTTGTATATTATATTTCGATATTTCTTTGACAACTATATTTGCCTGTTGTCTTGGATTTCGGATACCCTTATGAGTGTGGAAGGGTATGTTAGACTTTGAGCTTCTGAGTGTATGTATCACATAAAGCTGGGTTGGAAACATACATTCTTCTACTTCTACCTAAAGAGTCATTTAGCCGTTTCCTTTAGAGCTCAACTATATTATACGTACAAGCATTCTCCATTTTGAGGCACAGTAAATTTTAAAACTTTCTATGCATTTATTCACAGTTCTTAACTTGTTAGTTATTTTATTGGCACTCCTTTCTTTCAGAGTCTGTTTGGTAATTTGTTATTGCATGATTCACCACCTATTCGTATGATTTGTAAAATTCATTTTACTTATTATTATTGTAAGATATATAATTCTTTCTGCAACATATTGTTAACCGACTTCATCAACACAATATATTTCTATCTCTTTTGCATCTTGTTAAAATGTTATTGCTCCTATATCGTTCCCTTCCTTCATCCATAGTTGCTGCATTTAGTTATGAATTGTGTTTGGAGCCAATGCCGGGGCGAGCAGTGCTGCTGCGACTTAGGCCATCGCAGTGTCAGTCTCCTTATCAGTTTCGGACGTCTTAGGTCCAAATGTCCAATGCCGGAGGGAGTACTCTCGCTACTAAGGCTGGTGTGCTTGCAGAGGGACAGATGAGTCACCGAGGATTTGAAATTTCCGGGAAATAACCGTCATCTACTCGAATGCCAGAGCCCCATGGGCATCTAAGGCCTGTAGTTGGCAACAGACGCTATACCACAGGAAATATACTCACCTCGGTTGTCCACCCCAACATTACCGGAGCACATCCAGGTGCTCCTAAGGTAATCTGCAAATGGTCTATTCGGTGTGACGTAGACAGAAGAGTAACCAGCAAGAAATTCCTTGGAGCTAACATCAGCGCAATCACAGTGCGACTAAGACCTTCGCTCCCAAAATTTGCTTGCCAAACTCATCTCTACTAGGCGTACTAAGCCGGAGCAACACAAGTCGCTTCTAAGGCCCACCGACAAACCAATGACCACACACATTACTAACATCGGACTGTCCAACGAGGAAACTGACCAGGAAATTGTGTTTGGAGCCAATGCCGGCGCGAGCAGTTCTGCTGCGACTTAGGCCATCGCAGGGGCAATCTCCTTATCAGTTTCGGACGTCTTAGGTCCAAATGTCCAATGCCGGAGCGAGTACTCTCGCTACTAAGGCTGGTGTGCTTGCAGAGGGACAGATGAGTCACCGAGGATTTGAAATTTCCGGGAAATAACCGTCATCTACTCGAATGCCGGAGCCCCATGGGCATATAAGGCCAGTAGTTGACGACAGGCGCTATACCACAGGAAATACACTCACCTCGGTGATCCACCCCAACATTACCGGAGCACATCCAGGTGCTCCTAAGGTAATCTGCAAATGGTCTATGCAGTTTGACATACACAGAAGAGGATTTGGCAAGAAATCCCTTGGAGCCACATTCGGCGCGAACAGAGCGCGACTAAGGCTACTACTCCCGAGATATTATTGCCAAACTCCTTTCCGATATACGTCCCAAGCCGGAGTGATGCCAGCGTTCACTTCCTAGTTTCACCGCCAACACATTTACCGGACTCCCCAACAAGGAATCTGAAAAGCATACATTTCCAGGGCTTACCCCGGCACGGCAGCAAAAACGGCGCCTACGTAGTACACTCGTTGATGAACATATTTATAATTAAAGGCATTGAACTGCATGTTCATCAGCGCCCTTTCAAAACTTTAACTTACCCTTTTTGACCTTAGGCTTTCATTGGCTTTGCTTGGCTCTAGCTGTGCTTTGACTTTGCCTTGGTTTGCTGTGGCTAGGCTCCGGTCACCAATCCGGTCCCACTCTACATGCACCCTGGCCTCACTCTTACCTAATTCTTTAGCTTAAGTCTGGCTAGACTCCGGTCGCCACTCCGGTCCCGCTCTGGCGCCAACCTTACTTCATTCTTTAACTTATCTGTGGCTTGGCTGTGGCTTCGATCTGGCCTGATTTACTTCATTCTTCAACTTAACTGTGGCTTGGCTTTGACTTTGATCGGGTTAGGGTCCCGTCATTACACGGGCCCCACTCCGGCTTCACATCTACTTCATTCAGTAACTTAACTCTGACTTTGCTCTGGTTAGGTTTTGGTCAGCACTCTCGTCCGCCCTGGCGCCGCTTTAACTTCATTCTTTAAGGTAACTGAGGCTTGGCTCTGGATTTGCTCTGGCAAGGTTCCGGTCACCAATCCGGTCCCGCTCTGGCTCCACTCTTACGTCATTCTTATTCATTCTTTTCTGAGGCTTGGTTCTGGCTACGCTCTGGCCATGCTTTGCCCTGGCTTTGATCAGGCTATATCTTGACTTTGCCGTGTATTTACTCTGACTTTGCTCTGTCTTTGCCCTGGCTCCGCAGAGGCTACACTCTGGTCTCCGTTTGGCTTTGCTTTGGCTTAGCTTTGAATTTAATTTTATTTATTTTATTTATAGAAAGGTCAATCATGGTTATAGACCTTGTTTGGGCGTTTCACATTAGCTCTCTCACCAGTCAGAAGCACAAAATCGAGAGATTTGGTTCGGGACCCCGGGATTGCCTATTCCCGTACCTACCGCAGTAGGCCTCTGGGGGACAACATTCGGTGAAGACACTTGGCCACATTTCACCCGCTGTCGTATCCAACTCTCAAAGCTGAATGGCGCAGTTTAAGTAAAAAGCCGTTAAGCTTCCTGCACGAAATGTGCAACTAGGCAAACCTCACCGCCATGCCGTCCACGCGGCTAAAGAAAAAACTTTGCCCGATACGATCTTTATAACTTCATTCGGAGCTATTACCTGCCTCAATAATTCAACAAAGTAACATTCAACCCCCTCACTAGGTGCTTTTCGGTGAAGTACCTCTCGCTTGGACTGCAGAGAGTTCACCGCTTTGTCCAACTCTGTGTCGCATAAAGACCGCGCCGTCAGGCAGGTCTGCTACCATGCTGTGCATATCAAATATAGTATATAGATGAGCATGTGCCCTCAATTGTCTGCCATCCAAATTGTATAATCGTCGCTGTTATTTTTAGTACTCTTGAAATTTTTCTCTTTTGGATATATAAAATGTATTGCTTATTTGAATAACAATTGAAATGATTTCTTCTACTTATGTTTCTAACCATTTTAACATACAGGGAAAATAATTTTTTTTACCTTGTTTCAATGCTCGGAACTCCATCTGCATCAATATTGTGCTATAGACGTGTCATTTGCAAATGACTTTATAAGAACTTGTTTCATGTGTGTAATCAGTTATTTAACCACAATTTTAATGGAACATATTGGTCACTTATTGTTACCGAAATTTGAATCCCTTACGTTGGTAAAGGTTGTCTTTCTCTATACATGTATTTAAAACTCATAGATTTATTTGAATTTGTTTATTCTAATCACAACCACATTTCACACTATTGAGAAAGCTTATGGCATTTCTTTTTCATTTCCTAAATCACCAACAGTATTTGTTCGGATAGAAACATAAATGATAGCTCAAATTTCTGTTCAGAATAAATGCAAAATAAGTTAGTAGAACAATACGAGAATTATTTGCCATATATTTTGTTGATCCCTAATCTGGAGGATAATGTAAAAAATTTAAACACATGCATATTTCTGTTTTTCTGTGTCCGAGTAGTTAGGCTAGTTGATTGTTACCAATGCTGCCAGTGCTCGTTTCTATGTCGCCGCAAAGTGATACTTATGGTGGAAAACATGTTTCTCTCTCTGTTGTTTTTCGGGACCTCTGGGTTCCCACACCATCAATCCACCAGAACTCTAAATATCATGTTTACTATCATACACTTCGACATGATTCCGGGAACTGGAGTGATCACCCATTCCTGCATTTCTCCCTCTGCTCAATGTTATTGGCGACCTCAACACATGTTTAACATTGGCGCAAGTGTAGAAGTTCCCGAAATAATTTGGCAATGTGCCCTGTAAAAATAGATGGAGAAGAAAGTGATCTATTTATATACATTATGTTTTAAACATATGTGCAATTAGTTATTCTCTCTAGGCAATGTGACCGGCTTGTTTAATTATCAGGTCTTTGGGCTGCAAATTCATTTACCTTTTCTATGGTTTTATATACATAGGATTCATTCTCCAATTATTGTTTCTCTTCTTCCAAATACTAAAGCTTTTTGTTAAATCCATATCTAGTTTCCCGGTCTTACTGAGCTGCCCTTCTGATCTTTTGTGGTATCTTCCCTGGATTTGGCTTCATCATTTTGATAGATTTGAAACATTTTTACTTCCTCACTGTTGAGAGGGAGTGTTTACATTAAAATGGGCCAAATTTTGAGGAAGAGGCATTAACTCTATAGGTGTCTACGTACCATCACCTTTCATTTCTTTAGCACAACTCGTCCACTTCATATCAAATGTCTTTCTTTTTCGCTTGTATACTGTGTCCGTTTCTATCTCAGAAACTGTCCAATATATTTCCTTAAAATAGGATATTTAATCGAGTTCGTAATCTATTTTTCCGTCCTAAGTGAACTTTATGTACTCCAAGTGTCTAAAACGATCATCCTGAATCAATAAATGTTCCTGGAGTTGTTTGTCATACGCAAGAAACCATTAGATTTGGTACCGCAGAGCGGTTTGAGATAAGGAGAATTGAAATTTGTCTATTAGATTTCGGAATTTGTTTGACAACTACATTTGCTTCTTGTCAGTGGATTTGGGATGACCCTTATGAGTATGCTTGACTTTGAGCTGCTTCGTGTACATATTACATGAAACCGGTTTATACATATATATTCCTCTATCTAAATAGACATTTAGTTGTTTCCTTTAGAGTTCACGTAAGTTATATGCACAAGCATTCCTAAATTTGAGGTACAGTAAATTTTTAAAGTTTATTTATAATTCTTAACTTGTAAATTATTTTCTTTGCACTCCCTTCTTTCAGAGGCAGTTTGGTAATTCGTTATTGCATGAGTTTCCACCTATTCTTTGCATTTGTAAAATTCATTTCATCATTATCAGTGCAATAGGTATAGTACTTGCCGCAGCAAAATGTTCACCGTCTTCATCAACGCAATGTCTCTCTACCTCTTTTGTATCTCGCTAAAGTTTTACTGATCCTATATCGTTCCCTTCGTTCATCCACAATTCCTGCATTTAGTTATGAAGCATGCTTGTCAGTTATTCACCACAAAAGTACCGGAGCGCATCTAGGCGCTACTAAGGTCATCTGCAAATGATCTAGGCGGTTTGACGTACAGAGAAGATGAACCGGCAAGACATTCCTTGGAGCTACAATCGGCGCGCTCACGGCGCGACTAAGACCCTACTCCAAGTGTTCGCTTGCCAAAGTCATTTGCCCTGGGCGTCAGAAACTGGAGCAACACAGGTCGCTTCTAAGGACCACCGACAAACCACTTAAGCCAAACCTTACCACCATCAGACTCTCCGACGAAGAGTCTAACGAGGAAACTGTATTTGGAGACAATGCCGGCGCAGGCAGTGATGCTGCGACTTAGGCTATCACATCGTCAATCTCCTTATCAGTTCGGACGTCTTAGATCCAAATGTGCAATGCCGGAGCGAGTAATATCGCTACTAAGGCTGGTGTGCTTGCAGAGGGAGGGACGGGTCACCGAGGATTAGAAATTTCCGGGAAATAGCCATCACCTACGCGAATGCCAAAGCCCCATGGGCATCTAAGGCCAGTAGCTGGCGACAGGCGCTATACCGCAGGAAATAACCTCCCCTCGGTTGTCCACCCCAACCTTACCGGAGCGCATCGAGGTGCTACTAAGGTCATCTGCAAATGGTCTAGGTGGTTTGACGTACACAGAAAAGGAACCGGCAAGAAATTCCTTGGAGCTAAGATCAGCGCAATCACAGCGCGACTAAGACCTTCGCTCCCAAAATTTGCTTGCCAAACTCATCTCCACTGGGCGTACTAAGCCGGAGCAACACAAGTCGCTTCTAAGGCCCACCGACAAACCAATGACCACACACCTTACTTCCATCTGACTCTCCGACGAGAAAGCTGAGCGGGAAATTGAGTTGGGAGCCAATGCCGGTGCGAGCAGTGATGCCGCGACTTAGGCCAATGCAGCCTCAATCTCCCTATCAGTTTCGGACTTCTTAGGTCCAATTGTGCAATGCCGGAGCGAGTACTCTCGCTACTAAGGCTGGAGTGCTTTCAGAGAGAAAGATGAGTCACCAAACATTAGAAATTTCCGGGAAATAGCCGTCACCTATTCGAGTGCCGGAGCCCCATGGGCATCTAAGGCCAGTAGTTGGCGACAGAAGCTATACCACAGGAAATACACTCACCTCGGTGGTCAGCCCCAACATTACCGGAGCACATCCAGGTGCTACTCAGGTCATCTGCAAATGGTCTATGCGGTTTGACGTACACAGAAGAGGATTCGACAAGAAATCCCTTGGAGCCACATTCGGCGCGAACAGAGCGCGACTAAGACTACTACTCCCTAGACATTATTGTCAAACACCTTTCCGACATACGTCCCAAGCCGGAGCGACGGTAGCGTTCGCTTCCAAGTTGCACCGCCAACACATTTACAGGACTCCCCAACGAGGAATCTGACAAGCATACATTTTGAGGGCCTACGCCGGCACGGCAGTAATGCGGCGTCTAACGGCAACACTCGTTGATCAAGCTAGTTATTATTAAGGGCATTCAATTAGATGTTTATCAGCGCCCTTTTAAAACTTTATGTTACTTTCACATACCTTTTTTGACCGAAGCGTTTCCTTGGCTTTGCTTGGCTCTAGCTCCGCTTTGACTTTGTTTTGCATTTGCTTTGATGTGGCTAGCCTCCGGTCATCAAATCTGGCCCCGCTCTTCCTTCACTCTGGCCTCACTCTTACTTCATTCTTTAACTTAAATGTGGCTTGGCTCTGATTTTGCTCTGGCTAGGCTCCGGTCGCCACTCCGGTCCCACCCTGGCGCCACCCTTACTTCATTCTGTAACTTAACTATGGCTTGGTTCGGGCTTCTATCTGGCCCCATTCACTTCATTCTTTAACTTAGCTGTGGCTGGGTTCTGGCTTCGATCTGGCTAGGCTTTGGTCACCACACCGGCCCCATTCCGGCTTCACTCTGGCTTCGCTTTGGCCTCACATATCCTTCATTCTGTAACTTAACTCTGACTTTCCTCTGGTTAGGCTCCGGTGACCACTCCGGTTTCGCTCTGGTGCCACACTAACTCCATTCTATAAGTTAACTGTGGCTTGGCTCTGGCTTTGCACGGGATAGGTTCCCGTCACCAATCAGGTCCCGGTCTGGCTCCATTCTTACTTCATTCTTTAAGTTACTGTGGCTTCGCTCTGCCTAGGCTCCACTAACCACTCCGGTCACACTCTGCTTTGGGTCTGGCTAGGCTCCAGCTCACCTGCGGTGTTGCTCTGGCTATGCTCTACCTTTTCTCTGGCCTCACACTTATCTCATTCTTCAACTGGCTCTGGCTAGGCTCCGGTCACCACTCCGGTCCCCCTCGGGGCTCACACTAACTTCATTCTGCAACTTAACTCTGGCTTTGCTCAGGCCTCACAAAAACTTCATTCTTGCGACTTAACTCTGGCTTTTCTCTGGCCTCACACTAATTTCATTCTGCAACTTTACTCTGGCTTAGATCTGGCTATGCTCTGGCTGTGCTTTGCCCTGGCTTTGATCAGGTGTTACCTTGGCTACGCCGTGTCTTTACTTTGACTTTGCTCTGTCTTTGTCCTGGCTCCACTCAGGCTCCACTCTGGTCTCCTTTTGGCTATTTGGCTATTTGAGGGTCCAAGATAGTTATAGACCGCTTTGCTCTTGGTTTGCTCTCGCTTTGCTCCGGCTCGTCTCTGGCACAGCTCTAGCATTGCCTTGGCCTTATTTTGGCTCTCCTCAGACTGTGCATCGGGTAAGCCAAGGCTCCAATCTGGACCAGCTCTGGCTTTAATTTTACTATGTTTATATGAGAGTCTAACAAGGTTGTGGATGTTGCTTGGGCGTTTGACATTAGCTCTCACAGGAATCAGAGGGACCCAAGTACGTGATTTGGCACAGGACCTGGGATTGAGAATTCCCGTACCCACAGTAGTAGAACCCTGGCGGGAAAACACTCGATCAACATCCTCAACCACATTTAAGACGCTTTCGAATAAAGCTGTCAGAGCCGGATGGCCCAGTTTCAATATTAAGGCCATTAAACTTCCTGCATAAAATGTCCAAATAAGGAAAACTTCAGCGGCGCGCACTCAGCGCGACTAAAGACAAAATTTTGCCCCAATTTAACTTTAAAGCTTCGATCGCAATTACTGCGTGTATATATATTTCAACATCTGTACACTTAATTAGTCCACAACGTGCAGTATGTAGGAATTCTGAGCAGTTAGAGGTATCATCTTTCACTCGGACTCTAGGGAGTTCGGCGCATACACATAACAGTTCGTCGCATATGACCGTATCCTGAGACAGAGGGCCGCGACAATGCTGTTCAATTGCTAGCAAGGAAAACCACTAGCTTTTTCCGTAAAATCCTGTCTCCTTTAGTTTGGGCACATAAGCACACAATAGTCATAGTGTGCTGCACCCAAACGGGAGGCGTCCTAGACCTACCGCGGTAAGTAAGTGCCTCACTAAAATGAGACACGCTAAGAGAGAACTCCTAGCCTAAAACCTTCAATTTCGTCCCTCTTACTATAGGAACGACACTGTAAACAACGATGCTGCTAGCCTCCAGAGAGGTGTGGCCTGTCGGAGACTGGCCGGGAGGCCAGTCACCAGGTAGCCTCTCCCAGTTGCTTGTTAATACGGAAGGTGTATGTCTCCCGTACCAAATATATAAGTAGAGCAAAATTAACCAGCGCGCATTCCGCGCGACTAAGGCCAAACGTTATCCGATATTACTTCTATACTTTCGCTCAAACATATTACGTGCCTAAGATTGCTGTAACTCAACACTCAACTGCCTCGCAATTTGCGAGATAACGCAAATCTCAGGATTTTGAGATAATACCTTTCACTCGGAATTTAGAAAGTTCAGCACTTGAACATAACAGTTCGTCGCATATGACCGTACCGTGAGACAGAGGGCCGCGACAATGCTGTGTTTTGGCTAGCAAGGAGAACAACTAGCATCTTTCCGTCAAGTCCTGTCTCCTTCAGTTAGGGCGACGACTATACACTAGGTTCAGTGTACAATCACCAATAGGGAAAGGCAGCCTAGATTCACCAATATAATTACTTGCCTTCCTCAATTGGGGCACGCTAGGAGAGGGCGCCTAGCTTACAACCTTCAACTCCGTCCCTCTTACATATAGCCAAGACCCCCCAAACCACGATGCAGCACCACAGCTGAGCTGTGCGGCCGGCCGGCTAGAGAAGGACCAACAGGCGGGCAGCTCTTAGCCTTTCTCCTCACCAGTCTAAACTCTGCCCCCAAGCACTGTGTGTATATCTCGTAATATAACATGATTTCTGTAGACAAGTGTTTCACGACAGTCTTAGTACTTCAAGCAGATTACATTGCGGCATGTCTAATATAGATAAACAATTATTTTCCCCAGCAAGTACAATGCGGACCGAAATTTTTTCTAAGTCCATCAACCGCAACAACAGAGCCGAGGCTGTTGAAAGTTTGTCCAAGTTTTCCGGGTTGCACATTTACAACTGCAACGCGGCTGACATGTGAGCGAACCTTTCAAAACGTTTGGTCAGGCATTGCATGTGTAGTGGAACGAAACGTACTTGGCAAGGACTAGGACATTTGGCAACACGTAGCATAGGACCTCTTTTCCTTACGAAAAGGAAATTGATGATGTCCATGTCTTGCTTTAACATGATATTAGGCAGCAAGTGCAACGCTGACAGTAATATTTCTAAGTCCCTCTTTAGAAGCAGCTAAAACGAGGCTTTTGAAAATATTTCTAAGTCCCACATGTTGCACATTATCCACAGCAACTGAATGACAAGTGACTCAGATTTTCTATTAAGTTCAACAGTTTAGTATTCTCATGTCTGGCAAACTATTTCAATGCGAAAGTCAAAATGGTGTAATTTGAAGCTTCCACACTTTTGCCAGCGGCAGTGACTTTTGTTCAGAAAGCTTGAAACTATGCACTGAAGTGCATTTTCCATGTTTAGCCATATCATGTGTTCCCTATATTCATCTTTAGCAATTTCTGTGGACTTAAAATGTTAAAGCTTAATGCTGCAATCAGGTATGATTTTCAGTGCAGAAAATCTGTCAGCTTGCAATTAATGAACCCGAAGTTTTTTAATTTGCATTTGGTTGCTCAGTTTATTAAAATGATTGAAAAAAAAACACATATAATGCCAAGTAAAATTTGTGAGCTTCAGGTTTCAGTTTGTTGAGCGCTACTTAAACTGCTTGTAATTTTGTTAAAATGAGGCATTGTGAAATTAAAACATAAATAAACCAGAAATGACCAAAATGAAGATAGCCATCTGGTTTATTAATAGCCGACACGATTTTTATACCTTCGTTCGAAGATACAACGTTCTTAAGTTTTTTAATATCTGTACATTTTAGCTATTCCACAAAGTGCAGTATGTTGGAATTCTTAGCACTTTGAGGTATGGCCTTTCACTCGGACTCTAGGGAGTTTGGCGCATACACATATCAGTTGGTCGGATATGACCGTGTCCTGAGACAGAGGGCCGCGACAATGCTGTGCAATTGCTAGCAAGGAGGACCGCTAGCTGTTTCAGTCAATTCCTATCTCCTTTAGTTTGGGAACATGACCGCACAATGGTCAGAGTGTGCAGCACCCAAAGCAGAGAGGTCCTAGACTTACAGAAGCAAGTCCGCGCCTCCCTATAATGCTACGGTTCCACAGTTAGCTTACTCGCAGTGCGCGAGATATCGCAAATCTTAGCAGATCGAGATAATACATTTCACTCGGACTTCAGAGAGTTTAGCGCTTAGACATAACAGTTCGTCGCATATGACCGTATCGTGAGACAGAGGGCCGCGACAATGCTGTGTTTTGGCTAGCAAGGAGATCAACCAGCATCTTTCCGTCAAGTCCTGTCTCCTTCAGCTAGGGCGACGACTATACACTAGGTTCAGTGTACAATCACCACTAGGGAAAGGCAGCCTAGATTCACCGATATAATTCCTTGCCTTCCTGAATAGGGCCACGCTAGGAGAGGGCGCCTAGCTTATCACCTTCACTTCCGTCCCTCGTATATATAGCCAAGACACCCCAAAGCACGATGCTGCACCACTGCTGAACTGCGCGGCCGGCTAGCTGGAGAACGACCGGCAGTTTGGCAGTTCACAGCCGCTCTCCTCACCAGTCTAAGCGCGGCCCGCAAGCACCTTAAGTATATCTCAGTATACGGCATGAGATCTGCAGCCAAGTGACTCAGGTTGTCCATGCAGCATTAAGGGAATACATAGATGCATAGCTCATATATTTAAAATTATATTCAACAGCAGGTACAAAGTGGACCCAAATTTCTCTAAGTCCATCGGCGTGAACAACTGAACCGAGGTTGTTGAAAATATTTCTAAGTGCTCCGGGCTGCACATATACAACTGAAACGCGCCTGACATGTGAGTCAACCGTTCAAATTGTTTGGCCAGGCATTGCATGCGCAGTGGAGCGCAACGCACTTGTCAAAGACAAGGACATTTGGCAACACGTAGCATAGACCTCTTTTCCTTACGAAAGAGAAGCTAATGATGACCATGTCTTGCTTTAACATGATATTAGGCAGCAAGTGCAATTCTGACAGTAATATTTCCAAGTCCAGCTTTAGAAGCAGCTTAAGCGGGCCTTTTGAAAATATTTCTAAGTCCCACATGTTGCACATAAGCCACAGCGACTGAATGACAGGTGAATCAGATTTTCTATAAAGTTCATGAGTTTAGTGTTCTCATGTTTGGCAAACTATTTCAATGTGAAAGTCAAAATGGTTCAATTTGAAGCTTCCACACTTTTGCCACCAGCAATGAGTATTTCTTCAGAGAGCTTGAAACTATGCACTGAAGTGCAATTTTCCATGGTTAGCCATATCATCTGTTCCCTATATTCATCTTTAGCAGTTTCTGTGGACTCAAAATGTTAAAGCTTAATGGTGCATTCAAGTATAATTTTCAGTACAGAAAATCTGTCAGCTTGCAATTAATGAACCCGAAGCTCTTTACTTTTCCTTTGCTTGCTCAGTTTATCAAAATGATTAAAAAAACACGCATAATGCCAAGTATGATTTGTTAGCTTCAGGTTTCAGCTTGTTACTTTGTTAAAATGATTCATTGTGAAATTAAAACATAAATAAACCATAAATGACCAAATTGAAGATAGACACCTGGTTTATTAATACCCGACACGATTTTTATACCTTCGTTCGAAGGTACAACGTTCTTAAGTTATTCAATATCTGTTTACTTTAGCTATTCCACAAAGTGCAGTATGTTGGAATTCTTAGCACTTAGAGGTATGGCCTTTCACTCATACTCTAGGGAGTTTGGCGCATACACATATCAGTTGGTCGGATATGACCGTGTCCTGAGACAGAGGGCCGCGACAATGCTGTGCAATTGCTAGCAAGGAGGACCGCTAGCTGTTTCAGTCAATTCCTATCTCCTTTAGTTTGGGAACATGACCGCACAATGGTCAGAGTGTGCAGCACCCAAAGCAGAGAGGTCCTAGACTTACAGAAGCAAGTCCGCGCCTCCCTATAATGCTACGGTTCCACAGTTAGCTTACTCGCAGTGCGCGAGATATCGCAAATCTTAGCAGATCGAGATAATACATTTCACTCGGACTTCAGAGAGTTTAGCGCTTAGACATAACAGTTCGTCGCATATGACCGTATCGTGAGACAGAGGGCCGCGACAATGCTGTGTTTTGGCTAGCAAGGAGATCAACCAGCATCTTTCCGTCAAGTCCTGTCTCCTTCAGCTAGGGCGACGACTATACACTAGGTTCAGTGTACAATCACCACTAGGGAAAGGCAGCCTAGATTCACCGATATAATTCCTTGCCTTCCTGAATAGGGCCACGCTAGGAGAGGGCGCCTAGCTTATCACCTTCACTTCCGTCCCTCTTATATATAGCCAAGACACCCCAAAGCACGATGCTGCACCACTGCTGAACTGCGCGGCCGGCTAGCTGGAGAACGACCGGCAGTTTGGCAGTTCACAGCCGCGCTCCTCACCAGTCTAAGCGCGGCCCGCAAGCACCTTAAGTATATCTCAGTATACGGCATGAGATCTGCAGCCAAGTGACTCAGGTTGTCCATGCAGCATTAAGGGAATACATAGATGCATAGCTCATATATTTAAAATTATATTCAACAGCAGGTACAAAGTGGACCCAAATTTCTCTAAGTCCATCGGCGTGAACAACTGAACCGAGGTTGTTGAAAATATTTCTAAGTGCTCCGGGCTGCACATATACAACTGAAACGCGCCTGACATGTGAGTCAACCGTTCAAATTGTTTGGCCAGGCATTGCATGCGCAGTGGAGCGCAACGCACTTGTCAAAGACAAGGACATTTGGCAACACGTAGCATAGACCTCTTTTCCTTACGAAAGAGAAGCTAATGATGACCATGTCTTGCTTTAACATGATATTAGGCAGCAAGTGCAATTCTGACAGTAATATTTCCAAGTCCAGCTTTAGAAGCAGCTTAAGCGGGCCTTTTGAAAATATTTCTAAGTCCCACATGTTGCACATAAGCCACAGCGACTGAATGACAGGTAAATCAGATTTTCTATAAAGTTCATGAGTTTAGTGTTCTCATGTTTGGCAAACTATTTCAATGTGAAAGTCAAAATGGTTCAATTTGAAGCTTCCACACTTTTGCCACCAGCAATGAGTATTTCTTCAGAGAGCTTGAAACTATGCACTGAAGTGCAATTTTCCATGGTTAGCCATATCATCTGTTCCCTATATTCATCTTTAGCAGTTTCTGTGGACTCAAAATGTTAAAGCTTAATGGGCATTCAAGTATAATTTTCAGTACAGAAAATCTGTCAGCTTGCAATTAATGAACCCGAAGCTCTTTACTTTTCCTTTGCTTGCTCAGTTTATCAAAATGATTAAAAAAACACGCATAATGCCAAGTATGATTTGTTAGCTTCAGGTTTCAGCTTGTTACTTTGTTAAAATGATTCATTGTGAAATTAAAACATAAATAAACCATAAATGACCAAATTGAAGATAGACACCTGGTTTATTAATACCCGACACGATTTTTATACCTTCGTTCGAAGGTACAACGTTCTTAAGTTATTCAATATCTGTTTACTTTAGCTATTCCACAAAGTGCAGTATGTTAGAATTCTTAGCACTTAGAGGTATGGCCTTTCACTCAGACTCTAGGGAGTTTGGCGCATACACATATCAGTTGGTCGCATATGACCGTGTCCTGAGACAGAGGGCTGCGACAATGCTGTGCAATTGCTAGCAAGGAGGACCGCTAGCTGTTTCAGGTAATTCCTACCTCCTTTAGTTTGGGAACATGACCGCACAATGGTCAGAGTGTGCAGCACCCAAAGGAGTGAGGTCCTAGACTTACAGAAGCAAGTCCGTGCCTCCCTATAATGCTACGGCTCCACATTTAGCTTACTCGCAGTGTGCGAGATATCGCAAATCTTAGCAGATCGAGATAATACATTTCACTCGGACTTCAGAGAGTTTAGCGCTTAGACATAACAGTTCGTCGCATATGACCGTATCGTGAGACAGAGGGCCGCGACAATGCTGTGTTTTGGCTAGCAAGGAGATCAACTAGTATATTTCCGTCAAGTCCTGTCTCCTTCAGCTAGGGCGACGACTATACACTAGGTTCAGTGTACAATCACCACTAGGGAAAGGCAGCCTAGATTCACCGATATAATTCCTTGCCTTTCTGAATAGGGCCACACTAGGTGAGGGCGCCTAGCTTATCACCTTCACTTCCGTCCCTCTTATATATAGCCAAGACACCCCAAAGCACGATGCTGCACCACTGCTGAACTGCGCGGCCGGCTAGCTGGAGAACGACCGGCAGTTTGGCAGTTCACAGCCGCGCTCCTCACCAGTCTAAGCGCGGCCCGCAAGCACTTTAAGTATATTTCAGTATACGGGATGAGATCTACAGCCAAGTGACTCAGGTTGTCCATGCAGCATTAAGGGAATACATAGATGCATAGCTCATATATTTAAAATTATATTCAGCAGCAGGTACAAAGTGGACCGAAATTTTTCTAAGTCCACCCCCTTTCAAGGGAGACTTGAACTCGCCGCCGAACGTCGGGTTGCGGAGCGTCCCTCACACGACATCTCCCTGCGTTATATTTCACACGCGGGATTTCGTGCAAGGCTCCTCCCTGTTCGCTCGCCGCTACTAAGGGAATCCTTGTTAGTTTCTTTTCCTCCGCCTATTAATATGCTTAAATTCAGCGGGTAATCTCCCTCAATCTGAGGTCGGTTGATGCCCCTCACGGGGTGGAACGAGGCCTTACCCGGGTAACCTCGAGTTACGGAGCGAACCCACAAAACCCAAGCTCCAGGGGCCCCGCTCCTGATTAAGGTTTGAGAAGCGTCGGGGCGCGTAAGCTCCCGTGCCTCCAAAGCGGATACAGGTTATCGGAGCGTTACTTTGCTTTTTTTTCATGTCCATGCACCATGCTCCTCCTCCTTCTCTCACTCCTCCTCCTTCTCGCTCTCTTTGTCTTTGACAAAGCTTTTTGTGTTAGAGAGGCATTTCTTTATGGCTTTTTGTGTTTAGGCAGTATCATATAAGCCATTTTGTAAGCAAAGCCGCCCCGGCCTGGTCCAGTGAGTAATTCCGACCCTCAGACGAGAGTAGTCCGGGATAGAAAATCCAAGGACCGCAATGTGCGTTCGAATGGTCAATGTTCATGTGTCCTGCAGTTCACATGGTGACGCGCAATGTGCTGCGTTCTTCATCGACCCACGAGCCCAGTGATCCACCGCTCAGGGTTGTATCGATATTTTACGCGCCTATGGCCCTCCCAGAGGGAGAACACTAGCGGTCGCGTCAGGTCTCGGGCTTATTTTAGCAAGGAAATCCTCGCAACATATAATGCAATAGTCCCCCAAACCGAGAAGGTTGGGGGACTATACATAGCGGTTCTCTGGCGCCAAAAGATCTTTAAACCCCTAGGATCCTGGTCGTCGAAGACGGCTGGACCCCCTAGCTGCGGCGCCTACCTCTGACTAGCGGAGGATGCTCCAGCAACTTGGCTCGGGTACCGAGAACTGCTTGAACGTCCGGTTATCAATTCGGAACTAGTAACGTCTGGGCGGGCCCGGGAGTGCCTACCGGCGACCAGCCGGCATTTCACAGGCCACTCCCTCCTCCGTGCCCATCCCCGACGCACCGGGGGCCAGTAGCCTGCCGGTTCGTTCCTTTTCATTTAGGTTCTCCGGTGGAGATACCGTTAATGATCCTTCCGCAGGTTCACCTACGGAAACCTTGTTACGACTTTTACTTCCTCTAAATGATCAAGTTTGGGCATCTTCCCGGTGGAATCGAAGAGGAGGACCCCCTCGCCCACCGGTCCGAAGACTTCACTAAATCATTCAATCGGTAGTAGCGACGGGCGGTGTGTACAAAGGGCAAGGACGTAATCAACGCGAGCTTATAACTCGCGCTTACTGGGAATTCCTCGTTCATGGGGAACAATTGCAAGCCCCAATCCCTAGCACGAAGGAGGTTCAGCGGGTTACCCGGACCTTTCGGCCAGGGAAGACACGCTGATTCCTTCAGTGTAGCGCGCGTGCGGCCCAGAACATCTAAGGGCATCACAGACCCGTTATTGCTCAATCTCGTGCGGCTAGAAGCCGCCTGTCCCTCTAAGAAGATCATTTGTCGCCGGTAGCACAGAGGATACCGGAAACGACTAGTTAATAGGCTAGAGTCTCGTTATTTATCGGAATTTACCAGACAAATCGCTCCACCAACTAAGAACGGCCATGCACCCCCACCCACCGAATCAAGAAAGAGCTCTCAATCTGTCAATCCTCCCGGTGTCTGGGCCTGGTGAGGTTTCCCGTGTTGAGTTAAATTAAGCCGCAGGCTCCACTCCTGGTGGTGCCCTTCCGTCAATTCCTTTAAGTTTCAGCTTTGCAGCCATACTTCCCCCAAAACCCAAAAGCTTTGGTTTCCCGGAAGCCGCCCGCCGAGTCATCGGAGGAACTTCGGCGGATTGCTGGCTGGCATCGTTTATGGTTAGAACTAGGGCGGTATCTGATCGCCTTCGAACCTCTAACTTTCGTTCTTGATCAGAGAAAACATTCTTGGCAAATGCTTTCGCTTCGGTCCGTCTTGCGACGATCCAAGAATTTCACCTCTAACGTCGCAATACGAATGCCCCCGTCTGTCCCTATTGATCATTACCTCGGGGATTCCGAAAACCAACAAAATAGAACCGAGGTCCTATTCCATTATTCCATGCACTCGGTATTCAGGCGGATGCTGCCTGCTTTAAGCACTCTAATTTGTTCAAAGTAAACGTGCCGGCCCATCGGGACACTCGGTTAAGAGCACCGCGACAGGTATCATAGGCCTTCCCCGGACGACGGGTGCGAGACCCGCGCCGGCTCGGGCCACCGGCAGGACGTCCACACGTGCATGCCAGTTAAACACCGACGGCGGTGAACCGGCAGCGTGGGACACAATTCCGACTACGAGCTTTTTAACCGCAACAACTTTAATATACGCTATTGGAGCTGGAATTACCGCGGCTGCTGGCACCAGACTTGCCCTCCAATGGATATTCGTTAAAGGATTTAAAGTGTACTCATTACGATTACGGGGCCTCGGATGAGTCCCGTATCGTTATTTTTGGTCACTACCTCCCCGTGCCGGGAGTGGGTAAATTGCGCGCCTGCTGCCTTCCTTGGATGTGGTAGCCGTTTCTCAGGCTCCCTCTCCGGAATCGAACCCTGATTCCCCGTTACCCGTTACAACCATGGTAGGCGCAGAACCTACCATCGACAGTTGATAAGGCAGACATTTGAAAGATGCGTCGCCGGCTCGGAGGCCGTGCGATCTGCCACAATTTATTCAGAGTCACCAAGACAAACGGCCCGAAGACCGATTGGTTTTGATCTAATAAAAGCGTCCCTTCCGTTGCCGGTCGGGACCTAGTTGCATGTATTAGCTCTAGAATTACCACAGTTATCCAAGTAACTGTGCATCATCTAAGGAACCATAACTGATTTAATGAGCCATTCGTGGTTTCACCTTAATTTGGCTTGCACTGAGACATGCATATGACTACTGGCAGGATCAACCAGGGAGCTGGATTGCTCTCAACCCGGGACCGAAGTCCCGGAAAGTTTATTATGTCCAATACATTCATTAACCTACAACAGTAGGAAAATAACTGTCCCTCAGGACTCGACCATTTTTCAATATTACCGGACTCTCCAGCGAGGAAACTGACAAGCAAAACAATTTTCAGAGCCTTCACAGGTCTTGTCCACATTTCACACGCTTTCGAATCCGGCACGACCATTTTTCATTACTTTTGCCTTTGGCTTTCATATAGGGCAATGACTAATGTCAAACTATGCTCGACACGTTATGCATATACCTTGGGCTAGATATTACGTGTCCATATAAGTTTACATCTATACACTCAACTACCAGACAATGTGCGGGATACCGCCATTCTGAGCTGTTCGAGATAACACCATTCACTCGGACTCTAGAGAGTTCAGCGCTTAAAAATAACAGTGTGTCGCATATGACCTTATCGTGAGACAGAGGGCCGCGACATAGCTGTGAAGTGATTGATAGCAAGGAGCACAACTACCATGTTACCGTCAATTCCTGCTACACTTCAGTTGGGACGATGACCATATACTAGGCTCCGCATTCAGTCACCACTAATGGTAAGGCACCTAGATTCACCGTCAAAATCCTTGCCTTCCTTACTTGGGCCACGCTAGGAGAGGGCGCCTAGCTCTACCTTCAGATCCGTCCCTCTTACATATAGCCTAGACCCCCCAAACCACGATGCTGCAAGCCTTCCGAGCGGCACGGCCGGCACGGACTCTCCTGCGAGGAAACTGACAAGCAAAACAATTTTCAGAGCCTTCACAGGTCTTGTCCACATTTCACACGCTTTCGAATCTGGCACGACCATTTTTCATTACTTTTGCCTTTGGCTTTCATATAGGGCAATGACTAATGTCAAACTATGCCCGACACGTTATGCATATACCTTGGGCTAGATATTACGTGTCCATATAAGTTTACATCTATACACTCAACTACCAGACAATGTGCGGGATACAGCCATTCTGAGCTGTTCGAGATAACACCATTCACTCGGACTCTAGAGAGTTCAGCGCTTAAAAATAACAGTGTGTCGCATATGACCTTATCGTGAGACAGAGGGCCGCGACATAGCTGTGAAGTGATTGATAGCAAGGAGCACAACTACCATGTTACCGTCAATTCCTGCTACACTTCAGTTAGGACGATGACTATATACTAGGCTCCGCATACAGTCACCACTAGTGGTAAGGCACCTAGATTCACCGTCAAAATCCTTGCCTTCCTTACTTGGGCCACGCTAGGAGAGGGCGCCTAGCTCTACCTTCAGATCCGTCCCTCTTACATATAGCCTAGACCCCCCAAACCACGATGCTGCACGCCTCCCGAGCGGCACGGCCGGCCGGCCGGAGCGAGCGCGGCTGGCGAGAGGCTGCCGGCCGCTGCCGTAACACATCTAAACAGGGCCTCGAAACACTCTGCTTATATCTCCGTACATAACACGAAATTTACAAAGATACACACCACGAAGGTCTTGCCATAAAGACAGCATGCCGTACATATATTTTTCATATTCCTAAAAAATTATTTTTTTCCGGAGACAAAAATTTTTCTAAGTCCTCCGGGAGTTTGCCTCAGAACCATGCCGGCAGTTGAGGCCTCGCCGCCCGAGGGCCGGAAAGGTCGTTTTCCCGGCTCGGTGCAACGCGCCATCGAAAAACGGGGAAAATTGCCAAAATCATTCTTGGGATGAGTTTCCCTTTCTAAAAGAATGCCTCTGATGAATATCTCATGTTTTTAAAAAAATTATTTTTGCAAAATATCGAAACTTTTTCTAAGTCCAATCAGCCTAATGAAACAGGGACAAATTAGCAAAAACGAGTCTAAGGATGTGTTTTCTTTATCAAACGAACACCAATGATGCATATTTATCATTTTTCAAAAAAAACTTTTTTTTCGGTCCGAAAAAAGTTAAAAGTCCAACTCCGAGCGAAAATTTTCTAAGTCCAGCCGCGTAGTACATGGGAGAACTACCACTTTCGGAGCAAACTGCTACTTAAAGAGGGACAAATTAGCAAAAGCGAACCTTAGGATGTGTTTGCCTTATCAAACGAATGCCACCGATGCATGTTTCACTTTTTTCAAAAAACATTTTTTTCACTTCGATCAAAATTTTTCTAAGTCCAACTCCGAGCGAAAAATTTCTAAGTCCCCGGGGCGTTCGCCTCGGAACCATGCCGGCAGTTGAGGCCTCGCCGCCCGAGGGCCGGAATTGTCGTCTTGTAGGTGTGGTGCAACGCGCCATCGAAAAACGGGGAAATTTGCCAAAATCATTCTTGGGATGTGTTTCCCTTTCTAAAAGAATGCCTCCGATGTATATTTTATGTTTTTAAAAAAATTATTTTTGCAAAATATCGAAACTTTTTCTAAGTCCAAATCGGCGCAAAAAGTTAATGAAACAGGGCCAAATTAGCAGAAACGAGGCTAAGGATGTGTTTTCTTTATCAAACGAACACCAGTGATGCATATTTCCCATTTTCAAAAAAACTTTTTAACGGTCCGAAAAAAGTTAAAGTCCAACTCCGAGCGAAAATTTTCTAAGTCCAGCCGCGTAGTACATGGGAGAACTACCGCTTTCGGAGCAAACTGCTACTTAAAGAGGGACAAATTAGCGAAAGCGAACCTTAGGATGTGTTTGCCTTATAAAACGAATGCCACCGATGCATGTTTCACATTTTTCAAAAAAACTTTTTTTTCACTTCGATCAAAATTTTTCTAAGTCCTGCTCCGTGCGAAATTTTTCTAAGTGCAGCATGGGGGAAGGTTCACTTTCTGTGCAAACCGCTAGTGAAAGAGGGACAAATTAGCAAAAACGATTCTTGGGACGAGTTTCCTCTTCTAAGCGCATGCCTGTGATGTATATTTCGTGTTTTTAAGAAAATTAATTTTTCCCAAAATCGAAAAATTTTCTGCGTCCAAATCTGTGCAAAGCGCCAGTGAAAGAAGGACAAATTAGCAAAAACGGAACTTAGGATGTGTTTCCCTTATCTAACGAATACCAAGGATGCATGTTTCACATTAATCAAAAAAACTTTTTTCGGTCCGATAAAAATTTTTCAAAGTCCAACTCCGAGCGAAATTTTTCAAAGTCCAGCATGGGGGAACGACCACTTGCGGTGCAAACCGCTTGCGAGAGAGGGACAAATTAGCAAAGACGATTCTTGGGAAGAGTTTCTTCTTCCAAAAGAATGTCTGTGATGTATATTTCGTGTTTTTAAAAAAGTTATTTTTGCCCAAAATCGAAGCTTTTTCTAAGTCCAAATCGGTGCAAAGCGCTAGTGAAAGAGGGAAAACTTGCAAAAACGGAACTTGGGATGCGCTTCCTTTATTAAACGAATACCAATGATGCATTTTTCACCTTTATGAAAAAAACTTTTTTCACTCCGATAAAAATTTTTCAAAGTCCAACTCCGAGCGAAAGTGTTAAGGTTTACCCCAAGCGAGGGTACGGAGAGACCGTCGCGGAGTGCGGTCTGGAGGTGAGCCAAAACTCGAAGTTCGGCGCCGCGTAGGAAACGTAATGTTGCTGGGTACCCATTGCCAAGTAAGTGAACATGTTTGGGGATTCCTGGGCCTAGTTTTCGTTAATTAACAAACGGTCGTGTTTAACTTGCGATTGACGTTAATCTTTGGCATACTGGTCGTAAGAATGCATTGTGCAAACGCGCTCGGATGACCTCGACCAAGAGGTGAACGCTAACTGCAAGGAAGTAGCCAAGGGTGACGTAATCCTGAGTCATCGCTCTGGTGTGATTGCGCATGGCTTCCATACAGTTTGAATCATAACGGCCCGAGCGGCCGAACAGGACGCCTCGCGCCTGCGTTTCTCGTTGTTTTCAAAGGCAGCCCGAAGTAACGCGCCGAGAAATTCTTCCCACCAAAAGCTATTTCGGCGTGGCTGGTTTGTAGCTACTCTGCCCAAGTTATGTAATTACTATATACTGGAACTTCCTTCCTAGATATGAGATTAGTTTTATTAGTAGCGTACGGACTCTCACAATGTTTTCCTTTCTTTTTCAGCAGTCCAGAACGAGGACCGCAAAGTCTACCGAAGGCGCCATGATGGGGAGAACTTGCCCGGGCCGACAACCTGCACCTGGAGAACTACGGGAATTCAGGGATCACAGGAGCCACGACTGGCTTACGTCCACTTCGCAGAACTAAATCTACAGTCCGAAAACACACACAACACAAACCTGGGACCCCGCCAGATCATTCCGAGCCTTTTCCACCCCGACAAGACGCCAGAAGCACGACGAGTTCAAACGTGTTCGTGTGCTGGATGCAGAAAGTATGCGTGTGCTATCTCTAGGATGCTAGGAAAGTTTTCGGAGCCCGGAAAGGGCAAAAAATGATAGAGGTGAGATTGGGTCTCGAAAGTCGGGTGCAAAATGTTATACACGTCGTGTAGGATGTTGTGGCTACAGAAAGAGCGAGTGAGAAAGTGCCTCTGAATTCGAGTGATATTCCACGTCTAAAACAGTGCTCAAAAAGTGTTTGTGAAAGGTAAAGTCTGTCCAAGGAGTGCTAAAATAATTAAAGCAAAAAATGAATGCGCCTACAAGTGCAAAAGCTCATACAAGTGAAAACGAAATGTTCTAGGTCGAAACAGAGCGAGTGAGAAAGTGCCTCTGAATTCGAGTGATATTCCACGTCCCAAAAAGTGCTCAAAAAGTGTTTGTGAAAGGTAAAGTCTGTCCAAGGAGTGCTAAAATAATTAAAGCAAAAAACGAATGCGCCTACAAGTGCAAAAGCTCATACAAGTGAAAACGAAATGTTCTAGGTCGAAACAGAGCGAGTGAGAAAGTGCCTCTAAATGCGAGTGATATTCCTCGTCTCAAAAATGATTAAAGTGCCAAAGTTCGGAAAAGAGCAAACAATGAATGCGCCCACAAGTGCAAAAGGTCATACAAGTGAAATGGAAATGTTCTAGGTCGAAACAGAGCGAGTGAGAAAGTGGCTCTGAACTCGAGTGATATTCCACGTCTAAAAAAGTGCACAAAAAGTGTTTGTGAAATGGGCTAAAATAATTGAAGTGCAAAAGGTCATACAAGTGAAAAAAAATGTTGTAGGTCGAAACAGCGAGTGAAATGTGCAAAGAAAAAATGTGTGAAAAATTCGTAGTCCAGCGTGGCTGGAATGAGCGAAATAATCCTAAATGTGTCGTGCGAGTGAAATATTGCCAGTGTGATTAATTCAAAGTCCCACAGTGCCCGACTTTTTCAAAGTCCAAAGAGGGCAGCAAAAGAGTGAAATAATTCCAAGTCCAACGTGTGTCGTGCGAGTGAAAAATTACAAGTACAGCCGTGTTTTTAAAAAAATTATTTCTTCCCAAAATCGAAACTTTTTCTAAGTCCAAATTGGCGCAAAAAGTTAATGAAACAGGGCCAAATTATCAGAAACGAGGTTAAGGATGTGTTTTCTTTATCAAACGAACACCAATGATGCATATTTCACATTTTTCAAAAAATCTTCTTTTCGGTCCGAAAAAAGTTAAAGTCCAACTCAGAGCGAAAATTTTCTAAGTCCAGCCGCGTAGTACATGGGAGAACTACCACTTTCGGAGCAAACTGCTACTTAAAGAGGGACAAATTAGCAAAAGCGAACCTTAGGATGTGTTTGCCTTATCAAACGAATGCCACCGATGCATGTTTCACTTTTTTCAAAAAACATTTTTTTCACTTCGATCAAACTTTTTCTAAGTCCAACTCCGAGCGAAACATTTCTAAGTCCCCCGGGCGTTCGTCTCGCAACCATGCCGGCAGTTGAGGCCTCGCCGCCCGAGGGCCGGAATTGTCGTCTTGTACGTGTGGTGCAACGCGCCATCGAAAAACGGGGAAATTTGCCAAAATCGTTCTTGGGATGTGTTTCCCATTCTAAAAGAATGACCCCGATGTACATTTCATGTTTTTAAAAAAATTATTTTTGCAAAATATCGAAACTTTTTCGAAGTCCAACTCCGAGCGAAAAATTTCTAAGTCCCCGGGGATTTCGTCTCGGAACCATGCCGGCAGTTGAGGCCTTGCCGCCCCAGGGCCGGAATTGTCGTCTTGTAGGTGTGGTGCAACGCGCCTTCGAAAAACGGGGAAATTTGCTAAAATCGTTCTTGGGATGTGTTTCCCTTTCTAAAAGAATGCCTCCGATGTATATTTCATGTTTTTTAAAAAATTATTTTTGCAAAATATCGAAACTCTTTCGAAGTCCAAATCGGCGCAAAAAGTTTATGAAACAGGGCCAAATTAGCAGAAACGAGGTTAAGGATGTGTTTTCTTTATCAAACGAACACCAATGATGCATATTTCACATTTTTCAAAAAAACTTTTTTTCGGTCCGAAAAAAGTTAAAGTCCAACTCCGAGCGAAAATTTTCTAAGTCCAGCCGCGTAGTACATGGGAGAACTACCACTTTCGGAGCAAACTGCTACTTAAAGAGGGACAAATTAGCAAAAGCGAACCTTAGGATGTGTTTGCCTTATCAAACGAATGCCACCGATGCGTGTTTCACTTTTTTCAAAAAACATTTTTTTCACTTCGATCAAACTTTTTCTAAGTCCAACTCCGAGCGAAAAATTTCAAAGTCCCGGGGCGTTCGTCTCGGAACCATGCCGGCAGTTGAGGCCTCGCCGCCCGAGGGCCGGAATTGTCGTCTTGTAGGTGTGGTGCAACGCGCCATCGAAAAACGGGGAAATTTGCCAAAATCGTTCTTGGGATTTGTTTCCCTTTCTAAAAGAATGCCTCCGATGTATATTTCATGTTTTTAAAAAAATTATTTTTGCAAAATATCGAAACTTTTTCTAAGTCCAAATCGGCGCAAAAAGTTAATGAAACAGGGCCAAATTAGCAGAAACGAGGCTAAGGATGTGTTTTCTTTATCAAACGAACACCAATGATGCATATTTCACATTTTTCAAAAAAACTTTTTTTCGGTCCGAAAAAAGTTGAAGTCCAACTCCGAGCGAAACATTTCTAAGTCCCCCGGGCGTTCGTCTCGCAACCATGCCGGCAGTTGAGGCCTCGCCGCCCGAGGGCCGGAATTGTCGTCTTGTACGTGTGGTGCAACGCGCCATCGAAAAACGGGGAAATTTGCCAAAATCGTTCTTGGGATGTGTTTCCCATTCTAAAAGAATGACCCCGATGTACATTTCATGTTTTTAAAAAAATTATTTTTGCAAAATATCGAAACTTTTTCGAAGTCCAACTCCGAGCGAAAAATTTCTAAGTCCCCGGGGATTTCGTCTCGGAACCATGCCGGCAGTTGAGGCCTTGCCGCCCCAGGGCCGGAATTGTCGTCTTGTAGGTGTGGTGCAACGCGCCTTCGAAAAACGGGGAAAATTGCTAAAATCGTTCTTGGGATGTGTTTCCCTTTCTAAAAGAATGCCTCCGATGTATATTTCATGTTTTTTAAAAAATTATTTTTGCAAAATATCGAAACTCTTTCGAAGTCCAAATCGGCGCAAAAAGTTTATGAAACAGGGCCAAATTAGCAGAAACGAGGTTAAGGATGTGTTTTCTTTATCAAACGAACACCAATGATGCATATTTCACATTTTTCAAAAAAACTTTTTTTCGGTCCGAAAAAAGTTAAAGTCCAACTCCGAGCGAAAATTTTCTAAGTCCAGCCGCGTAGTACATGGGAGAACTACCGCTTTCGGAGCAAACTGCCACTTAAAGAGGGACAAATTAGCAAAAGCGAACCTCAGGTATTGTTTGCCTTATCAAACGAATGCCACCGATGCAAGTTTCACATTTTTCAAAAAACATTTTTTTTCACTTCGATGAAAATTTTTCTAAGTCGAACTCCGAGCGAAAATTTTCAAAGTCCAGCCGCGTAGTACATGGGAGAACTACCACTTTCGAAGCAAACTGCCACTTAAAGAGGGATTATTTAGCAAAAGCGAGCCTTAGGATGTGTTTGCCTTATCAAACTAATGCCACCGATGCATGTTTCACATTTTTTTTCAAAAAACATTTTTGTCTAGGTCCAACTACGAGCGAAAAATTTCTAAGTCCCCGGGCGTTCGTCTCGGAACCATGCCGGCAGTTGAGGCCTCGCCGCCCGAGGGCCGGAATTGTCGTCTTGTAGGTGTGGTGCAACGCGCCATCGAAAAACGGGGAAATTTTTCAAAATCGTTCTTGGGATGTTTCCCATTCTAAAAGAATGCCTCCGATGTATATTTCATGATTTAAAAAAAAATATTTTTGTAAAATATCGAAACTTTTTCTAAGTCCAACTCCGAGCGAAAAATTTCTAAGTCCCCCGGGCGTTCGTCTCGGAACCATGCCGGCAGTTGAGGCCTCGCCGCCCGAGGGCCGGGATTGTCGTCTTGTAGGTGTGGTGCAACGCGCCATCGAAAAACGGGGAAATTTGCCAAAATCGTTTTTGGGATGTGTTTCCCTTTCTAAAAGAATGACCCCGATGTATATTTCATGTTTTTTAAAAAATTATTTTTGCAAAATATCGAAAGTCTTTCGAAGTCCAAATCGGCGCAAAAAGTTTATGAAACAGGGCCAAATTAGCAGAAACGAGGCTAAGGATGTGTTTTCTTTTTCAAACGAACACCAATGATGCATATTTCACATTTTTCAAAAAAACTTTTTTTCGGTCCGAAAAAAGTTTAAGTCCAACTCCGAGCGAAAAATTTCTAACTCCCCCGGGGCGTTCGTCTCGGAACCATGCCGGCAGTTGAGGCCTTGCCGCCCGAGGGCCGGAATTGTCGTCTTGTAGGTGTGGCGCAACGCGCCATCGAAAAACGGGGAATTAGCCAAAATCGTTCTTGGGATGTGTTTCCCTTTCTAAAAGAATGCCTCCGATGTATATTTCATGTTTTAAAAAAAATTATTTTTGCAAAAAATCGAAACTTTTTCTAAGTCCAACTCCGAGCGAAAAATTTCTAAGTCCCCGGGGAGTTCGTCTCGGAACCAAGCCGGCAGTTGAGGCCTTGCCGCCCGAGGGCCGGAATTGTCGTCTTGTAGGTGTGGTGCAACGCGCCTTCGAAAAACGGGGAAATTTGCCAAAATCGTTCTTGGGATGTGTTTCCCTTTCTAAAAGAATGCCTCCGATGTATATTTCATGTTTTTTAAAAAATTATTTTTGCAAAATATCGAAACTCTTTGGAAGTCCAAATCGGCGCAAAAAGTTTATGAAACAGGGCCAAATTAGCAGAAACGAGGCTAAGGATGTGTTTTCTTTATCAAACGAACACCAATGATGCATATTTCACATTTTTCAAAAAAACTTTTTTTCGGTCCGAAAAAAGTTAAAGTCCAACTCCGAGCGAAAATTTTCTAAGTCCAGCCGCGTAGTACATGGGAGAACTACCGCTTTCGGAGCAAACTGCCACTTAAAGAGGGACAAATTAGCAAAAGCGAACCTCAGGTATTGTTTGCCTTATCAAACGAATGCCACCGATGCAAGTTTCACATTTTTCAAAAAACATTTTTTTTCACTTCGATGAAAATTTTTCTAAGTCGAACTCCGAGCGAAAATTTTCAAAGTCCAGCCGCGAAGTACATGGGAGAACTACCACTTTCGGAGCAAACTGCCACTTAAAGAGGGATTATTTAGCAAAAGCGAGCCTTAGGATGTGTTTGCCTTATCAAACTAATGCCACCGATGCATGTTTCACATTTTTTTTCAAAAAACATTTTTGTCTAGGTCCAACTACGAGCGAAAAATTTCTAAGTCCCCGGGCGTTCGTCTCGGAACCATGCCGGCAGTTGAGGCCTCGCCGCCCGAGGGCCGGAATTGTCGTCTTGTAGGTGTGGTGCAACGCGCCATCGAAAAACGGGGAAATTTTTCAAAATCGTTCTTGGGATGTTTCCCATTCTAAAAGAATGCCTCCGATGTATATTTCATGATTTAAAAAAAAATATTTTTGTAAAATATCGAAACTTTTTCTAAGTCCAACTCCGAGCGAAAAATTTCTAAGTCCCCCGGGCGTTCGTCTCGGAACCATGCCGGCAGTTGAGGCCTCGCCGCCCGAGGGCCGGGATTGTCGTCTTGTAGGTGTGGTGCAACGCGCCATCGAAAAACGGGGAAATTTGCCAAAATCGTTTTTGGGATGTGTTTCCCTTTCTAAAAGAATGACCCCGATGTATATTTCATGTTTTTTAAAAAATTATTTTTGCAAAATATCGAAAGTCTTTCGAAGTCCAAATCGGCGCAAAAAGTTTATGAAACAGGGCCAAATTAGCAGAAACGAGGCTAAGGATGTGTTTTCTTTTTCAAACGAACACCAATGATGCATATTTCACATTTTTCAAAAAAACTTTTTTTCGGTCCGAAAAAAGTTTAAGTCCAACTCCGAGCGAAAAATTTCTAACTCCCCCGGGGCGTTCGTCTCGGAACCATGCCGGCAGTTGAGGCCTTGCCGCCCGAGGGCCGGAATTGTCGTCTTGTAGGTGTGGCGCAACGCGCCATCGAAAAACGGGGAATTAGCCAAAATCGTTCTTGGGATGTGTTTCCCTTTCTAAAAGAATGCCTCCGATGTATATTTCATGTTTTAAAAAAAATTATTTTTGCAAAAAATCGAAACTTTTTCTAAGTCCAACTCCGAGCGAAAAATTTCTAAGTCCCCGGGGAGTTCGTCTCGGAACCAAGCCGGCAGTTGAGGCCTTGCCGCCCGAGGGCCGGAATTGTCGTCTTGTAGGTGTGGTGCAACGCGCCTTCGAAAAACGGGGAAATTTGCCAAAATCGTTCTTGGGATGTGTTTCCCTTTCTAAAAGAATGCCTCCGATGTATATTTCATGTTTTTTAAAAAATTATTTTTGCAAAATATCGAAACTCTTTGGAAGTCCAAATCGGCGCAAAAAGTTTATGAAACAGGGCCAAATTAGCAGAAACGAGGCTAAGGATGTGTTTTCTTTATCAAACGAACACCAATGATGCATATTTCACATTTTTCAAAAAAACTTTTTTTCGGTCCGAAAAAAGTTAAAGTCCAACTCCGAGCGAAAATTTTCTAAGTCCAGCCGCGTAGTACATGGGAGAACTACCGCTTTCGGAGCAAACTGCCACTTAAAGAGGGACAAATTAGCAAAAGCGAGCCTTAGGATGTGTTTGCCTTATCAAACGAATGCCACCGATGCAAGTTTCACATTTTTCAAAAAACATTTTTTTTTCACTTCGATCAAAATTTTTCTAAGTCCAACTCCGAGCGAAAATTTTCAAAGTCCAGCCGCGTAGTACATGGGAGAACTACCACTTTCGGAGCAAACTGCCACTTAAAGAGGGATTATTTAGCAAAAGCGAGCCTTAGGATGTGTTTGCCTTATCAAACGAATGCCACCGATGCATGTTTCACTTTTTTCAAAAAACATTTTTTTCTAGGTCCAACTCCGAGCGAAAAATTTCAAAGTCCCGGGGCGTTCGTCTCGGAACCATGCCGGCAGTTGAGGCCTCGCCGCCCGAGGGCCGGAATTGTCGTCTTGTAGGTGTGGTGCAACGCGCCATCGAAAAACGGGGAAATTTGCCAAAATCGTTCTTGGGATTTGTTTCCCTTTCTAAAAGAATGCCTCCGATGTATATTTCATGTTTTTAAAAAAATTATTTTTGCAAAATATCGAAACTTTTTCTAAGTCCAAATCGGCGCAAAAAGTTAATGAAACAGGGCCAAATTAGCAGAAACGAGGCTAAGGATGTGTTTTCTTTATCAAACGAACACCAATGATGCATATTTCACATTTTTCAAAAAAACTTTTTTTCGGTCCGAAAAAAGTTGAAGTCCAACTCCGAGCGAAACATTTCTAAGTCCCCCGGGCGTTCGTCTCGCAACCATGCCGGCAGTTGAGGCCTCGCCGCCCGAGGGCCGGAATTGTCGTCTTGTACGTGTGGTGCAACGCGCCATCGAAAAACGGGGAAATTTGCCAAAATCGTTCTTGGGATGTGTTTCCCATTCTAAAAGAATGACCCCGATGTACATTTCATGTTTTTAAAAAAATTATTTTTGCAAAATATCGAAACTTTTTCGAAGTCCAACTCCGAGCGAAAAATTTCTAAGTCCCCGGGGATTTCGTCTCGGAACCATGCCGGCAGTTGAGGCCTTGCCGCCCCAGGGCCGGAATTGTCGTCTTGTAGGTGTGGTGCAACGCGCCTTCGAAAAACGGGGAAATTTGCTAAAATCGTTCTTGGGATGTGTTTCCCTTTCTAAAAGAATGCCTCCGATGTATATTTCATGTTTTTTAAAAAATTATTTTTGCAAAATATCGAAACTCTTTCGAAGTCCAAATCGGCGCAAAAAGTTTATGAAACAGGGCCAAATTAGCAGAAACGAGGTTAAGGATGTGTTTTCTTTATCAAACGAACACCAATGATGCATATTTCACATTTTTCAAAAAAACTTTTTTTCGGTCCGAAAAAAGTTAAAGTCCAACTCCGAGCGAAAATTTTCTAAGTCCAGCCGCGTAGTACATGGGAGAACTACCGCTTTCGGAGCAAACTGCCACTTAAAGAGGGACAAATTAGCAAAAGCGAACCTCAGGTATTGTTTGCCTTATCAAACGAATGCCACCGATACAAGTTTCACATTTTTCAAAAAACATTTTTTTTTCACTTCGATGAAAATTTTTCTAAGTCGAACTCCGAGCGAAAATTTTCAAAGTCCAGCCGCGTAGTACATGGGAGAACTACCACTTTCGGAGCAAACTGCCACTTAAAGAGGGATTATTTAGCAAAAGCGAGCCTTAGGATGTGTTTGCCTTATCAAACTAATGCCACCGATGCATGTTTCACATTTTTTTTCAAAAAACATTTTTGTCTAGGTCCAACTACGAGCGAAAAATTTCTAAGTCCCCGGGCGTTCGTCTCGGAGCCATGCCGGCAGTTGAGGCCTCGCCGCCCGAGGGCCGGAATTGTCGTCTTGTAGGTGTGGTGCAACGCGCCATCGAAAAACGGGGAAATTTTTCAAAATCGTTCTTGGGATGTTTCCCATTCTAAAAGAATGCCTCCGATGTATATTTCATGATTTAAAAAAAAATATTTTTGTAAAATATCGAAACTTTTTCTAAGTCCAACTCCGAGCGAAAAATTTCTAAGTCCCCCGGGCGTTCGTCTCGGAACCATGCCGGCAGTTGAGGCCTCGCCGCCCGAGGGCCGGGATTGTCGTCTTGTAGGTGTGGTGCAACGCGCCATCGAAAAACGGGGAAATTTTTCAAAATCGTTCTTGGGATGTTTCCCATTCTAAAAGAATGCCTCCGATGTATATTTCATGATTTAAAAAAAAATATTTTTGTAAAATATCGAAACTTTTTCTAAGTCCAACTCCGAGCGAAAAATTTCTAAGTCCCCCGGGCGTTCGTCTCGGAACCATGCCGGCAGTTGAGGCCTCGCCGCCCGAGGGCCGGGATTGTCGTCTTGTAGGTGTGGTGCAACGCGCCATCGAAAAACGGGGAAATTTGCCAAAATCGTTTTTGGGATGTGTTTCCCTTTCTAAAAGAATGACCCCGATGTATATTTCATGTTTTTTAAAAAATTATTTTTGCAAAATATCGAAAGTCTTTCGAAGTCCAAATCGGCGCAAAAAGTTTATGAAACAGGGCCAAATTAGCAGAAACGAGGCTAAGGATGTGTTTTCTTTTTCAAACGAACACCAATGATGCATATTTCACATTTTTCAAAAAAACTTTTTTTCGGTCCGAAAAAAGTTTAAGTCCAACTCCGAGCGAAAAATTTCTAACTCCCCCGGGGCGTTCGTCTCGGAACCATGCCGGCAGTTGAGGCCTTGCCGCCCGAGGGCCGGAATTGTCGTCTTGTAGGTGTGGCGCAACGCGCCATCGAAAAACGGGGAATTAGCCAAAATCGTTCTTGGGATGTGTTTCCCTTTCTAAAAGAATGCCTCCGATGTATATTTCATGTTTTAAAAAAAATTATTTTTGCAAAAAATCGAAACTTTTTCTAAGTCCAACTCCGAGCGAAAAATTTCTAAGTCCCCGGGGAGTTCGTCTCGGAACCAAGCCGGCAGTTGAGGCCTTGCCGCCCGAGGGCCGGAATTGTCGTCTTGTAGGTGTGGTGCAACGCGCCTTCGAAAAACGGGGAAATTTGCCAAAATCGTTCTTGGGATGTGTTTCCCTTTCTAAAAGAATGCCTCCGATGTATATTTCATGTTTTTTAAAAAATTATTTTTGCAAAATATCGAAACTCTTTGGAAGTCCAAATCGGCGCAAAAAGTTTATGAAACAGGGCCAAATTAGCAGAAACGAGGCTAAGGATGTGTTTTCTTTATCAAACGAACACCAATGATGCATATTTCACATTTTTCAAAAAAACTTTTTTTCGGTCCGAAAAAAGTTAAAGTCCAACTCCGAGCGAAAATTTTCTAAGTCCAGCCGCGTAGTACATGGGAGAACTACCGCTTTCGGAGCAAACTGCCACTTAAAGAGGGACAAATTAGCAAAAGCGAGCCTTAGGATGTGTTTGCCTTATCAAACGAATGCCACCGATGCAAGTTTCACATTTTTCAAAAAACATTTTTTTTCACTTCGATCAAAATTTTTCTAAGTCCAACTCCGAGCGAAAATTTTCAAAGTCCAGCCGCGTAGTACATGGGAGAACTACCACTTTCGGAGCAAACTGCCACTTAAAGAGGGATTATTTAGCAAAAGCGAGCCTTAGGATGTGTTTGCCTTATCAAACGAATGCCACCGATGCATGTTTCACTTTTTGCAAAAAACATTTTTTTCTAGGTCCAACTCCGAGCGAAAAATTTCAAAGTCCCGGGGCGTTCGTCTCGGAACCATGCCGGCAGTTGAGGCCTCGCCGCCCGAGGGCCGGAATTGTCGTCTTGTAGGTGTGGTGCAACGCGCCATCGAAAAACGGGGAAATTTGCCAAAATCGTTCTTGGGATTTGTTTCCCTTTCTAAAAGAATGCCTCCGATGTATATTTCATGTTTTTAAAAAAATTATTTTTGCAAAATATCGAAACTTTTTCTAAGTCCAAATCGGCGCAAAAAGTTAATGAAACAGGGCCAAATTAGCAGAAACGAGGCTAAGGATGTGTTTTCTTTATCAAACGAACACCAATGATGCATATTTCACATTTTTCAAAAAAACTTTTTTTCGGTCCGAAAAAAGTTGAAGTCCAACTCCGAGCGAAACATTTCTAAGTCCCCCGGGCGTTCGTCTCGCAACCATGCCGGCAGTTGAGGCCTCGCCGCCCGAGGGCCGGAATTGTCGTCTTGTACGTGTGGTGCAACGCGCCATCGAAAAACGGGGAAATTTGCCAAAATCGTTCTTGGGATGTGTTTCCCATTCTAAAAGAATGACCCCGATGTACATTTCATGTTTTTAAAAAAATTATTTTTGCAAAATATCGAAACTTTTTCGAAGTCCAACTCCGAGCGAAAAATTTCTAAGTCCCCGGGGATTTCGTCTCGGAACCATGCCGGCAGTTGAGGCCTTGCCGCCCCAGGGCCGGAATTGTCGTCTTGTAGGTGTGGTGCAACGCGCCTTCGAAAAACGGGGAAATTTGCTAAAATCGTTCTTGGGATGTGTTTCCCTTTCTAAAAGAATGCCTCCGATGTATATTTCATGTTTTTTAAAAAATTATTTTTGCAAAATATCGAAACTCTTTCGAAGTCCAAATCGGCGCAAAAAGTTTATGAAACAGGGCCAAATTAGCAGAAACGAGGTTAAGGATGTGTTTTCTTTATCAAACGAACACCAATGATGCATATTTCACATTTTTCAAAAAAACTTTTTTTCGGTCCGAAAAAAGTTAAAGTCCAACTCCGAGCGAAAATTTTCTAAGTCCAGCCGCGTAGTACATGGGAGAACTACCGCTTTCGGAGCAAACTGCCACTTAAAGAGGGACAAATTAGCAAAAGCGAACCTCAGGTATTGTTTGCCTTATCAAACGAATGCCACCGATGCAAGTTTCACATTTTTCAAAAAACATTTTTTTTCACTTCGATGAAAATTTTTCTAAGTCGAACTCCGAGCGAAAATTTTCAAAGTCCAGCCGCGTAGTACATGGGAGAACTACCACTTTCGGAGCAAACTGCCACTTAAAGAGGGATTATTTAGCAAAAGCGAGCCTTAGGATGTGTTTGCCTTATCAAACTAATGCCACCGATGCATGTTTCACATTTTTTTTCAAAAAACATTTTTGTCTAGGTCCAACTACGAGCGAAAAATTTCTAAGTCCCCGGGCGTTCGTCTCGGAACCATGCCGGCAGTTGAGGCCTCGCCGCCCGAGGGCCGGAATTGTCGTCTTGTAGGTGTGGTGCAACGCGCCATCGAAAAACGGGGAAATTTTTCAAAATCGTTCTTGGGATGTTTCCCATTCTAAAAGAATGCCTCCGATGTATATTTCATGATTTAAAAAAAATATTTTTGTAAAATATCGAAACTTTTTCTAAGTCCAACTCCGAGCGAAAAATTTCTAAGTCCCCCGGGCGTTCGTCTCGGAACCATGCCGGCAGTTGAGGCCTCGCCGCCCGAGGGCCGGGATTGTCGTCTTGTAGGTGTGGTGCAACGCGCCATCGAAAAACGGGGAAATTTGCCAAAATCGTTTTTGGGATGTGTTTCCCTTTCTAAAAGAATGACCCCGATGTATATTTCATGTTTTTTAAAAAATTATTTTTGCAAAATATCGAAAGTCTTTCGAAGTCCAAATCGGCGCAAAAAGTTTATGAAACAGGGCCAAATTAGCAGAAACGAGGCTAAGGATGTGTTTTCTTTTTCAAACGAACACCAATGATGCATATTTCACATTTTTCAAAAAAACTTTTTTTCGGTCCGAAAAAAGTTTAAGTCCAACTCCGAGCGAAAAATTTCTAACTCCCCCGGGGCGTTCGTCTCGGAACCATGCCGGCAGTTGAGGCCTTGCCGCCCGAGGGCCGGAATTGTCGTCTTGTAGGTGTGGCGCAACGCGCCATCGAAAAACGGGGAATTAGCCAAAATCGTTCTTGGGATGTGTTTCCCTTTCTAAAAGAATGCCTCCGATGTATATTTCATGTTTTAAAAAAAATTATTTTTGCAAAAAATCGAAACTTTTTCTAAGTCCAACTCCGAGCGAAAAATTTCTAAGTCCCCGGGGAGTTCGTCTCGGAACCAAGCCGGCAGTTGAGGCCTTGCCGCCCGAGGGCCGGAATTGTCGTCTTGTAGGTGTGGTGCAACGCGCCTTCGAAAAACGGGGAAATTTGCCAAAATCGTTCTTGGGATGTGTTTCCCTTTCTAAAAGAATGCCTCCGATGTATATTTCATGTTTTTTAAAAAATTATTTTTGCAAAATATCGAAACTCTTTGGAAGTCCAAATCGGCGCAAAAAGTTTATGAAACAGGGCCAAATTAGCAGAAACGAGGCTAAGGATGTGTTTTCTTTATCAAACGAACACCAATGATGCATATTTCACATTTTTCAAAAAAACTTTTTTTCGGTCCGAAAAAAGTTAAAGTCCAACTCCGAGCGAAAATTTTCTAAGTCCAGCCGCGTAGTACATGGGAGAACTACCGCTTTCGGAGCAAACTGCCACTTAAAGAGGGACAAATTAGCAAAAGCGAACCTCAGGTATTGTTTGCCTTATCAAACGAATGCCACCGATGCAAGTTTCACATTTTTCAAAAAACATTTTTTTTCACTTCGATGAAAATTTTTCTAAGTCGAACTCCGAGCGAAAATTTTCAAAGTCCAGCCGCGAAGTACATGGGAGAACTACCACTTTCGGAGCAAACTGCCACTTAAAGAGGGATTATTTAGCAAAAGCGAGCCTTAGGATGTGTTTGCCTTATCAAACTAATGCCACCGATGCATGTTTCACATTTTTTTTCAAAAAACATTTTTGTCTAGGTCCAACTACGAGCGAAAAATTTCTAAGTCCCCGGGCGTTCGTCTCGGAACCATGCCGGCAGTTGAGGCCTCGCCGCCCGAGGGCCGGAATTGTGGTCTTGTAGGTGTGGTGCAACGCGCCATCGAAAAACGGGGAAATTTTTCAAAATCGTTCTTGGGATGTTTCCCATTCTAAAAGAATGCCTCCGATGTATATTTCATGATTTAAAAAAAAATATTTTTGTAAAATATCGAAACTTTTTCTAAGTCCAACTCCGAGCGAAAAATTTCTAAGTCCCCCGGGCGTTCGTCTCGGAACCATGCCGGCAGTTGAGGCCTCGCCGCCCGAGGGCCGGGATTGTCGTCTTGTAGGTGTGGTGCAACGCGCCATCGAAAAACGGGGAAATTTGCCAAAATCGTTTTTGGGATGTGTTTCCCTTTCTAAAAGAATGACCCCGATGTATATTTCATGTTTTTTAAAAAATTATTTTTGCAAAATATCGAAAGTCTTTCGAAGTCCAAATCGGCGCAAAAAGTTTATGAAACAGGGCCAAATTAGCAGAAACGAGGCTAAGGATGTGTTTTCTTTTTCAAACGAACACCAATGATGCATATTTCACATTTTTCAAAAAAACTTTTTTTCGGTCCGAAAAAAGTTTAAGTCCAACTCCGAGCGAAAAATTTCTAACTCCCCCGGGGCGTTCGTCTCGGAACCATGCCGGCAGTTGAGGCCTTGCCGCCCGAGGGCCGGAATTGTCGTCTTGTAGGTGTGGCGCAACGCGCCATCGAAAAACGGGGAATTAGCCAAAATCGTTCTTGGGATGTGTTTCCCTTTCTAAAAGAATGCCTCCGATGTATATTTCATGTTTTAAAAAAAATTATTTTTGCAAAAAATCGAAACTTTTTCTAAGTCCAACTCCGAGCGAAAAATTTCTAAGTCCCCGGGGAGTTCGTCTCGGAACCAAGCCGGCAGTTGAGGCCTTGCCGCCCGAGGGCCGGAATTGTCGTCTTGTAGGTGTGGTGCAACGCGCCTTCGAAAAACGGGGAAATTTGCCAAAATCGTTCTTGGGATGTGTTTCCCTTTCTAAAAGAATGCCTCCGATGTATATTTCATGTTTTTTAAAAAATTATTTTTGCAAAATATCGAAACTCTTTGGAAGTCCAAATCGGCGCAAAAAGTTTATGAAACAGGGCCAAATTAGCAGAAACGAGGCTAAGGATGTGTTTTCTTTATCAAACGAACACCAATGATGCATATTTCACATTTTTCAAAAAAACTTTTTTTCGGTCCGAAAAAAGTTAAAGTCCAACTCCGAGCGAAAATTTTCTAAGTCCAGCCGCGTAGTACATGGGAGAACTACCGCTTTCGGAGCAAACTGCCACTTAAAGAGGGACAAATTAGCAAAAGCGAGCCTTAGGATGTGTTTGCCTTATCAAACGAATGCCACCGATGCAAGTTTCACATTTTTCAAAAAACATTTTTTTTCACTTCGATCAAAATTTTTCTAAGTCCAACTCCGAGCGAAAATTTTCAAAGTCCAGCCGCGTAGTACATGGGAGAACTACCACTTTCGGAGCAAACTGCCACTTAAAGAGGGATTATTTAGCAAAAGCGAGCCTTAGGATGTGTTTGCCTTATCAAACGAATGCCACCGATGCATGTTTCACTTTTTGCAAAAAACATTTTTTTCTAGGTCCAACTCCGAGCGAAAAATTTCAAAGTCCCGGGGCGTTCGTCTCGGAACCATGCCGGCAGTTGAGGCCTCGCCGCCCGAGGGCCGGAATTGTCGTCTTGTAGGTGTGGTGCAACGCGCCATCGAAAAACGGGGAAATTTGCCAAAATCGTTCTTGGGATTTGTTTCCCTTTCTAAAAGAATGCCTCCGATGTATATTTCATGTTTTTAAAAAAATTATTTTTGCAAAATATCGAAACTTTTTCTAAGTCCAAATCGGCGCAAAAAGTTAATGAAACAGGGCCAAATTAGCAGAAACGAGGCTAAGGATGTGTTTTCTTTATCAAACGAACACCAATGATGCATATTTCACATTTTTCAAAAAAACTTTTTTTCGGTCCGAAAGAAGTTGAAGTCCAACTCCGAGCGAAACATTTCTAAGTCCCCCGGGCGTTCGTCTCGCAACCATGCCGGCAGTTGAGGCCTCGCCGCCCGAGGGCCGGAATTGTCGTCTTGTACGTGTGGTGCAACGCGCCATCGAAAAACGGGGAAATTTGCCAAAATCGTTCTTGGGATGTGTTTCCCATTCTAAAAGAATGACCCCGATGTACATTTCATGTTTTTAAAAAAATTATTTTTGCAAAATATCGAAACTTTTTCGAAGTCCAACTCCGAGCGAAAAATTTCTAAGTCCCCGGGGATTTCGTCTCGGAACCATGCCGGCAGTTGAGGCCTTGCCGCCCCAGGGCCGGAATTGTCGTCTTGTAGGTGTGGTGCAACGCGCCTTCGAAAAACGGGGAAATTTGCTAAAATCGTTCTTGGGATGTGTTTCCCTTTCTAAAAGAATGCCTCCGATGTATATTTCATGTTTTTTAAAAAATTATTTTTGCAAAATATCGAAACTCTTTCGAAGTCCAAATCGGCGCAAAAAGTTTATGAAACAGGGCCAAATTAGCAGAAACGAGGTTAAGGATGTGTTTTCTTTATCAAACGAACACCAATGATGCATATTTCACATTTTTCAAAAAAACTTTTTTTCGGTCCGAAAAAAGTTAAAGTCCAACTCCGAGCGAAAATTTTCTAAGTCCAGCCGCGTAGTACATGGGAGAACTACCGCTTTCGGAGCAAACTGCCACTTAAAGAGGGACAAATTAGCAAAAGCGAACCTCAGGTATTGTTTGCCTTATCAAACGAATGCCACCGATGCAAGTTTCACATTTTTCAAAAAACATTTTTTTTTCACTTCGATGAAAATTTTTCTAAGTCGAACTCCGAGCGAAAATTTTCAAAGTCCAGCCGCGTAGTACATGGGAGAACTACCACTTTCGGAGCAAACTGCCACTTAAAGAGGGATTATTTAGCAAAAGCGAGCCTTAGGATGTGTTTGCCTTATCAAACTAATGCCACCGATGCATGTTTCACATTTTTTTTCAAAAAACATTTTTGTCTAGGTCCAACTACGAGCGAAAAATTTCTAAGTCCCCGGGCGTTCGTCTCGGAGCCATGCCGGCAGTTGAGGCCTCGCCGCCCGAGGGCCGGAATTGTCGTCTTGTAGGTGTGGTGCAACGCGCCATCGAAAAACGGGGAAATTTTTCAAAATCGTTCTTGGGATGTTTCCCATTCTAAAAGAATGCCTCCGATGTATATTTCATGATTTAAAAAAAAATATTTTTGTAAAATATCGAAACTTTTTCTAAGTCCAACTCCGAGCGAAAAATTTCTAAGTCCCCCGGGCGTTCGTCTCGGAACCATGCCGGCAGTTGAGGCCTCGCCGCCCGAGGGCCGGGATTGTCGTCTTGTAGGTGTGGTGCAACGCGCCATCGAAAAACGGGGAAATTTGCCAAAATCGTTTTTGGGATGTGTTTCCCTTTCTAAAAGAATGACCCCGATGTATATTTCATGTTTTTTAAAAAATTATTTTTGCAAAATATCGAAAGTCTTTCGAAGTCCAAATCGGCGCAAAAAGTTTATGAAACAGGGCCAAATTAGCAGAAACGAGGCTAAGGATGTGTTTTCTTTTTCAAACGAACACCAATGATGCATATTTCACATTTTTCAAAAAAACTTTTTTTCGGTCCGAAAAAAGTTTAAGTCCAACTCCGAGCGAAAAATTTCTAACTCCCCCGGGGCGTTCGTCTCGGAACCATGCCGGCAGTTGAGGCCTTGCCGCCCGAGGGCCGGAATTGTCGTCTTGTAGGAGTGGCGCAACGCGCCATCGAAAAACGGGGAATTAGCCAAAATCGTTCTTGGGATGTGTTTCCCTTTCTAAAAGAATGCCTCCGATGTATATTTCATGTTTTAAAAAAAATTATTTTTGCAAAAAATCGAAACTTTTTCTAAGTCCAACTCCGAGCGAAAAATTTCTAAGTCCCCGGGGAGTTCGTCTCGGAACCAAGCCGGCAGTTGAGGCCTTGCCGCCCGAGGGCCGGAATTGTCGTCTTGTAGGTGTGGTGCAACGCGCCTTCGAAAAACGGGGAAATTTGCCAAAATCGTTCTTGGGATGTGTTTCCCTTTCTAAAAGAATGCCTCCGATGTATATTTCATGTTTTTTAAAAAATTATTTTTGCAAAATATCGAAACTCTTTGGAAGTCCAAATCGGCGCAAAAAGTTTATGAAACAGGGCCAAATTAGCAGAAACGAGGCTAAGGATGTGTTTTCTTTATCAAACGAACACCAATGATGCATATTTCCCATTTTTCAAAAAAACTTTTTTTCGGTCCGAAAAAAGTTAAAGTCCAACTCCGAGCGAAAATTTTCTAAGTCCAGCCGCGTAGTACATGGGAGAACTACCGCTTTCGGAGCAAACTGCCACTTAAAGAGGGACAAATTAGCAAAAGCGAGCCTTAGGATGTGTTTGCCTTATCAAACGAATGCCACCGATGCAAGTTTCACATTTTTCAAAAAACATTTTTTTTCACTTCGATCAAAATTTTTCTAAGTCCAACTCCGAGCGAAAATTTTCAAAGTCCAGCCGCGTAGTACATGGGAGAACTACCACTTTCGGAGCAAACTGCCACTTAAAGAGGGATTATTTAGCAAAAGCGAGCCTTAGGATGTGTTTGCCTTATCAAACGAATGCCACCGATGCATGTTTCACTTTTTTCAAAAAACATTTTTTTCTAGGTCCAACTCCGAGCGAACAATTTCTAAGTCCCCCGGGCGTTCGTCTCGGAACCATGCCGGCAGTTGAGGCCTCGCCGCCCGAGGGCCGGAATTGTCGTCTTGTAGATGTGGTGCAACGCGCCATCGAAAAACGGGGAAATTTTTCAAAATCGTTCTTGGGATGTTTCCCATTCTAAAAGAATGCCTCCGATGTATATTTCATGATTTTAAAAAAAATATTTTTGTAAAATATCGAAACTTTTTCTAAGTCCAACTCCGAGCGAAAAATTTCAAGTCCCCGAGGCGTTCGTCTCGGAACCATGCCGGCAGTTGAGGCCTTGCCGCCCGAGGGCCGGAACTGTCGTCTTGTAGGTGTGGCGCAACGCGCCATCGAAAAACGGGGAATTAGCCAAAATCGTTCTTGGGATGTGTTTCCCTTTCTAAAAGAATGCCTCCGATGTATATTTCATGTTTTTTAAAAAATTATTTTTGCAAGATATCGAAACTTTTTCTAAGTCCAACTCCGAGCGAAAATTTTCAAAGTCCAGCCGCGTAGTACATGGGAGAACTACCACTTTCGGAGCAAACTGCCACTTAAAGACGGATTTGTTAGCAAAAGCGTGCCTTAGGATGTGTTTGCCTTATCAAACGAATGCCACGGATGCATGTTTCACTTTTTTCAAAAATCATTTTTTGCACTTCGATCAAAATTTTTTTCTAAGTCCAACTCAGAGCGAAAAATTTCTAAGTCCCCTGGGAGTTCGTCTCGGAACCATGCCGGCAGTTGAGGCCTCGCCGCCCGAGGGCCCGAATTGTCGTCTTGTAGGTGTGGTGTAATGCGCCATCGAAAAACGGGGAAATTTGCCAAAAACGTTCTTGGTATGTTTCCCATTCTAAAAGAATGCCTCCGATGTATATTTCATTTTTTAAAAAAATTATTTTTGCAAAATATCGAAACTTTTTCCAAGTCCATATCGGCGCAAAAAGTTTATGAAACAGGGCCAAATTAGCAGAAACGTGGCAAAGGATGTGTTTTCTTTAACAAACGAACACCAATGATGCATATTTCACATTTTTCAAAAAAACTTTATTTCAGTCCGAAAAAAGTTAAAGTCCAACTCCGAGCGAGAATTTTCTAAGTCCAGCTGCGTAGTACATGGGAGAACTACCGCTTTCGGAGCAAACGGCCACTTAAAGAGAGACAAATTAGCAAAAGCGAACCTCAGGATTTGTTTGCCTTATCAAACGAATGCCACCGATGCATGTTTCACATTTTTCAAAAAACATTTTATTCACTTCGATCAAAATTTTTCTAAGTCCAACTCCGAGAGAAAATTTTCAAAGTCCAGCCGCGTAGTACATGGGAGAACTACCACTTTCGGAGCAAACTGCCACTTAAAGACGGATTATTTAGCATAAGCGTGCCTTAGGATGTGTTTGCCTTATCAAACGAATGCCACGGATGCATGTTTCACTTTTTTCAAAAATCATTTTTTTCACTTCGATCAAAATTTTTTTCTAAGTCCAACTCAGAGCGAAACATTTCTAAGTTCCCCGGGAGTTCGTCTCGGAACCACGCCGGCAGTTGAGGCCTCGCCGCCCGAGGGCCCGAATTGTCGTCTTGTAGGTGTGGTGCATTGCGCCATCGAAAAACGCGAAAATTTGCCAAAATCGTTCTTGAGATGTGTTTCCCTTTCTAAAAGAATGCCTCCGATGTATATTTCATGTTTTTAAAAAAATTATTTTTGCAAAATATCGAAACTTTATCTAAGTCCAAATCGGCGTAAAAAGTTAATGAAACTGGGCCAAATTAGCAGAAACTAGGCTAAGGATGTGTTTTCTCTATTAAACGACCACCAATGATGCATAGTTCACATTTTTTAAAAAAACTTTTTTTCGGTCCGAAAAAAGTTTAAGTCCAACTCCGAGCGAAAAATTTCTAACTCCCCCGGGGCGTTCGTCTCGGAACCATGCCGGCAGTTGAGGCCTCGCCGCCCGAGGGCCGAAATTGTCGTCTTGTAGGTGTGGTGCAACGCGCCATCGAAAAACGGGGAATTTGCCAAAATCGTTCTTGGGATGTTTCCCATTCTAAAAGAATGCCTCCGATGTATATTTCATGTTTTTAAAAAAATTATTTTTGCAAAATATCGAAACTTTTTCTAAGTCCAAATCGGCGCAAAAGATTGAAACAGGGTCAAATTAGCAGAAACGAGGCAAAGGATGTGTTTTCTTTATCAAACGAACACCAATGATGCATATTTCACATTTTTCAAAAAAACTTTTTTTCGGTCCGAAAAAAGTTAAAGTCCAACTCCGAGCGAGAATTTTCTAAGTCCAGCCGCGTAGTACATGGGAGAACTACCGCTTTCGGAGCAAACTGCCACTTAAAGAGGGACAAATTAGTAAAAGCGAACCTCAGGATTTGTTTGCCTTATCAAACGAATGCCACCGATGCATGTTTCACATTTTTCAAAAAACATTTTATTCACTTCGATCAAAATTTTTCTAAGTCCAACTCCGAGAGAAAATTTTCAGTCCAGCCGCGTAGTACATGGGAGAACTACCACTTTCGGAGCAAACTGCCACTTAAAGACGGATTATTTAGCAAAAGCGTGCCTTAGGATGTGTTTGCCTTATCAAACGAATGCCACGGATGCATGTTTCACTTTTTTCAAAAATCATTTTTTTCACTTCGATCAAAATTTTTTTCTAAGTCCAACTCAGAGCGAAAAATTTCAAGGTCCCCCGGGGGTTCGTCTCGGAACCATGCCGGCAGTTGAGGCCTCGCCACCCGAGGGCCCGAATTGTCGTCTTGTAGGTGTGGTGCACTGCGCCATCGAAAAACGCGAAAATTTGCCAAAATCGTTCTTGGGATGTGTTTCGCTTTCTAAAAGAATGCCTCCGATGTATATTTCATGTTTTTAAAAAAATTATTTTTGCAAAATATCGAAACTTTTTCTAAGTCCAAATCGGCGCAAAAAGTTAATGAAACTGGGCCAAATTAGCAGAAACTAGGCTAAGGATGTGTTTTCTCTATCAAACGAACACCAATGATGCATATTTCACATTTTTCAAAAAAACTTTTTTTCGGTCCGAAAAAAGTTTAAGTCCAACTCCGAGCGAAAAATTTCTAACTCCCCCGGGGCGTTCGTCTCGGAACCATGCCGGCAGTTGAGGCCTTGCCGCCCGAGGGCCGGAATTGTCGTCTTGTAGGTGTGGCGCAACGCGCCATCGAAAAACGGGGAATTAGCCAAAATCTTTCTTGGGATGTGTTTCCCTTTCTAAAAGAATGCCTCCGATGTATATTTCATGTTTTAAAAAAAATTATTTTTGCAAAAAATCGAAACTTTTTCTAAGTCCAACTCCGAGCGAAAAATTTCTAAGTCCCCGGGGAGTTCGTCTCGGAACCAAGCCGGCAGTTGAGGCCTTGCCGCCCGAGGGCCGGAATTGTCGTCTTGTAGGTGTGGTGCAACGCGCCTTCGAAAAACGGGGAAATTTGCCAAAATCGTTCTTGGGATGTGTTTCCCTTTCTAAAAGAATGCCTCCGATGTATATTTCATGTTTTTTAAAAAATTATTTTTGCAAAATATCGAAACTATTTGGAAGTCCAAATCGGCGCAAAAAGTTTATGAAACAGGGCCAAATTAGCAGAAACGAGGCTAAGGATGTGTTTTCTTTATCAAACGAACACCAATGATGCATATTTCACATTTTTCAAAAAAACTTTTTTTCGGTCCGAAAAAAGTTAAAGTCCAACTCCGAGCGAAAATTTTCTAAGTCCAGCCGCGTAGTACATGGGAGAACTACCGCTTTCGGAGCAAACTGCCACTTAAAGAGGGACAAATTAGCAAAAGCGAGCCTTAGGATGTGTTTGTCTTATCAAACGAATGCCACCGATGCAAGTTTCACATTTTTCAAAAAACATTTTTTTTCACTTCGATCAAAATTTTTCTAAGTCCAACTCCGAGCGAAAATTTTCAAAGTCCAGCCGCGTAGTACATGGGAGAACTACCACTTTCGGAGCAAACTGCCACTTAAAGAGGGATTATTTAGCAAAAGCGAGCCTTAGGATGTGTTTGCCTTATCAAACGAATGCCACCGATGCATGTTTCACTTTTTTCAAAAAACATTTTTTTCTAGGTCCAACTCCGAGCGAACAATTTCTAAGTCCCCCGGGCGTTCGTCTCGGAACCATGCCGGCAGTTGAGGCCTCGCCGCCCGAGGGCCGGAATTGTCGTCTTGTAGATGTGGTGCAACGCGCCATCGAAAAACGGGGAAATTTTTCAAAATCGTTCTTGGGATGTTTCCCATTCTAAAAGAATGCCTCCGATGTATATTTCATGATTTTAAAAAAAATATTTTTGTAAAATATCGAAACTTTTTCTAAGTCCAACTCCGAGCGAAAAATTTCAAGTCCCCGAGGCGTTCGTCTCGGAACCATGCCGGCAGTTGAGGCCTTGCCGCCCGAGGGCCGGAACTGTCGTCTTGTAGGTGTGGCGCAACGCGCCATCGAAAAACGGGGAATTAGCCAAAATCGTTCTTGGGATGTGTTTCCCTTTCTAAAAGAATGCCTCCGATGTATATTTCATGTTTTTTAAAAAATTATTTTTGCAAGATATCGAAACTTTTTCTAAGTCCAACTCCGAGCGAAAATTTTCAAAGTCCAGCCGCGTAGTACATGGGAGAACTACCACTTTCGGAGCAAACTGCCACTTAAAGACGGATTATTTAGCATAAGCGTGCCTTAGGATGTGTTTGCCTTATCAAACGAATGCCACGGATGCATGTTTCACTTTTTTCAAAAATCATTTTTTTCACTTCGATCAAAATTTTTTTCTAAGTCCAACTCAGAGCGAAAAATTTCTAAGTCCCCCGGGAGTTCGTCTCGGAACCATGCCGGCAGTTGAGGCCTCGCCGCCCGAGGGCCCGAATTGTCGTCTTGTAGGTGTGGTGCACTGCGCCATCGAAAAACGCGGAAATTTGCCAAAATTGTTCTTGGGATGTGTTTCCCTTTCTAAAAGAATGCCTCCGATGTATATTTCATGTTTTTAAAAAAAATTAATTTTGCAAAATATCGAATCTTTTTCTAAGTCCAAATCGGCGCAAAAAGTTAATGAAACTGGGCCAAATTAGCAGAAACTAGGCTAAGGATGTGTTTTCTCTATCAAACGAACACCAATGATGCATATTTCACATTTTTCAAAAAAACTTTTTTTCGGTCCGAAAAAAGTTTAAGTCCAACTCCGAGCGAAAAATTACTAAGTCCCCCGGGAGTTCGTCTCGGAACCATGCCGGCAGTTGAGGCCTCGCCGCCCGAGGGCCGGAATTGTCGTCTTGTAGGTGTGGTGCACTGCGCCATCGAAAAACGCGGATATTTGCCAAAATCGTTCTTGGGATGTGTTTCCCTTTCTAAAAGAATGCCTCCGATGTATATTTCATGTTTTTTAAAAAATTATTTTTGCAAAATATCGAAACTTTTTCTAAGTCCAACTCCGAGCGAAAATTTTCAAAGTCCAGCCGCGTAGTACATGGGAGAACTACCGCTTTCGGAGCAAACGGCCACTTAAAGAGGGATAAATTAGCAAAAGCGAACCTCAGGATTTGTTTGCCTTATCAAACGAATGCCACCGATGCATGTTTCACATTTTTCAAAAAACATTTTTTTCACTTCGATCAAAATTTTTCTAAGTACAACTCCGAGCGAAAATTTTCAAAGTCCAGCCGCGTAGGACATGGGAGAATTACCACTTTCAGAGCAAACTGCCACTTAAAGAGGGATTAATTAGCAAAAGCGAGCCTTAGGATGTGTTTGTCTTATCAAACGAATGCCACCGATGCATGTTTCCCTTTTTTCAAAAATCATTTTTTTCACTTCGATCAAAATTTTTTTCTAAGTCCAACTCAGAGCGAAAAATTTCAAAGTCCCCCGGGAGTTCGTCTCGGAACCATGCCGGCAGTTGAGGCCTCGCCGCCCGATGGCCAAAATTGTCG
>CM060958.1:153905696-153935696 GCA_030765055.1 Mantis religiosa | reverse complement strand
AACCAGGCGACCTCCCAAGAAAAACCAAAAGAACGGGCGCACGAGGTTAACATGGCAATCTCGAGACACGCAAAGAACGGGGTCAACCAGGCGACCCCAAAGAAACCCGCACCACCACTAACAACAGGAAACAAGGGTAATCGGCCGACGGTCAACCAGGCGACCGTCACATCTGCAACCTCAGAGGTCAACCAGGCGACCTCCAACCCAGACGAAGGTTCTGTCAACCAGGCGACAGTTACCAACAAACCCGACGTAGAGAAAATTGAGGTCAACCTGGCGACCTCAAATGCCAAAGAAGCTGCGGTCAACCAGGCGACTACAGCACCAAAGATAAATCCACCGGAATCGGAGGAACCCTCAAAGGCACCCCGGATGCAGCAGTCGGCTCCAGACCCAGAAGCCAGTCTGATGACCCAGGAGTACGAGTTGCGCAGCAGAGCAACTACTCGAGGAGCAACCCCAGAATCATCCGACAACACCAAAGGGAAGGGCGACTGTGAAATCCAGGAGAAGCCCGATCCACAACCACCTCTGAGTAGTGACCAGGAGGAAGATGCTTTCAATAAGCTGATCCTTTATGTCCAGACGATGATAGCGAAGGACAAAATGCCCACCGGAAGGAAGGAAGCCATCTTCGACGCCCTGGGGAAGTGCATCAACATCCATCAGGAGAAAATACTTGAAGTTGCAGCCCTCCGCGCAGTAGTTAAGACACTCAAGGAAACACCATGCCAGGACCACAGCAGAAAACCAGCCCAAGGTATGACGACCTCCAACGCCGGACAACAGCAGTCAACATACGCCCAGATAGCTGCAACATCCTCCACCACCAACAACAACAGGAGAACCCAAAAACTACAGGAGTCCATTCGGCACAAGCGGCACACTGTGTTCATCAAGGCGGCAGATGGCAGGTCGACAAAAGATGTCCAAAGCATTGTCACAAAGAATGTGGATCCCGCAAAAGATAGAATTAGAATAAAAGGAATACGCACAACAGAAAAATACCTAATTATGGACACTGAGACGCCAGAGGACATCAACCGCATAATGAATAATCCTGCCCTTAAAGAGGAGAAATTGGAGTTTGAACTTCCAAGAACAAGAAAGCCGCTTCTCATCCTATACGACGTCCACGTCGGCCGCACGGAGGAGGACCTCAAGGAAGACCTATTCCTCCAAAACCTCCAGGGCAAAGTGAATAGGCAGGAGTATGACAAAGAAGTCAACTTCCGGTTTCGAACTGGACCAAGGGATCGAGCCGTTGTCCACCACGTGATAGAAGCACCAGCCCATATTAGAAACATCCTCCTCAGTAAAGGAAGACTATATTTGGGATTCCAGTCGATAACTATAAAGGACTACGTCGTCGTGGCTCGATGCTTCAAGTGTCACGATCTTGGCCACACCACCAAGGCCTGCTTCCAGGAGGCGACCGTGTGTCAACACTGCGGGGAGAAAGATCACACAGTGAACGAGTGTGCCAAAAGAAACAGACCACCAGTGTGCATCCCATGTAACAAAAGAGGTCACCGCTGCGCATCCAGAAAGGACTGTCCTACGTATAAACTGCTTTGGAATCGATTAGTCGCAAGAACCGACTATGAGTAATAGACCCAAACTACAAGATCATCAACCATTAACAGATCGAGCAGCAAACACACTTAACATCGCTCATCTCAACGCACAGAACAGCCGCATGGTTGTCACTGAAGTCCGAAAACTGGCAGAAGAAATGCGCCTTGATATTGTGGCACTACAAGAACCCTATACAACAAAAGAGGGAAAAATTCCACATCTACCAATGAAAGCCAGGACTGTGATCAACGGACAGAATCCCCAAGCAGCAATAATAATCTTGAATAAAGAAATACAAGTAGTCCAGATATCACAATTCTGCAACAGCCACACCAACTGCATAGAAGTAACCAGCAAAGCAGGGAAATTCATATTAGTAAATGTCTACTGCCAATACAGTGAAGACATAGAACCATATCTGGACCAGATCAGAAGCATCTGCAATACCCTCAGCGACTCTCCGATTATAACAGCGGACAGTAATGCCAAATCGCCGTGGTGGTACGCCGAACAACGGGATCAAAAAGGAGAACTCCTAGAAGACCTCATAGCAGAACTCCAACTGCAAGTAATTAATGAACCGGGCAATCCTCCCACCTTTGAAAACAGAGGAGGTGCAACATCCAACATTGGTATAACTCTGGCAAATCGAAAAGCACGAAGCATTCTACATAACTGGAAGGTCAGTCAGGGTCTCACTACAAGTGACCATAATCTTGTATATATGCAAGTATCCAACAAAATGAACCAATCAACAAAATGGTTAAAGCCAACCTGGCGCTACTCACTTAAGAGGGCTGACTGGACCAAATTAAAAGCCGAAATAGCCATACCAGAGGAAATAAAAGTGGGAGGAGATGTAGATCAAAAGGCAACTGAACTACAAGAGGCAATAAAAGCTGCCATGAAAAGTAATATCCCGATGGTGAAAGATAACAAAAATGCAGGCGTCCCCTGGAATGACCGATTAGAAAAGCTAAGATCGAAAATGAGGACAGCCAGACGGTTATACCAACATGCTCGGATTGACCACGAACGCCAATTCCATCTATTCACTTACCAAGAAGCAAAGAGGAAGTTCCAGCAACTACTGTATGAAGTCAGACGTGACTCTTGGGATGATTTTGCGAACCAGCAACTAACGAAAGATGTATGGGGTATCCCATACAAGCTGGCAAGGGAAAAAATCAGAACTCCTGACTTGATATCCACAATCAAGAAACCAGATGGCCAGGTAACCAAGACCTGGAAAGAGACCATCAACACCCTAGCCGAAGCTCTTCTACCGTCAGACTCTACAGAGGACGACGACGAGGAACAAAAGAACTCTAGAAATAAATACAAAGAGTGGTCCCCATCCGGAGGAATTACTATCCCCTTCGCCCAAGAGGAAGTTAGACTAGCAATACAAAGACTAAAGCTGAGAAAGGCACCCGGCCCAGATGGTATACCAGCAGAAGTGCTAAAAGAGATTGAGCCACAAATTACGCCATACCTTACTACACTCTTCAATGAGTGCCTAATACAGGGAAGAATACCATTGTCCTGGAAGGTAGCAAACGCCGTAATACTCAAAAAATCTCCAGAAAAAGATCCAAGTGCTGCAAAATCCTACAGGCCCATCTGTCTGTTGAACATACTAGGCAAACTCCAGGAGACCCTACTGTGCAACAGACTAAATGAACACCGAAAGCTATATGGCGTAAATGAGGCCCAATATGGATTCACCCAAAGCAGGTCTACGGAGGATGCCATAAACGACACCATGAACACCATCAACGGAATTGCAGATCCATATGCTGTGGCGATATTCCTGGATATTCAAGGAGCCTTCGACAACCTATGGTGGCCAGCCCTATTTAGGAGACTTGAAGAATTGAAAATTCCCCGATGTCTATACAACTGCATCAAAGACTACTGCGCAAACCACGTGGTACAGTTCAAAGGAGCCACTGAAACTGTTACAAGAAACATAACCAAGGGCTGCCCCCAGGGCTCCGTTCTCGGTCCTACTTTCTGGAACATCACCCTAAGGCCACTGCTGGAGATACTACAAAGCAACACCAACATAACACGTGTCACAGCGTACGCAGACGATGTAATGATCATCATTCCAGGAAGGACCAGAAAAGAGATAGAGGAAATCAGCACACAAACTCTAACATTAATAAATGATTGGTGCAGGAAGAATAAATTACAACTGGCACCCCAGAAAATAACTTACATGTTAATAAAAGGGAAATTACGGAGAGACCCAATCATCAAACTGCTAGGACGAACCATCAGGAGGAACATAGACACCAGATACCTAGGACTACAACTGGACCAGAAAAGAAATTTCAAGGCACACATCCAATACATAAAAACTAAAGCTGAGGCAGTCATGATGAAAATCGCAAACATTGGGCAAAACCATTTTCAGATTCCTCTAAAAAACATCAGAATATACCACAACAGCATTCTCTCTGCAATCATGTCGTATGGAGCAAGCATATGGGCAGAAAAGGCCAAAGAAATACACACCAGAAAAATTCTGAGAAGCACGCAAAGAAAAGTACTCCTACGTTTAACCGGCGCCACATCCACCACACCCACTATGGCACTACTGGTCCTCACAGGAATATGGCCGATTGACCTACAAATCAGGCTACGAGGAGCAAACTACTGGTTGAAGAAGAACAATCCAGAAAAAGTCACTGCCATCACAGGAAGACCATGTCACAGGAAATGTGATATAAAACAAGCCCTGCTAAAAGAATGGCAACAGGAATGGGACGATGGCACGGAAGGAAGACGTGTTCATCAACTACTGCCCAACATCAAAAGTAGACTACGCATCAACCACCTCAACCCGAAAAAAGGACTCATACATTACATCACGGGCCATGACCCATACAAGACATACTTAAAACGAATCGGGAAAACAAACTCGTCCAGATGCGAACCGTGCCAAACGGAAGATACTCCCGAACACGTCACCTTTCTATGCCCGAAATATAACCCTGAAGCACATCCTCTTAGACTAACATTAGAGAACAAAACTACAACAGAAATACTTCAAGACAGCACACTAACCTCCAACCTACAAAGACTGACAAATATCATCTCCACAGCCGCACTCAAAACCTACAGGGAACGAGGTCCACGAATGATTGTACAAGCACCTGTTACCAGAAGAACCTCAGCAAGGCTTCAAAACCCACGAGAGCGTAGACCTACAACTCAAACAGAGGACCGACCCTATGGCAGCAACAAAATCAACAGAAGACGTCACTACGTGGTAGCTGTAAGAACAAGATGACATTGTAAACATAGCTTTGACTTAAGTTTTAGTTACAAGAATAAATATTGTAAAGTAGAATTAAGTTAGTTTAGGATATAATTGTAAAAGTAAATTAGGTAGACACATCTGCAAAACCAAAAGATTGTAAAAACCAATTGTAAAAGAAATGTAAACAAATAATAAATAAAGATCAAGCCGTCCTGATTAAAAGAAAAAATAAGGCATGAGGACTTAAGATAGCAGAATATATTTTTTTTTATTTTTTTTATTTTTTTTATTTTTTTATTTTTTTATTTTTTATTTTTTTTTTATTTTTTTTTTATTTTTTTATTTTTTTATTTTTTTATCCTAAGAGACGGTTTTCTCTGTAAAAACAAATGATAAAACAATGTAAATGCAAACTGTAAAAGAAAGAAAAAATAAAGCACATGTGCCCCGGTTTAGACTCTAGATGCCGGGGTAATAGAGTGCAGAGGTTATTTTTTTATTTTTTTATTTTTTTTAATTTTTTTAATTTTTTAATTTTTTTTAATTTTAATTTTTTTATTTTTTAATTTTTATCCTAAGAGACGAATGCTGAGCTCTGTGGGCTCTGGGCTTATTTGAGCATGATTTCATCTAATCCATTCATCAACCGATATTATTTAACGTTGGAGGACGTAAAACTGCAAAGGAGACTTCAGAGGCTAAATTCTAAATAACTAAATTCTGAAATTTCAACAGCCTCCTTTCACTTGCTGCCAGCCAAAAATTTCGTTTAGCGCTGGACTAAAAAGATTTTGTCCACTCCAAAAATATTTTTTAAAAATATGAAGTATTTCATTTCATGGAAATTAATTGTTCTTTCACACTAGCCGTGTGTAGGACGCACTATGAAAGGGTACAGCCAGAATGAAAAATTCAATGCCATAGCCGGGATTTGAACCACGGATCTTCTGGTTTCCGTCCAGCCGCACTACCATTGTGCTACTATGGCCAACGTGCCTACATGACATTAAATTCTCCATCTGACTCGTGTTTCTCCCGGTAAACCACTAGGTGTTCTCATAAACATATGAGACAACTACCTTGATGGCGACTTACTATGCTGTAAGTACTTTAAGGCCCGGGCTTTATAGTTCGGACCACTACTTCATTCTGGCTCTACCCTTTCATAGTGCGTCCTACACACGGCTAGTGTGAAAGAACAATTACTTTCCATTAATTGTACCTAATAGTGGATATTTGCCAAAATCGTTCTTGGGATGTGTTTCCCTTTCTAAAAGAATGCCTCCGATGTATATTTCATGTTTTTTAAAAAATTATTTTTGCAAAATATCGAAACTTTTTCTAAGTCCAACTCCGAGCGAAAATTTTCAAAGTCCAGCCGCGTAGTACATGGGAGAACTACCGCTTTCGGAGCAAACGGCCACTTAAAGAGGGATAAATTAGCAAAAGCGAACCTCAGGATTTGTTTGCCTTATCAAACGAATGCCACCGATGCATGTTTCACATTTTTCAAAAAACATTTTTTTCACTTCGATCAAAATTTTTTTCTAAGTCCAACTCCGAGCGAAAATTTTCTAAGTCCCCCGGGAGTTCGTCTCGGAACCATGCCGGCAGTTGAGGCCTCGCCGCCCGATGGCCAAAATTGTCGTCTTGTAGGTGTGGTGCACTGCGCCATCGAAAAACGCGGAAATTTGCCAAAATCGTTCTTGGGATGTGTTTCCCTTTCTAAAAGAATGCCTCCGATGTATATTTCATGTTTTTAAAAAAATTATTTTTGCAAAATATCGAAACTTTGTCTAAGTCCAAATCGGCGCAAAAAGTTTATGAAACAGGGCCAAATTAGCAGAAACGAGGCAAAGGATGTGTTTTCTTTATCAAACGAACACCAATGATGCATATTTCTTATTTTTCAAAAAAACTTTTTTTCGGTCCGAAAAAAGTTAAAGTCCAACTCCGAGCGAAAATTTTTTAAGTCCAGCCGCGTAGTACAGTATGTTTATTCAGACGTGGCAGCTGAGAAAATATAGTGTGAAAGAACAATTACTTTCCATTAATTGTACCTAATAGTGGTCCGAACTATAAAGCCCGGGCCTTAAAGTACTTACAGCATAGTAAGTCGCCATCAAGGTAGTTGTCTCATATGTTTATGAGAACTCCTAGTGGTTTACCGGGAGAAACACGAGTCAGATGGAGAATTTGATGTCATGTCGGCACGTTGGCCATAGTAGCACAATGGTAGTGCGGCTGGACGGGAACCAGAAGATCCGTGGTTCAAATCCCGGCTATGGCATTGAATTTTTCATTCTGGCTCTACCCCTTTCATATTTCATTTCAATTCAAAAGTTTCATTTAAAAAAATTACTTTTTCAAATAGTTAGTTAGTTACTAACACTCCCCACATGGCAGCCTTGGCCTTCGGGGTAATCTCACCCCACCAAGTGATGACCGGACCCATTTCTCAGGTGGAGGCACCCAGAGGGCGGTGTCCATTACCTCCAATGATAGGGTGATAGTGAAGATGGCGGTGAGGTGAGAGGACCTACAGTTTTTACCGTGGACTCCGAACCACGTTGGGCATAGGGGATACTTCACGTGTGCTAGAGAGAGGTGAAGGCGTGGATAGGGCCGACTTAAAATCGCCAACCCCAGAGCCGGGAATCGAACTCGGGACCCTTAGAACGGGAGTCGCGAACGAAACCACCGCGCTACCCCGGCGCCCCACTTTTTCAAATATGAGAATTTCATTCAATTTTGCACTCCTACATTCACTACAGATGCATCCCCGGTGAAGTTTCTTCACAAATTTGACCTGCTTGTCCATCGCGTTGCGCTTTGCCCATGTGTAACACCCCTGACTTAGAATAATTTCGGTAGCCGTATTATCCTTACCTAAACCATTGATGAACTTCGTCTCTATGAATGAGCTGTATTTTAAAAGAAACACCTAATCTAGACTATTTTCTGTTCACTAAAGCTGCCTTTTTGAGCATTTCTGAAAATAAACAACATTTTCAAGGTAATACTCAATTATAGCTCTTATATAAAAAATGTACATCTTTCATATCTATGATTAACACACATTCTAAAGGAAATACTCATCCGGGCTTCTGTTGACTACACTTGATTATTCTATACGCCTGTCTTCAACTAAAATGTGTTATTTTAGAGGAAATACAAAAATATTATTCTCTTCTCCATACTAAAACGTTTTGCATGTGTCACTTCCATAAACAGAGTTAGTCCGTTCTGATCACTTAAACGGTTCTATTTCTAAAACACTGCCGGCCTCGGTAGCGTAGATGGTAGCATGGCTACCTCACGTTCAAGAGGTCACAAGCTCGCACTTCGGTCAGGTTGAATTACCTGGATAACGTTTTTTCCGGGGTTCTCCCTTATCCTTCAGACGAATGTCGGGTAATTCCATGGGCCCCGGGCTCATTTCAGCATGATTTCACCCATTCCATTCATGGCCCGATATGACTTAACGTTGGTGGACGTAAAATTACAAAAATATTTTGAAAACTAAATTTTAAATTCTAAACTAAATTCTAATTTTTCAACAGCCTCCTTCAACTTGCTGACGACCTTGGAGTTTGACAAATTTCGTTCAACGCTGGACTAAGAAAATTTTTTTGAATATTTTTTCAAAATATGAAATATATATATATATATATATATATATATATATATATATATATATATATATATATATATCACTGCGTTTGTTTCGTAAGGGACAAAGATTCTGTACATCGTTTTTCAAAGTTTCCCCGTTTTTGAGTAGCGCATTGCACCAAGCCGGGGCAGGCACCAGACTCGTCCCCGGCCGCCGAGGCCTCGCCTGCTGACTTTGATCCTCGGCGGACTCCCGTGGGTCTTTGAAAATTATTCATTTTCTCAAAAAATTCCTTTTTCAAATATGGGAAATTCAAACATTTTTGGTTTCCTACCTTCGCTACAGATGCATCTCTGGTGGTAGCCGTGTTGTCCTTACTTAAACGATTGATAAGCTTCATTTCTATGAATGAGCTGCATTTAAAAGGAAATACATAATTTTGCCTATTTTTTGTTCACTCAAGCTGCTTTTGTGTTCCATTTCTGCAAATATATAGCATTTTCAAGGGAATAGTCAATGGTAACTTCTACTTCAACAACTTACATCTTGCATTTCTATGATTAAGGCACATTTTAAAGGAAATACTGAACAGAGTATCTGTTGTCCACACTTGATTATTCTATATATTTTTCAACTAAAATGTCATATTTTACAGGAAATACACAACTATTGCTCTCTTCTCCATACTTAAACGTTTTGCATGGTCCACTGCCAAGAGAAAGTGAGATAATGAGAAATGTACTTAACTCTAGCCGTTTTGTCCTTAGCTAAACGTTTGATAAGCTTAGTTTATATGAATGAGCTGATTTTTAAAGGAAATACGCAAATTTGCGCATTTTCTGTTCAGTTAAGCTGCTGCTGTGTTCTACTTCTGAAAATGAGTAACATTTTCAAGGAAATACTCAATTTTATTTTCTTCTTTGACGTTCTGCATCTTTCACTTCTATGATAAAGATATATTTTAAAGGAAAAACTCAACCGGGGTTTTGTGTTCCACACTCGATTATTCTATACGTTTCTATTAAAAAAGAATGTCATATTTTGGAGGAAATACATAATTTTAGCTCCCTTCTCTACACTTAAAAGTTTTGCATGTTTCACTTCCATGAACAGAGTCAATCTGTTCTGTTCACTTAAACTATTTACCTCTTCCATATCTAAAAACTGCTCGGCTGGGTAGCGTAGACAGTGGCGTGTCCACCTGACGTTTAAGAGGTCCAGAGTTCGAATGTCGATCTGATTGAGCTACCAGGATAAGTTTTCTTCGGGGTTTTTCCCTTAACCTGAGAGACGAATGTCGAATAACACTAAGCTCTATGGACCCCGGGCTCTTTTGAGCATTATTGCGTCCGTTCTTGTCATCGTCCGATATGACTTAACGTTTGGAGACGTAAAATAGTAAATAATCCTAAAAGCTAAATTCTAATCTCAAAATAACTATATTCTTAATTTTCGACAGCCTCCTAAAATTTGCTGACGGCCTTGGACTTAGAAAATTTCTGTCTGCGCCAAAAACTATTTATAAAAATGTAAAACGTATGTCACGGCCTTTCTTTTCGTAAGGGAAAAAGGTCCTATGCATTTTTTTCTCAAATTTCCCGGTTTTTGACTAGCGCGTTTCACTCAGCCGTAACAGGGACCTGAGTTGGCCCCAGCCACCAAGGCCTCTCCTGCCGGTATCGATCCGCGGCGGATTCCCGTCAGATTTTGAAAATTTTTCATTTTCACAAAAAATACCTTCTCAAATATGCGAAATTCATACATTTTCGGACCCCTACCTTCATTACAGTTGCATCCCCAGTGAATTTTCTTTAAAGCGTTGCCCCACTTATCCAGCGCCTTGCCATTTGCCCATGTGTCACATCCCGGACTTAGAATAATTTCGGTAGCCGTGTTATGCTTACCTAAACATTTGATAAGTTCAACTTCTATGAATAAGCTTTATTTAAAAGGAAATACGTAATTTTTGTCTATTTTCTGTTCACTTAAGCTGCTTTTGTGTTCCACTTCTGAAAATAAATAACATTTTCAAGGAAATACCCAATCGCAACTCCTACTTCAATATTTTCCATCTTTCATTTGTATGGTTAAGGCACATTTAAAGGAAATACTTATCCGGGGTTCCGTTGTCCACAGTTGATTATTCTATACGTTTCTCTTCAACAAAAATGTCATATTTTAGAGGAAATACATAACTATTGCTCTCTTCTCCATACTAAATAGTTTTGCATGTTTCACTTCCTTGAACAGGGTCAATCTGTTCTGTTCACTTAAACTGTTTACTTGTTCCATTTCTATAAACGGCCACCTCGGAAGCGTAGATGGTAGCGTGTCCACCTCACTTTCAAGAGGTCCCGAGTTCGCATCTCACCCAGGCTTACTTACCTCGATAAAGTTTTTTCCGGGGTTTTCTGTAAACCTGACAGCAGACTTTTCGGTACTTCAGAGCCCTTTGGTCCCCGGGCTCATTTGAACATGATTTCATCCATTCAGTTCATCGTCTATTATGCGTTAACGTTAAAGTACGTAAAATTACAAAAAATTCTAAATACTACATTCTAAATAACTAAATTCTACATTTTCAACAGCCTCCTTCCACTTGCTGAAGTTCTTGGGCTAGAAAAAATTCGGTCAGCGTTGGACTGGAAAAGTTCTTGTGTGCGCCAAAAAGTATTTTAACAATATAAAATATGTATAAATTCGTTACTTTTAGTAAGAGAAATGACCCTATGCATCATTTTTCCAAATTTCCCCGTTTTTGGCTTCCGCGTTTCACCCATCAGGGACAGGGACCTGACACATTCCCGGGCGCCGTGGCATCGCCTGCCGGGATAGATTCGCGGCAGACACCCGTGGAACTTTGACAACTTTTTAGTTTCGAAAACAATAACACTATCAAATATGGGAAATTCTTAAATTTTCGGTCTCCTACCCTATCTACGGTTGCATCACCGGTGAGTTTTCTTCAAAAAGTTGACCCAAATGTCCAGCGCGTTGCCGCTTTTCCATGTGTAACACCCCGGACTTAGAATAATTTCGGTAGCCGTGTTATCCTTTCCTAAACGATTGATAAGCTTAATTATATGAATGAGCTCTATTTTAAAGGAAATATCTAATCTTGACTATTTTCTGTTCGCTTAAGCTGCTTTTGTGTTCATTTCTGAATATAAATAACATTTTCAAGGAAATACTCAAATGTAGCACCTACTTCAACAATTTACATCTTTTATTTCTATGATTAAGGCACATTCTAAAATAAATACTCATCCGGGATTCTGTTTCTCACACTTGATTATTCTATACGTTTGTCTTCAAATAAAATGTCTTATTTTAAAGGAAATACAAAACTATTATTCTCTTCTCCATACTCCAAAGTTTTGCATGTTTCACTTCCATGAACAGAGTCAGCCATTCTGATCACTTAAACTGTTCCATTTCAAAAAACTGCCTGCCTCGTTAGCGTAGATGGTAGCATACCTACCTGACGTTCAAGATGTCACGAGCTCGCACCTCGGTCAGGTTGAGTTACCAGGATAAAGTTTTTACCAGGGTTCTCCCTTGTCCTATCAGATGAATGTCGGGTAACTCAGAGATCCATGGGTACCGGGCTCATATGAGCATGATTTTATCCACTCCATTCATCGTGCGATATGACAACGTTGGTGGACGTAAAATTACAAAAATATTTTTAAAACTAAAATTCAAAAAACTAAATTCTAATAGTTCAACAGCCTCCTTCACCTTGCTGACGACCTTGGACTTTGACAAATTTCGTTCAACGTTGGACTTAGAAAAAATTTTGACTACTTTTTCACAACATGAAATACATATCACTGCGTTTTTTCGTAAGGGAAAAATATTCTATACGTCGTTTTTCCAAATTTCCCCGTTTTTGACAAGCGCGTTGTACCAAGCCGGGACAGGGACCTGACTCGTCTCCGGCCACCGAGGCATCGCCTGATGGCATTTATGCTCGGCAGACTCCGGTGGGATTTTGAAAATTATTCATTTTCTGAAAAAATTCCTTTTTCAAATATGGAAAATTCATACATTTTCGGTTTCCTATATTCGTTACAGTGTATCCCTGGTGAAGCTTCTTCACAACGTGGACCCACCAGCCCAGGGCTTTGGCGTCTTCCCATGTGTAACATCCCGGAATTAGAATAATTTCAGTAGCCGTGTTGTTCTTGCCTAAACGATTGATAAGCTTCATTTCTATGAATGAGCTGCATTTAAAAGAAAAAACGTAATTTTGCCTATTATCTCTTCACTTAAGCTGCTTTTGCGTTTCACTTCTGCAAATATATAACATTTTCAAGGGAATAGTCAATTGTAGCTCCTACTTCAACAACTTATATCTTGCATTTCTATGATTAAGGCAAATTTTAAAGGAAATACTGAACAGGGGATCTGTTGTCCACACTTGATTATTCTATAAATTTCTCTTCAAATAAAATGTCATAGTTTACAGGAAATACACAACTATTGCTCTCCTCTCCATACTTAAACGTTTTGCATGGTTCACTGCCATGAAAAAGTGAGATAATGAGAAATGTACTTAACTGTAGCCGTTTTGTCCTTAGCTAAACGTTTGATAAGTTTAATTTCTATGAATGAGCTGTTTTTAAAGGAAATACGTAATTTTTGCCCCTTTTCTGTTCAGTTAAGCTGCTGTTGTGTTCCACTTCTGAAAATAAGTAACATGTTTAAGGAAATACTCGATGGTTTCTCCTTCTTCCACAATTTTGATCTTTCATTTCTATGATTAAGGCACATTTTAAAGGAAATACTCATCCGGAGTTTTGTGTTGCACACTTGATTACTGTATACGTTTCTCTTCAACAATAATGTCATATTTTCGAGGTAATACACAACTATAACTCTCTTCCTCATGCTCAAAGTTTTTCATGGTTCACTTCCATGAACAGAGTCAATCTGTTCTGTTCGCTTAAACTGTTTACCTCTTCCATTTCTAAAACAACTGCCCGCCTCGGTAGGGTAGATAGTAGCGTGTCCACCTCACGTTAAAGAGGTCCCTAGTTCGTATCTATGTCAGGTTGATTTACCTGGGTACGGTTTTTCCGGGGTTCTCCCTTATCCTAAGAGACGAATTCAAGGTAACTCTGAACTTTATGGGCCCTGGGCTCATTTGAGCATTATTTCATCCATCCCATAATCGTTCGATGTGAAAACGTAGGAGGACGTAACATTGCAAAAAAAAAAAAAAAAAAAAAAAAAAAAAAAAAAAAAAAAAAAAAAGAGAGAGAGAGAGAGATAGAGAAATAAAAGTTTCCAAAGGCAAAATTATTAATTCCAAATAACTTAATTCTGAAATTTCAACAGCCTTTTTCCTCTTGCTCGCGGCCAAAAATTTCTGTTAGCGCTGGACTAGAAAAATGTTTGTCTGCTCGAAAACATTTTTTCACTAAAAGATATTTAATTTCGTTTCAAAAATTTCATTTTCAAAGAAATTATTTTTCCAAATATGGGAATTTAATATATTTTCGGACTCCTACATTTGTTACAGATGCATCCCCGGTGAATTTTAATCACAACGTTGAGCCACTTGTCCAGTGCGTTGCCGTTTGCCTATCTGTAACAGCCCGGACTTAGAACAATTTCGGTAGCCGTGTTATTCTTACCTAAATGATTGATGAGCTTCATTTCTGTGAGTGACCTGTATTAAAAGAACGTAATTTTGCCTATTTTATGTTCAATTAAGCTGCTTTTCTGTTCCATTTCTGAAATTAAATAACATTGTATTGTATTTATTTCATCCTTTGGAACATAATACATATGTTATAGGACACGTCAGTTCCAGATACAAAGATAAATATAAAAAGTAACATCTTCAAGCAAATGACTTAATCCTGGATGTTTTCTCTTATCCTGAAAGATGAATGTCTGGTAATTGTAAGTTCTCTGTACTCTGTTCCTATTTCAACATAATTTCATTCATCGTCCAATATGACTTAAGGTAGGAGATTTTCCCTTATCCTGAAAGATGAACGTCTGGTAACTCTGAGCCCTTTGTACCCTGTATTAATTTGAACATAATTTCATTCATCTTCCGATATGACTTAACGTTGGAGGTCTTCTCTTATCCTGAATGATGAATGTCTGGTAAATCTAAGCTCTAAGTACCCTGTACTCATTTGAACATAATTTCATTCATCGTCCGATATGACTTAATGTTGGAGGTTTTCTCTTTTCCTGAAAGATGAGTAGGTATTTGAAAAATCTGAGCTCTGTGCACCCTGTACTCATTTGAACATACTGTCATTCATCGTCCGATATGACTTAACGTTGGAGGGTGGCTCTTATCCTGAAAGATGAATGTCTGGTAACTAGATGAATGTCTGGTAACTGAGCTCTATGTACGCTGTACCTATTTGAACATAATTTAATTCATCGTCCGATATGACCTAGCGTTGGAGGTTTTCTCTTATCCTGAAAGTTGAATGTCTAGTAAATCTGAGCACTAAGTACCCTGTACTCATTTAAACATAATTTCATTCATCGATCCCTAAGACTTAACGTTGGAGGTTTTCTCTTATCTTGAGAGTTGAATGTTTAGTAACTCTGAGCTCTATGTACCCTGGACACATTTGAACATAATGTCGCTAGGCCATTGTTGACCGAGGCGGCAAGGCATTTAAAGTGATAGGCAGTGCAGTGTGTAGATAAAAGCTCGCCGAAACGGCGGGGGGGGGGGGGGGGGCGTGAAGGAGACGGATTTCTCGAGAGTTCGCCTATGTTCTAGCCGGGACTCGATTGTTTGAGAAATTTCTGTAATGTTAGTAAACTATAAAAAGTAAGCCCGCCCGCAAAAGAGTTAGTCGATAATTAAACGTGTGCGCGTAAACTGCTCAGGTTGTTGACCTTGTTTTTTGTACTGTGTATTGTACGAAGCGCACTTCTACCGAAATAAGGCGCAATTTTTTTGTTTGTAACCTGGACTTTTGATTTCACGAACACACAAAGTCACAATTGGTGTCAGAAGTGTGACGGCATTTATGAATTCCAGACTGTTCTCTACAATCCCTAGATGTTTCTCGAATCAACAAGGCATCTAATGATGTAGCCTCAATATTATATCACCTTCCGGAAACGTCTGGGCCGGCATGTCTTTGTTGCAGCCTATCGATTTGCAATAGCCGCGCTATCGTTAACTGCTTACGTAAGCTCTTTATTACAGTGAAACAATATCCGCCCTCTGTTTTCTATTTGTGCCGAAATTGTATTGCCTGTTGCCCCGGCACTGCTCCCTCCTCAAGGTCGGTCGTCCCGAACAGCAGCATCGTAGCGGGCTAGGCGATCCAGGTGTACCACCAGCACCTTCCCTCAAAGCACCTTCTGGATGCGGTAGACCACGTCTTTAATCCTCTTTGCCACCCGGTACAGTCCTTGCCATGGTTGCTGGAGCTTCGGGCATCGTCCCTTGGTCCGGGTAGGGCTGTACAACTAGACTAGGTCACCCTGCTGGAACCCTTGGCTGTTGGCTTGCTATCGTATCGGGTCTTCGCGGTCGCTCGCCAAAATCAATATACCCCTGAATAAAGAGGAATTCAATAAAGAATATAAACATATTATTAATACTGCTTTAATTAATGGTTTTTATAAAGATTTTATACAAAAGAAGATTGAAAAAATTAAATATTAAGAAACTCTTAATGATATTTCTACTCTTAAAAAGTAAAAGATGATTATAAATTTAAAAAAATTACTTACCATCCCTGGGTTAATAAACATGTTCAATTTTTTTAAAGAATTTGCTATAACTTTAGTTCCTCAAAATACATATAGTATTAAAATTTATTACAATTTTCTAAAAAAGATATTATTCCTAATAATAAAAAGTCTGGCATTTATCAATTTAATTATTTAGATTGTGATCAGGTTTATATTGGAAAGACGAAATGTAGTTTGCAAACCAGAAAGAAAGAACATTTTCGTAACATTAAATATAAACAAATTGATAAATCGTCCATAACAGATCATTTTTGGTCCTTTAACCATGAAATAAATCCCGACGTTAAATCATTAAAGCAATTAAATGGTCCCATAGATTTGATACTGTGGGAAAAGATATTTATTTTTAAAAAATAAGCATCGCGTAATGAATTTTCACATACCGGCAATTGATTCTGTTTTTAGGTTTGTTTCGTCTTCAGATGTTGGTGGTGCTGGGAACGTGACATAGCAAAAGGAAAACATTGTAACCGAGATTTCCTTAACAACGGAGGTTATTTAACTGAGGATGAATGCAAAATGCCTTCGAAATAGATTTTAAAAAGAAGAAAGAAGTATTAACATCAACTTCTTAAAATAAGTGGATTATAATTAATAAATATTTTTATTTAAGTAATATTTATTGCTGCACTGGAACTAGCTTCATTTTTCTGTGTAATCATTACTTTGAATAGTTTGCCTTATTGATCGAGGAAGAGAAATCAGTTTTACCTTTGTTTATTCTTTATTTAACCGTAACTTCTACACGAGAATGGTTATCAGAACGTGTTTCTGTACCACAAAACAATGAGGCCCGGTTGTATAAACATTGATCTAAGATCAAATCTAACTGATGAATTTACTTACTATTTATGAAACACATAAAAACTGTAAAAAAATATTATGACAGCTATACGTACTCACTCATTCGCTTTGTGATTCCTCGATTTCTGAGTCCACTGCATCAGTTTCATCGCTAGTATCCTCTGATGTGTTGATGATAATTTTATCAATCGCATTTTCTATTACATCATTATTTCTCCAATATTTTATTTCCAGCTCTTGGACCTTCTTGCAGTATCCTTCCCAATCCGTCGCAGTTACAGAAGAGAATGCCTCTATAGCAAGCTTCTACAGATGTGTGGCAGACATATCACCAGTAACGTTATGTCCTCTGAAAATGTGCTTTATTTTTGCCCACGCCAGTTCACTTGCATTCAGATCACAGTTATACGGAGGTAAACGAATAATAGTGTGTCTCCATTCGACAACAATGAGCCACAACATAGGTAAGTCTTGCTCCTATGTTTGTTGGCCTCTATTAAATACCGGTGTAGCTTTGGTAATGGAGGGAAATAGACAGCTATGTAGAAATACACAAATGGCTCAGAGCAAGAGAAAAAGAAAGATAACAGAGCAAGATATAAGGAAAAGGAGGAAGCCAAAAAGTAAAGGATTGAAGGGAAAATAAGAAAGAAAGGAAACATCACTCTATTAGTCATTACCATACACAGATCACTGCTTTTTCCTGGTGTTTTTGGAGATTCATTGGGATGAGATGCACAAAACGATTTAATACGCCTGGCAGTGCTGACGCTTTATCCTGTGTAAGCAGCAGCTCGTTCTATTGATCTGCTGAGTCGGAACATTAGCTGGTTGTTATCCTTTACTATATCGCAACTTTCTGCAACTTTCGCTATTATTTTGCGACCATCCCTATGCACAACTGTATGTGCATGTTTCCGTGTCGGAATTCGTTTCTCGGAAGGTACATATGATGATGAGTTTGGTGTGTCCTCAGCCATAATTACAAACTGGTTAAGCTGTAGTAATTAACCTCAAACTTGCACAAAACTAATGCACACAGAAAACAAAGAGCGCGCATAAAAGATTAGCATATTAGTCACTAGATGTCAGAGTGTACCAGTGTAGTGTACTAATATAGCGCATTTCATGTTTCTAAGTTGTCATCTGTGTTTACGGAGTTAGCCGAAACCTACCGAGTGAGGACTTGGGAGATGAACGCTAAAGATAAATTGCGCACACTGTACTTTTATTTGCTCATTCGGGCCAAAATTGACTTAACGCTAGTTGTGCGAAAGTGGTCTGGGAGTGTATATGAATTTAAGTATACTGCATCTAGTGCCATTCGTACTTTTTGCTTACTGGTAACCCAGCACAAAACGCTGACATAAATAGACTTTGACAATTCTATTATGTCATCCTTTAACAGTTCCTGGATTAATTCGTCTGCTTGTTTACGAATTCATTTGGTATGGAGCGACATTTGTGTGAAAATGGTGGTAAATACTTGACTTCAAAAGTGTGAACATACATTTTGCACAATCCTAATCTCTTAGAAAATCCTGGCTTGTGTTTTCTAAGGATATTAGCTAGTTCCTGTTTCTGCACTTTACTTAGGTTAAAAGTTTCCTGAAGCTTAGCTTGGATAGATGTTTCAAAGTTGTCTGGTGTAGTGTTGTCTATGTACCTATCTTGTGTACCGATAAAATTATTTAAGTCATGTTCTTCAGACTGATTACAACTGAAACAAGGCACTGTGTGACAAATATTAACTTCCATCTCCATCTGGTTTCCTAAATATGGTGCAAAGTTCGTTAACTCTAACCCAACTGTGACTAAATAATAATCATAATTAATCGTAATGTGCTCTACGAAAAATTTATTATCTTGTAAATCTCTCTCCTCTTGCATTCTCTGGTCAATGGAGGAACTGTCTACCTCTAGCAGGGGTAGCACAAAATAAATATTATTGTATTTTATAGACAAAGTGTGCCTTAAGAAATCTAAGATGCAAGACCATGAAATCAGTAGATCGGTACCTATTATGATGTTAGTAACCAGTTTTGGTACAACTAGAGCGATAAAATCTAGCTCATATCCGTCTAATGTGAGCTGTGACATCACTTGGAAACGGATTCGTTCCTTTTTCTTGCCAATTGCAGTAGTGCAAGAAACCCCGCAGACTGGTAGATATATAAGTCAGCTGTTTACTTTTAGCGCAGTGAAAAGTTCTTCATTAATGACAGTCATGGTGCTACCACTGTCAATCATGGCTTCGTACTCATTTCCCCATATATTTATCCTCACAAAAGGTGGATTTCTTATGTCTGTCATGTGCTTGTGTGGGCTATTATTAATCCTTTCTTTTCTATTAGCAAGTAAGGTTGCCAGGGAACTCCTATTTACTGTATTATGTGCCACCCAGATGGCACCCGGAGTTTCAATACCATTTTGAGTTAGTTTTCCTGCGGCTGGGGCGCAGCTACAGGGGTTACTGTTATCTGTACTGCATTGAGGTTAGGTTCGTCACTTGTGTTTTGTTCATTAGGTGGCGGTGGTGTGTGTTGGCTAGCCTGCTCTCTGTAAAAACTTGTTTCGGGTAGCCTTCCTATTTCACTTCTGGTATCCTGCCACCTACTATTTACATTTTGCCTGTTATAGGGATGAGAGTAGTTTATATATCTCCCTCCTCTATAAAAGCCTCGGAAATTTAAGTTGTTGATCTGATACGATCTCCCAAAGTTATTTCTATTTCCATTATTTTGGCCATTCCTGTAAGAGTTGGTATTACTACGGCCGGAAGTTTGTTGGCCTTGGAAGGTGACACAACAACAGACTTCTAGCGACCATAATCTAATATTATTTGACTATGTAGTAAGGATGAAAAATTAAGTACCATTACATACTGGACCAACTAGATACATATTTAAAAATATAGATAAACAGAAGATTATCCAAGAATTTAAATTACCGGCTATACTAGATGATGATAACATTGACACTAAGGCGAAGAAAATCACAGAAAGTGTGCAAAATGTTATGAAGAAAACGTTATTAAGGATGAGACCAAAGATTAATGAACGGAATGTATGGAACGAAAAACTTCAGAAGTTAAGAAGTAAATTAAAGAAAGCATGAAGAATATATCAGAAAACAGTCATCTCAGAAGAAAGAGAGAGGAATCTAAATATCTTTAGAAGAATAAAGGAAAAATATAAGCTAACTCTAGAGAAATCCAGACAAAACTCCTGGGACAAGTTCGTCAAAGAAAAATTATCAAATAATGCATGGGGAATCCCATACAAAATTGCAATGGAGAAAATTAATGTACCGGAGGTTATATCGAAACTCAAAAAGGATGATGGTCAAATGACAAGAACTTGGCTAGAATCAACAAATCATTTATTGAACAAATTATTACCATTGGATACACTGGAAGGAGAAAACGATGATCAGAGAAAGAAAAGAGATGCTTTCAAAGGAAACTACAACGGAGAGAGGTTAATGTATCCGTTTGGTAAATCAGAAGTTCGTTTAGCAATCAGAGACTGTAGAACAGGGAAATCACCTGGACCAGATGGAATACCTTCAGAAGTCATAATGGCGTTGGAAGAACCACTAGTTCCTATTCTTACAGAGCTATTTAATGAGTGTATATACGAAGGAAGAATACCATACTGTTGGAAAAACGCAAACGTGGTAATTCTGAAAAAAGCAAAAGATAAAGATCCTACGGAAGTAAAATCATACAGACCAGAGTGTTTGCTAAACACTATAGGAAAGATCCAAGAAAAACTACTAAGTAAATGTATACATGAGTTTAGGACTATGATAGGCATGACAGACATTCAATGCGGATTTCGGAAGCACAGATCAACTGATGATGCAATAAAGCATTAGAGAACATAAAATCAAATCCCAATAAGTATGTCATAAATATATTCTTTGACATTTCTGGTGCATTCGATAATCTGTGGTGGCCAGAATTGTTCAAAATTATGAGAGACAAAGATTATCCAAGATGTTTATATAATATGTTGAGGGACTACTGTAAAGACAGAACCGTAACATTAGTAGCTGAAAGCAGAAAATTAATCAGAGATGTTACAAAAGGATGCCCTCAAGGGTCAATTTTGGGACCTATATTTTGGGATATACTAACTGAACCAATTCTGGAGAGATTAAGATATTTAAATTCCACATCAGAAGTTATAGCGTATGCATATGATCTGATGGTAATTATAGATGGGAATAATCGTAAAGAAATAGAAAACAAGGCTAAGAATATCACTGAGACCTTGCAAGACTGGTGCAATGACTTAAAACTAGCCATCGCATCCTCAAAATCAGCTTATGTAGTAACGAAAGGTAAACTAAAGAGGAACCCAGTAATTAGAATAAACAATGCACCGATACCAAGAAGGCAAAGTTTCAAATACTTAGGTATAATTGTTGACGAGAATTTGATTTTTAATATGCATATTGATTACATAAGACACAAAACTTCAAAAGTGATGGGGAAGTTGACGTCGTTGATTCAAAGGAATTTTAAATTACCCACTGATATCATCAAATTGTATCATACAAGTATTGCAGCTGGGATTATGGGATACGGAGGAAGTACATGGGCTCAAAGGGTTTGCAATAAAAGAAACAAAATGCTAATAAGAAGAACACAAGGACAGATACTTTTACGGCATGCAGGCGGAACTAAGACCACCCCAACGATGGCTCTATTCGTAATCCTAGGGATATGGCCGATGGACTTGGTCATAAGATATAGAGGTGCAGAATACTGGAGAAGAAAGAATAACCGGCAAAAAGTACGAGATATAGTAGGTTTAGACTGTGAGACAAGGATGCAAATTAAAAGGACACTATTACAGGAATGGCAAAACGAATGGGACAGCATAGAGGAAGGACGTCGAGTTTATGAATTACTTCCAACAATAGAAGAAAGTCTAAGGATGAGCCACTTCAAACCGACAAAAGGAATAATCCATTTCATTAGTGGACATGGACCTTATGCCACCTACTTTAAGAGGATAGGAAGACGAGCGACAAGTCTATGTACAGCAAGCAGCATAGAGGACACACCAAATCACCAAATTTTCGAGTGTCAAGAGCATCAAGCAGTGGATAATTTTAGTCAAGAGCTGCAAGGAAAGACAACATGGGAAATAATAAGAGATGCAGAGGAGTTCAATAAATTAGACACAATAACTAACGTCATTTCAACAAAAGCTTGGGAACAATATATAACTTCTAAGAAATCGACACCAATAGAATTGGCTACACCTGCAACTCTTCAACAAATAAGACGATCAACTAGACTACAAAGAGGAGAGATGGAAGGAAATATGAACATAGGAACAGATCCAATTGATAAAGCAACACCAGTAGAAAAAGAGGAATAAGGAGATTTTGAAATTGAAGATATCCATGAGTTAGGAGGAGAAGAGCTAATAAACCAATAAGGTGATATAGACTGAAATCGGACCGACTTGACAGCGATATATATAATTGAAGAGAGAGACTAATTTGGAAACAAAAGAAAAAAAAATAATTAGGATAGTTGTTAGGTTAGTTGACTGCAAAGTTTAGCAGTCACTTAGGTTATTGTTTCTGCAAACAATTAAAAAAGTTATTTTTTATAATTAACAAAATATATAAATGAAAATAGGAAATAGTTAAAAGGTTCCGATATAGAATCTAGGCATTGCAACATAAGAAAGCAGAGCATATTATTATTGTTATTATTATTATTATTATTATTATTATTATTATTATTATTATTATTATTATTATTATTATTATTATTATTATTATTATTATTATTATTATTAATATTATTATTATTATTATTATTATTATTATTATTATTATTATTATTATTATTATTATTATTATTATTATTATTATTATTATTATTATTATTATTATTATTATTATTATTATTATTATTATTATTATTATTATTATTATTATTATTATTATTATTATTATTATTATTATTATTATTATTATTATTATTATTATTATTATTATTATTATTATTATTATTATTATTATTATTATTATTATTATTATTATTATTATTATTATTATTATTATTATTATTATTATTATTATTATTATTATTATTATTATTATTATTATTATTATTATTATTATTATTATTATTATTATTATTATTATTATTATTATTATTATTATTATTATTATTATTATTATTATTATTATTATTATTATTATTATTATTATTATTATTATTATTATTATTATTATTATTATTATTATTATTACTATTATTATTATTATTATTATTATTACTATTATTACTATTATTACTATTATTATTACTATTATTATTACTATTATTACTATTATTATTACTATTATTATTACTATTATTACTATTATTATTACTATTATTATTACTATTATTATTACTATTATTATTACTATTATTATTACTATTATTATTATTATTACTATTATTATTACTATTATTATTATTATTACTATTATTATTACTATTATTATTACTATTATTATTACTATTATTATTACTATTATTATTACTATTATTATTACTATTATTATTACTATTATTATTACTATTATTATTACTATTATTATTACTATTATTATTACTATTATTATTACTATTATTATTACTATTACTATTACTATTACTATTACTATTACTATTATTATTACTATTATTATTATTATTATTATTATTATTATTATTATTATTACTATTATTATTATTATTATTACTATTATTATTACTATTATTATTATTATTACTATTATTATTATTATTATTATTATTATTATTATTATTATTATTATTATTATTATTATTATTATTATTATTATTATTATTATTATTATTATTATTATTATTATTATTATTATTATTATTATTATTATTATTATTATTATTATTATTATTATTATTATTATTATTATTATTATTATTATTATTATTATTATTATTATTATTATTATTATTATTATTATTATTATTATTATTATTATTATTATTATTATTATTATTATTATTATTATTATTATTATATTATTATTATTATTATTATTATTATTATTATTATTATTATTATTATTATTATTATTATTATTATTATTATTATTATTATTATTATTATTATTATTATTATTATTATTATTATTATTATTATTATTATTATTATTATTATTATTATTATTATTATTATTATTATTATTATTATTATTATTATTATTATTATTATTATTATTATTATTATTATTATTATTATTATTATTATTATTATTATTATTATTATTATTATTATTATTATTATTATTATTATTATTATTATTATTATTATTATTATTATTATTATTATTATTATTATTATTATTATTATTATTATTATTATTATTATTATTATTATTATTATTATTATTATTATTATTATTATTATTATTATTATTATTATTATTATTATTATTATTATTATTATTATTATTATTATTATTATTATTATTATTATTATTATTATTATTATTATTATTATTATTATTATTATTATTATTATTATTATTATTATTATTATTATTATTATTATTATTATTATTATTATTATTATTATTATTATTATTATTATTATTATTATTATTATTATTATTATTATTATTATTATTATTATTATTATTATTATTATTATTATTATTATTATTATTATTATTATTATTATTATTATTATTATTATTATTATTATTATTATTATTATTATTATTATTATTATTATTATTATTATTATTATTATTATTATTATTATTATTATTATTATTATTATTATTATTATTATTATTATTATTGCGTCAAGATGGCGTCAGACAGTGAGAATGTGATTGAGAACGCTCTGAACAGTTTGATTAGTGTGCAGGAAGAGTGCATCAGAATGAGAAGTGACTTGAAGCAGAGGATTCTAGACGCAGTGAGTACCATTAGAGTAGAAGCTGCAAACCTGAGATCTGTTATAAATGAAAAAAACAAAGTGATTACTGATTTAGAAAGTAAGGCTGTGGCAACGAATCCCATGATGCATGTCAGACCGGGGTTTGCTACGTTGCAGGGGGTTGCGACATCTGTTGGTTCAACGTCGCACTACCTCCCCGCTTGCTCGTTACCTCCCCCTGCAGGCGGGCCGAAGAAGCTTTATGCAGATGTTCTGAGGGATGCGTCTAATCATAACAAGCGATACAAGCTGTTCATTAAATCCAAAAATAATCAATCGGCAGAGTATACAAAGACCTTACTAAAGACAAAGTTAAACCCGACTGAGTTGAGGGTAGGAATCAATGCCCTGAAAACTCAAAGGGATAATCAGCTATTGGTAGAATCCGAAAACAAGGCAGACATAGATACCATTTCTAATAAAATAAAAGAGGTTTGTGGGGAGGAATTAGAAAGTTATACACCCAAATTGAGAAATCCGAAGTTGATCATTTTTAATGTTCCAAAAGAAATAAATACTGATAATGCTGTAGCAGCCATAATATCGCAGAACAATGATTTGGCGCTAAATGGGAACAACATCACAGCCAAGTTTGCTTTTCTAGATAAGAAGAAGCATAAGAACTTAGTCATAGAAGTCAATGCAGAAACAAGGAAACGCCTAGCGGGAAAGAAAATCAAATTAGGGTGGAGCATTTGCAGGAGTGAGGATTACTTGTCAGTTACCCGCTGCTACAAATGCAGTAAATATAACCATACAGCAAAAGAATGTACTGGAAATGTGGTGTGCCCCCTTTGCGCACAAAGTCATGAGCTGAAACAATGTGAAGCGGCCGTGGCAAACTACCGTTGTATTAACTGTATCAATTACAATAAGTACAACAAAGCGGCACTTGTCGATGTGAATCATTCCTCACTCGATAGAAGTTGTGGTTGCTATAATGCTATGCTTAAGAGGTACGTAGAAAAAATAGATTACTAATATGGGAAAACAAAGGAATAGACAGTTAAGACCATTACGTTGTATACAGGTTAATATACAACATAAAAGGGCTGCAACAAACAACTTAATTCACATATTGAGTGAACAACATATAGATATAGCTTTCGTCCAAGAACCCTACATTGTACACAATCACCTTGCTGGCATACCTAAATCTTTCAGGACTTACGCATGTGGACAGGGGAGGAAACGAGCAATCATCATTGTAAATAACAAAGAAATTGATGTACTTCTAATTAAACAACTTTCACATGAAGACTGTGTCATGGTAGAAATGAGTTATGGGGATTTCAAAATTTACGGAATAAGTGCTTATTTTGACATTACACAGGAAATTGAAGGTAAAGTAAGGGAAATAGCACAGATTGTGAACCATTCGAAAGGCACAGGATTAATATTAGCAGTTGACAGCAACGCTAGAAGTAAAACATGGCACGACGTCCTAACCAATAAACGGGGATTGTCTCTAGAAGAATATATTACCACATCCGATCTTTACATAATAAATGAGCTTTCAGAACCTACTTTTGAATCGACAAGAGGCAGCAGCCATGTTGACCTAACGATATCAGACACCCTAATGCTACGGCACATCACAGATTGGGAGTGTGGCACACAAGAGAGCTGCTCTGATCACAAAATTTTAATGTTTAATATTAACCCCGGTAAACAAGAGTTCTCAAGCACTACAGGCTATATGGGACCGAGGTATATAATTAACAGTGACAATTTTCTGGCATTCGATAAGGAGTTGATAAATAACATGGCCATTAATTTAAAATGTGAAAGCAACAACAACAAAAATTTGGACAAACTGGAGCAAGAAATGTGTGAGAAGTTGCAAAATTTCGAAAATGTAAATGAAATAGTGGACCTTAGTTTTTCAGGAATTACATCAGCATGTCATTCAGCGTTCAAGGTGTCAAAAGCAAGGAGACAGACAGACCAGAAACCGGTACCTTGGTGGACAGACGAGCTGACAGTACTAAGGAAAAGAACAAATGCTTTACGAAGAAGATACCAAAGGACTACCAATAGTGAACATCTAAGAACGGAGAGAAAAACAGCTTATTTAAAAGGGAAAAGAGAATATGAAGATAAATTACAACAAGAAAAAATAAAGTCATGGAAAACCTTGTGCTCAGCACAAAATGAGGCGAATCCTTGGGACATCATATACAAACTAGCATCAGGAAAAGTTAGAACCACTCCAATATTAACTACACTCAAACGCAACGACAACACATACACGGAAGATACTTGTAGCACTCTGGAATTCATGCTTGCTCATTTCACCCCCGAAGACAATCAGGAGGACGACAATGAAACCCACAGAAGAATAAGGATAGAAATTCAAAAGCCAATGCCAACAGATGACGACAAAGAATTTACGAGTGAAGAGATAATCTCAAGTTTGAAAAAATTTAACTCGAAGAAAACCCCAGGGAGGGACGGATTAACTAGTGACATAATTCTCAGAGTATTTAATATCTTCCCAAAGTATTTCACTGCACTGTACAATATATGTCTCAGAAAAAGAAAGTTCCCACAGAAATGGAAACACTCCATTATTATTCCAATTACTAAACCCGGAAAAGAAAACTGCAACGATGTCTCCAAATTTAGACCTATCAGCCTGCTTAACATCGGGGGAAAACTGCTAGAAAGACTTATGATAGACAGAATTTTATTCCATATAAATTCTAATGACCTGTTCAACAGCAACCAATATGGGTTCATCCCACAACGTGGAACAGTTGACGCTGTAATGCAATTAAAGGAAATTGTAGAAAACAGTCTGAAGCAGAAACAGTGCACAATTGTAATAAGTCTGGACGTGCAAGGTGCATTTGATGCTGCCTGGTGGCCCAGCATTTTGAAGAACCTCAGAGAACTGAAGTGTCCAAGAAACTTGTACAATTTAGCCGCAAGCTATTTTGGTGAAAGAAAAGCAACTCTAACAATAAACAACTACAGCGCAGAAAAAGAAATCCACAAAGGCTGTCCACAAGGCTCATGCTGTGGCCCGGGATTCTGGAACATATTATATAATTCCCTCCTGAATCTACCATTCTCCAAGAGAACTAAAGTTATAGCCTTCGCGGATGACTTGCTCATCTTAACAAAAGGAGACTTCAAAGCAGAAGCAGAAAATTACGCAAACCAGGATGTGAAGAAAATAGAGAGATGGGCTCTTAACAACAAAATGGTATTCAACACTAATAAGTCAAAAGTGATGTTAATATCAAGGAAAAGAAGGGGCGACAAGAACGTCAGAATCCTCCTAAATGATAGGGTACTAGTACAAGTAGAGGAAATGAAATATCTAGGAATTCACTTGGATAGCAAATTTAACTTCAATGCGCATATAGCCCACACAGTAGAAAAATCTCTGGGACTAATCAATATGCTGGCAAGAACAGCGAAACTTCAATGGGGCTTGGGTCATAAAGCGCTCAAGACAATTTATGAAGGCGCGCTCGTACCAATCTTAACTTACGGAGCTCCCGTTTGGAAGGAAGCAGTGCAGAAGCAGAAAAATATTACAAAATTCAAGCGTGTACAAAGACTCATGAATATTAAGATAGCCAAAACGTTCAGAACAGTATCATACGAGGCCTCGTGCGTGTTAGCAGGAGTTAAACCTATAATGATAACAATAGAAGAAAAAACTGAAATATATACAGCAACGAAATCCCTAAACCAGGAATACGACGCTCCATTAGAAGTGAAGTATTGGCGGCACCCCGCGGAAACAGCAATCATCCACCAAGTCGAAAAACACACCCTCTACCAGACTGAAATATATACAGACGGCAGTAAAACCGGAGGAAAGGTAGGAGCGGCAGCAATCGTATACACAAATGGAGAAGTGACCCACAGATTTAAGTTTAAATTGGGTGAAAATTGCACAAACAACCAGGCAGAGCAAATCGCTGTATTGAAAGTCTTAGAAAAACTCCAAGAACTACAGGATATTGAAGAAAACAGGAAAAGAGTAGCAATATACACTGACAGTCAGATAACTCTAGACTCATTGAAGAATAAAATGAAACATCCCAGATTAATAGAATCTATCAGAACTAAAATAATTGAATTGACAGAACAAAACTGGATAATCCACTTTGGCTGGGTCCGAGGACACGCTGGGATAGAAGGGAATGAACTAGCCGATCGATTAGCAAAGGAAGCAGCTGCAGAGGAAGGAGAAGCAGTCTACGAGAAAATATCCAAGGACGTAATTATCACAAGAGTGAATGAAGATGGAATCAGGAGGTGGCAAACAGAATGGGACAAAACATCCAAAGGTGCGACAACGAAGGAATTCTTCCCAAGCATCATCGATCGTATCAAGAGCAATATAAGAATTACACCAAATTTCACTTGCATAACATCTGGACACGGCAATATACGAAGCTACCTGCACAGATTTAAAATCATGGACGAATCAATTTGTCCATGTAATACAGGAGAACAGACTGTGGATCATCTCTTGTTTCACTGTCCTATCCTCGGCAAACAAAGGAAGGATCTTGCAGCAGCCATAATTCACCAAGGCGGGAAATGGCCGACTGCAAAGAAGGACCTCACAAGAAGATTCATAAGACAGTTCAGCAGATTCGTAAATGCAATAGACTTTAAAAAGTTATAATAATTGTGATAGATATTGTGACCACACTGTGATTTTACGCTAGCGAAATGTCAATATATAGGAAGACATCTTGTCAAGACATTGTTAAAAAATATGTTATGTAAATTAACTTAATTAAATTAAATTGATGAATCATTGTGACCGACACGTCAGTTCAGACGCGCAGTACTAAGATATTATTATACTAAAATAAGTGGTTCAACAGTATTATAAAGGTCGCAGGCTAAAAAAAAATAGAACAATGTACTTTGGCCAATGTATCGCAAGTCGCTCTGAACCGATGTCTCGGAATATAAAGCATGTAGTATTACATTGTAATGGGGCATGC
>CM060958.1:153828196-153900696 GCA_030765055.1 Mantis religiosa | reverse complement strand
CGATACCTACTGCGCATCTATAGGCACCCGGCCAGTCTATCGAAACCTACTACGCATCCATAGGTATCCTGCCAGTTTATCGGTAACTACTGCGCATCCACATCTATACGGCCAGTCTATCGGTACCTACTGCGCATCCACAGTTACCCGGCCAGTCTATAGGTGCCTTCTGCGCATCCATAGGTGCCCGGCCAGTCTATCGATATCTACTGCGCATCTATAGATATCCGGCCAGTCTATCGATACCTACTGCGCATCCATAGATACCCGGCCAGTCTATTGTAAGCAACTGTGCATCAATAGTTACTCGGCCAGTATATCGGTACCTACTGCGCATCCATAGTTACCGGCCAGTCTATCGTTACCTACTGCGCCTCCATAGGTATCCGGCTAGGCTGTCGGTAGCAACTGTGCATCCATAGTTACCCGGCCAGTCTATCGGTACCTACTGCACATACATAGGTATTCGGTCTGTCTATCCATACCTACGGCGCATCCATAGGTACCCCGCCAGTCCATCGTTACCTATTGGGCATCCATAGGGACCCGGCCAGTCTATCGTTACCTACTGCACCTCCAAATATACCCGGAAAGTCTATCTGTACCCACTGCGCATCCATTGTTACCCGGCTACTTTATCGGTACCTACCTCGCATCCATAGGTACCCGGCCAGTCTATCGGTAACTACTGCGCATCCATAGGTACCCGGCCGGTCTATCGATACCTACTGTGAGTCCATAGTTACTCGGCCAGTCTATCGGTGCCTTCTGCGCATCCATAGGTGCCAGGCCAGGCTATCGCTACCTACTGCGCATCTATAGGTACCCGGCCAGTCTATCGATACCTACTGTGTATCCATAGGTATCCGGTCAGTCTATCGGTACCAATTGCGCATCCATGGGTATCCGGCGAGTCTATAGACACCTACTGCGCATTCATTGGTGTCCTGCCAGTCTATCGAAACCTACTACGCATCTATAGGCGTCCTGCCAGTTAGCGGTACCTACTGCGTATCCACATCTATACGGCCAGTCTATTGGTACCTACTGCGCATCCAAAGTTACCCGGCCAGTCTATCGGTGCCTTCTGCGCATCCATAGGTGCCCGGCCAGTCTATCGATATCTACTGCGCATCTATAGATATCGGGCCAGTCTATCGATACCTACTGCGCATCCATATGTATCTGGCCAGTCTATCGGTCCCATCTGCGCATCCACAGGTATCCGGCAAGTCTATCGAAACCTGCTGCGCATCCATAGGTGTCGTGCCAGTCTATCGGTACCTACTGCGCATCCATAGGTAACCGGCCAGCCTATCGTTAGCTAGTGCGCATCCACAGGTACCCGGCAAGTCTATCGGTACCTACTGCGCATCCACAGGTACCCGGCCAGGCTATGGTACCTACTGCGCATCCATAGCTACCCGGCCAGCCTATCTTCACCTAGTGCGCATCCACAGGTACCCGGCAAGTCTATCGGTACCTACTGCGCATCCACAGGTACCCGGCCAAACTACGGTACATACTGCACATCCATAGTTACCCGGCCTGTCTATCTTTACCTACTGCGCCTCCATAGGTATCCGGCTAGGCTTTTGGTAGGAACTGCGCATTGTTACCCGGCCAGTCTATCGGTACCTACTGCACATACATAGGTATCCGGTCAGCCTATCGTTACCTACTGCGCATCCATAGATACCCGGCCAGTCTATTGTAAGCAACTGCGCATCAATAGTTACTCGGCCAGTATATCGGTACCTACTGCGCATCCATAGTTACCCGGCCAGTCTATCGGTACCTACTACCAGATGATAGGGTCGAGAATGATGAAGTTATATATCGAATTAAAAAACAACAGATGAATCAATATTACTTAAACGACAGGGTAGTATGTCCTTTCGATATACAAGAGGTAAAAATAGCAATTAAGGAGCTAAGGATAGGCTAAGCCCCGGGACCAGATAGTATTCAATCTGAAGTGTTGCAGCAGTTAGAACCTCTTATATCCATGCATATGTGTAGGCTCATAAATCAATGTCTAATGGAAGGAAGAATTCCATATATCTGGAAGGAGGCCAATGTCGTAATCCTGAGAAAATCCAAAGATAAGGAAGCTACAGATGCAAAATCCTATAGACCGATTTGTCTGTTAAATACTTTAGGCAAACTACAAGAAAAGTTGTTGCTGAAGAGAATAACTGGATATAGACTAATGAATGGAGAAACAGAAAAACAATTCGGGTTTAGAATGGGCAAATCTACAGAGGATGCAATAAACTGTGCAATTAAAAATGTTTCTATAAGTTCCAGTAAATATGTGGTGTCCATGTTCTTTGACATATCTGGTGCTTTTGACAATTTATGGTGGCCAGAACTTTTTAAAATCATGAGAGAAAATAATTATCCAAAGTGCATATATAATAGTTGATTAGATTATTGTAGAGATCGGAGAGTATATTTAAAAGGAGAGAATGATATGGTAACAAAAGAAATAAGCAAAGGTTGTCCACAAGAATCAATATTAGGCCCTTTGTTTTGGGACATTATGACGGAACCAATACTGGAAAGGATTGCACAACATGAGGATACCTTTGATGTTATAGCATACGCCGACGACCTTATGATTATGATCGAGGCAAATAATAGAAGGGAAATTGAAAGAAAAGCTCGAAGTGTAGTGACTTTGTTAGAAGAATGGTGTAATGAAGTAAAATTACAAATAGCACCTCATAAATCTGCTTATATGCTATTAAAAGGAAAATTAGAAAGAAATCCCCTCATTAAAGTAAATGGTACCAATATACGACGAGAAAGTGCTTTTAAGTATTTGGGAATAAACGTGGATGAGAAATTACACTTTGATAAGCATATAGAGAAAGTCAGATGAAGCTAGCAACGATGGCTCAATATAAATATAAAATCCCACTAGCAGCAACAAGGACATATCACACAGCTATACTAACAGGAATAATAGGATATGGATCTAGTGTTTGGGCGCATAGAGCTAGCCTAGTGAAAAATGTACAACGACTGAGGAGTACTCAACGACAAACTTTAATAAGGTGTATGAGATTAATTAAATCAGTTCCAACGATGGCCTTACTAGTGATTCTAGCCATATGGCCGATTGACTTAACGGTAAAATTGCGGCCAACAATGTATTGGATGAAAAAACAAGACCAAGAACAGGTCATCAAAATTTTAGGAAGACCGTGCAATACAAGGAGAGAGGCAAGAAAAATTTTAATAGACAAATGGCAAAAAGAATGGAATCAAGCGGAGAAAGGTAGAAGAGTATATGATCTATTCCCCAGCATAAGAGAGAGATTGGGATTAACCGTATCACCAACTAAGGAGAGCATTCAATATATTACAGGACACGGCCCATTTGATAGATATTTTGCGAAGATTCGAAGCAAGGAAAGTGATAAATGTAATACATGTGATATAGTAGGCAACCCCGAACATGTGATCTTTGAATGTACGAAATACAACGATGAGGTACAAGAGGAACGCGCAATGCTAGCAGGAAAAGCAGTTTGGCACATCGTAAGAAGTCACGAGGATTTGTGTATAGTGAACAGAATGGTGGCAAAGATATCGAAAATAGTCATGGAGGAGTACAGAAGAGCAGCGGAAATGCAAATAACGGACGCAATACATCAGCAGCAACACCAAAACCAGGACGAATCACCAAGAAGGTCACAAAGAATAAGGCAACAAGGAATAAGTGCCCACGTCGAAGAAGAGGATAGAAATGGCGCAGATCTCAGGCCAGAACAGGGCGACCAATCTATGAATAGACGTAGGCAACTTCGGAGCACAACAGGACGTCAAGAATGGGCTGAGAGGAGAAGGGGACAGCCGCAACAGATCATCACACGGAGCTCATCTGATAGCGAAGATAGCTAGAGACAACAATTGTTGAAATTAAATTGATAGATAGCAGATTGGTAGAAAGTGCTGGCAGTAAACAGTTTTTCATCCACATGTATTGTTAATTTAACTAGTCAGAATGTTTTATAATAGAGTAGAACTGCCAGCTTAAGATATAGATTAAAGATATATTTAAGCAGCTGGGAAACCGGCTGCTATAGGTTAGATAGCTTAGTAGGTTAGGAGTAGTTAGTTTAGATATAGGTAATCTGCGAAATGTAATAATGTTCCAATCTAAAGAAATGTAATAACAATAAAAAGATGTAACTGTGGAACTTATGTCCTAGTATAGACTCAAGGCACCAGGGCATGGTTCATGCAGATTTTATTTTTTTCTTATTTTTTTATTTTTTTATCGGTACCTACAGCACATAGGTAGGTATCCGGTCTGTCCATCCATACCTACTGCGCATCCATAGGTACCCGGCTGTCTATGGTTACCTACTGCGCATACATAGGTACCCGGTTGTCTATTGTTACCTACTGCGCATCCATAGGTACCCGGCCAGTCTATCGGTAACTACTGCGCATCCATAGGTACCCAGCCAGTCTATCGATACCTACTGCGCGTCCAAAGATACCCGGCCAGTCTACCGCTGACTTCTGCGCATCCATAGGTGACCGGCCAGTCTATCGATACCTACTGCGCATCTATAGGTATCCGGCCAGTCTATCGATACGTACTGCGCATCCATAGGTATCAGGCCAGTCTATCGGTACCAACTGCGCATCCATAGGTATCCGGCAAGACTATCGACACCTACTGCGCTTTCATTGGTGTCCTGCCAGTCTATCGACACCAACTACGCATCCATGGATGTCCTGCCAGTTTATCGGTACCTACTGCGCATCCATAGCTATACGGCCAGTCTATCGGTACCTACTGCGCAACCATAGTTACCCTGCCAGTATATCGGTATCTACTGCACATCCATAGGTATCCGGTCGGTCTATCGATACCTACTGCGCATTAATAGGTTCCGGCCCGTCTATCGTAAGCAACTGTGCCTCCATAGTTACACGGCCAGTATATCGGTACCTACTGCGCATCCATAGGTATCCGGCACGTCTATCCAAACTTACTGCGCATCCATAGGTACCCGGCCAGTCTACCGTTACCTACTGCGCATCCATAGGTACCCGGCTGTCTATGGTAAATGTAATACATGTGATATAGTAGGCAACCCCGAACATGTGATTTTTGAATGTACGAAATACAACGATGAGGTACAAGAGGAACGCGCAATGCTAGCAGGAAAAGCAGTTTGGCACATCGTAAGAAGTCACGAGGATTTGTGTATAGGGAACAGAATGGTGACAAAGATATCGAAAATAGTCATGGAGGAGTACAGAAGACCAGCGGAAATGCAAATAACGGACGCAATACATCAGCAGCAGCACCAAAACCAGGACGAATCACCAAGAAGGCCACAAAGAATAAGGCAACAAGAAATAAGTACCCACGTCGAAGAAGAGGATAGAAATGGTGCAGATCTCAGGCCAGAACAGGGCGACCAATCCATGAATAGACGTAGGCAACTTCGGACCAGAACAGGACGTCAAGAATGGGCTGAGAGGAGAAGGGGACAGCCACAACAGATCATCACACGGAGCTCATCTGATAGCGAAGATAGCTAGAGAAACAATTGTTGAAATTAAATTGATAGATAGCAGAATGGTAGAAAGTGCTGGCAGTAAACAGTTTTTCATCCACATGTATTGTTCATTTAACTAGTCAGAATGTTTTATAATAGAGTAGAACTGCAAGCTTAGGATATAGATTAAAGATATATGTAAAGCAGCTGGGAAACCGGCTGCTATAGGTTAGATAGCTTAGTAGGTTAGGAGTAGTTAGTTTAGATATAGGTAATCTGCGAAATGTAATAATGTTCCAATCCAAAGAAATGTAATAACAATAAAGAGATGTAACTGTGGAACTTATGTCCTGGTATAGACTCAAGGCACCAGGGCATAGTTCATGCAGATTTTTTTTTATGGTTACCTACAACGCATCCATAGGTACCCGGCTGTCTATCGTTACCTACTGCGCAACCATAGGTACCCGGCAAGTCTATCATTACCATCTGGGCATCCATAGCTACCCGGCCAGTCCATCGTTACCTATTGCGCATGCATAGGGACCCGGCCAGTCTATCGTTACCCACTGCGCATCCATATGTACCCGAAAAGTCTATCTGTACCTACTGCGCATCCATTGTTATCTGGCCACTCCATCGGTACCTACTCCGCATCCATAAGTACCCGACCAGTCAATCGATACCTACTGCGCATTCATAGTTACCCGTTCAGTCTATCGGTGCCTTCTGCGCAACCACAGGAGCCCGGCAAGTCTATCGATATCTACTGCGCATCTATAGGTATCCGGCCAAACTATCGATACCTACTGCGCATCCATAGGTATCCGACCAGTCTATCGGTACCATCTGCGCATCCATCGGTAGCAGGCAAGCCTATCGACACCTACTACGCATCCATAGGTGTCCCGCCAGTCGATCGACACCTACTGCGCATCCATAGGTATCCGGCCAGTGTATCGTAAGCAACTGTGAATCAATAGTTACTCGGCCAGTATATCGGTACCTAGTGAGCTACAATAGGTATCCGGCAAGTCTATCGATATCTACTGCGCATCTATAGGTATCCGGCCAAACTATCGATACCTACTGCGCATCCATAGGTATCCGACCAGTCTATCGGTACCATCTGCGCATAAATAGGTAGCCGGCAAGTCTATCGACACCTACTGCGTATCCATAGGTGTCCTGCCAGTCGATCGACACCTACTGCGCATCCATAGGTGTCCTGCCAGTTTCTAGGTACCTACTGCGCATCCACATCTATACCGCCAGTCTATTGCTACCTACTGCGCATCCATAGTTATCCGGCCAGTCTATAGGTGCCTTCTGCGCATCCATAGATGCCCGGCCAGTCTATCGATATCTACTGCGCATCTATAGATATCCGGCCAGTCTATCGATACTTACTGCACATCCATAGGTATCTGGCCAGTCTAACGGTACCATCTGCGCATCCACAGGTATCCGGCAAGTCTATCGACACCTACTGCGCATCCATAGGTGTCGTGCCAGTCTATCGGTACCTACAGCTCATCCATAGCTATACGCCCAGTCTATCGGTACCTACTGCGCATCCATAGTTAACCGGCCAGCCTATCGTTACCTAGAGCGCATGCACAGGTACCCGGCAAGTCTATCGGTACCTGCTGCGCATCCACAGGTACCCGGCCAGACTACGGTACCTACTGCGCATCCATAGCTACCCGGCCAGCTTATCGTCACCTAGTGCGCATCCACAGGTACCCGGCAAGTCTATCGGTACCTACTGCGCCTCCACGGATACCCGGCCAGGCTACGGTAACTACTGCGCATCCATAGTTACCCGGCCGTTCTATCCTTACCTACTGCGCATCCATAGATACCCGGCCAGTCTATTGTAAGCAACTGTGCATCAATAGTTACTCGGCCAGTATATCGGTACCTACTGCGCATCCATAGTTACCCGGCCAGTCTATCGTTACCTACTGCGCCTCCATAGGTGTCCGGCTAGGCTGTCGGTAGCAACTGTGCATCCATAGTTACCCGGCCAGTCTATCGGTACCTACTGCACATACATAGGTATCCGGTCTGTCTATCCATACCTACTGCGCATCCATAGGTACCCGGCCAGTCCATCGTTACCTATTGGGCATCTATAGGGACCCGGCCAGTCTATCGTTACCTACTACACCTCCAAATATACCCGGAAAGTCTATCTGTACTCACTGCGCATCCATTGTTACCCGGCTACTTTATCGGTACCTACCTCGCATCCATAGGTACCCGGCCAGTCTATCGGTAACTACTGCGCATCCATAGGTACCCGGCCAGTCTATCGATACCTACTGTGCGTCCATAGTTACTCGGCCAGTCTATCGGTTCCTTCTGCGCATCCGTAGGTGCCAGGCCAGACTATCGACACCTACTGCGCATCTATAGGTACGCGGCCAGTCTATCGATATCTACTGCGTATCCATAGGTATCCGGCCAGTTTATCGGTACCAATTGCGCATCCATAGGTATCCGGCGAGTCTATCGACACCTACTGCGCATTCATTGGTGTCCTGCCAGTCTATCGAAACCTACTACGCATCCATAGGTGTCCTGCCAGTTAGCGGTACCTACTGCGTATCCACATCTATACGGCCAGTCTATCGGTACCTACTGCGCATCCAAAGTTACCCGGCCATTCTATCGGTGCCTTCTGCGCATCCATAGGTGCCCGGCCAGTCTATCGATATCTACTGCGCATCTATAGATATCGGGCCAAACTATCGATACCTACTGCGCATCCATATGTATCTGGCCAGTCTATCGGTCCCATCTGCGCATCCACAGGTATCCGGCAAGTCTATCGATACCTACTGCGCATCCATAGGTGTCGTGCCAGTCTATCGGTACCTACTGCGCATCCATAGCTATACGCCCAGTCTATCGGTACCTACTGCGCATCCATAGGTAACCGGCCAGCCTATCGTTACCTAGTGCGCATCCACAGGTACCCGGCAAGTCTAACGGTACCTACTGCGCATCCACAGGTCCCCGGCCAGGCTACGGTACCTACTGCGCATCCATAGCTACCCGGCCAGCCTATCGTCACCTAGTGCGCATCCACAGGTACCCGGCAAGTCTATCGGTACCTACTGCGCATCCACAGGTACCCGGCCAAACTACGGTACCTACTGCGCATCAATAGTTACCCGGCCTGTCTATCGTTACCTACTGCGCCTCCATAGGTATCCGGCTAGGCTGTCGGTAGGAACTGCGCATCCATTGTTACCCGGCCAGTCTATCGGTACCAACTGGACCTACATAGGTATCCGGTCAGCCTATCCTTACCTACTGCGCATCCATAGATACCCGGCCAGTCTATTGTAAGCAACTGCGCATCAATAGTTACTCGGCCAGTATATCGGTACCTACTGCGCATCCATAGTTACCCGGCCAGTCTATCGGTACCTACTACCAGATGTTAGGGTCGAGAATGATGAAGTTATATATCGAATTAAAAAACAACAGATGAATCAATATTACTTAAACGACAGGGTAGTATATCCTTTCGATATACTAGAGGTAAAAATAGCAATTAAGGAGCTAAGGATAGGCAAAGCCCCGGGACCAGATGGAATTCAATCTGAAGTGTTGCAGCAGTTAGAACCTCTTATATCCATGCATATGTGTAGGCTCATAAATCAATGTCTAATGGAATGAAGAATTCCATATATCTGGAAGGAGGCCAATGTCGTAATCCTGAGAAAATTCAAAGATAAGGAAGCTACAGATGCAAAATCCTATAGACCGATTTGTCTGTTAAATACTTTAGGCAAACTACAAGAAAAGTTGTTGCTGAAGAGAATAACTGAATATAGACTAATGATTGGAGAAACAGAAAAACAATTCGGGTTTAGAAAGGGTAAGTCTACAGAGGATGCAATAAACTGTGCAATTAAAAATGTTTCTATAAGTTCCAGTAAATATGTGGTGTCCATGTTCTTTGACATATCTGGTGCTTTTGACAATTTATGGTGGCCAGAACTTTTTAAAATCATGAGAGAAAATAATTATCCAAAGTGCATATATAATAGTTGATTAGATTATTGTAGAGATCCGAGAGTATATTTAAAAGGAGAGAATGATATGGTAACAAAAGAAATAAGCAAAGGTTGTCCACAAGAATCAATATTAGGCCCTTTGTTTTGGGACATTATGACGGAACCAATACTGGAAAGGATTGCACAACATGAGGATACCTTCGATGTTATAGCCTACGCCGACGACCTTATGATTATGATCGAGGCAAATAATAGAAGGGAAATTGAAAGAAAAGCTCGAAGTGTAGTGACTTTGTTAGAAGAATGGTGTAATGGAGTAAAATTACAAATAGCACCTCATAAATCTGCTTATATGCTATTAAAAGGAAAATTAGAAAGAAATCCCCTCATTAAAGTAAATGGTACCAATATACGACGAGAAAGTGTTTTTAAGTATTTGGGAATAAACGTGGATGAGAAATTACACTTTGATAAGCATATAGAGAAAGTCAGATGAAGCTAGCAAAGATGGCTCAATATAAATATAAAATCCCACTAGCAGCAACAAGGACATATCACACAGCTATACTAACAGAATAATAGGATATGGATCTAGTGTTTGGGCGCATAGAGCTAGCCTAGTGAAAAATGTACAACGACTGAGGAGTACTCAACGACAAACTTTAATAAGGTATATGGGATTAATTAAAACAGTTCCAACGATGGCCTTACTAGTGATTCTAGCCATATGGCCGATTGACTTAACGGTAAAATTGCGGGCAACAATGTATTGGATGAAAAAACAAGACCAAGAACAGGTCATCAAAATTTTAGGAAGACCGTGCAATACAAGGAGAGAGGCAAGAAAAATTTTAATAGACAAATGGCAAAAAGAATGGAATCAAGCGGAGAAAGGTAGAAGAGTATATGATCTATTCCCCAGCATAAGAGAGAGATTGGGATTAACCGTATCACCAACTAAGGAGAGCATTCAATATATTACAGGACACGGCCCATTTGATAGATATTTTGCGAAGATTCGAAGCAAGGAAAGTGATAAATGTAATACATGTGATATAGTAGGCAACCCCGAACATGTGATCTTTGAATGTACGAAATACAACGATGAGGTACAAGAGGAACGCGCAAAGCTAGCAGGAAAAGCAGTTTGGCACATCCTAAGAAGTCACGAGGATTTGTGTATAGTGAACAGAATGGTGGCAAAGATATCGAAAATAGTCATGGAGGAGTACAGAAGAGCAGCGGAAATGCAAATAACGGACGCAATACATCAGCAGCAACACCAAAACCAAGACGAATCACCAAGAAGGTCACAAAGAATAAGGCAACAAGAAATAAGTACCCACGTCGAAGAAGAGGATAGAAATGGCGCAGATCACAGGCCAGAACAGGGCAACCAATCCATGAATAGACGTAGGCAACTTCGGACCACAACAGGACGTCAAGAATGGGCTGAGAGGAGAAGGGGACAGCCACAACAGATCATCACACGGAGCTCATCTGATAGCGAAGATAGCTAGAGACAACAATTGTTGAAATTAAATTGATAGATAGCAGATTGGTAGAAAGTGCTGGCAGTAAACAGTTTTTCATCCACATGTATTGTTAATTTAACTAGTCAGAATGTTTTATAATAGAGTAGAACTGCCAGCTTAGGATATAGATTAAAGATATATGTAAAGCAGCTGGGAAACCGGCTGCTATAGGTTAGATAGCTTAGTAGGTTAGGAGTAGTTAGTTTAGATATAGGTAATCTGCGAAATGTAATAATGTTCCAATCTAAAGAAATGTAATAACAATAAAGAGATGTAACTGTGGAACTTATGTCCTAGTATAGACTCAAGGCACCAGGGCATAGTTCATGCAGATTTTATTTTTTTCTTATTTTTTTATTTTTTTATTTTTTTTTTATTTTTTTATCGGTACCTACAGCACATACGTAGGTATCCGGTCTGTCTATCCATACCTACTGCGCATCCATAGGTACCCGGCTGTCTATGGTTACCTACTGCGCATACATAGGTACCCGGCTGTCTATTGTTACCTACTGCGCATCCATAGGTACCCGGCCAGTCTATCGGTAACTACTGCGCATCCATAGGTACCCAGCCAGTCTATCGATACCTACTGCCCGTCCATAGTTACCCGGCCTGTCTATCGGTGACTTCTGCGCATCCATAGGTGCCCGACCAGTCTATCGATACCTACTGCGCATCTATAGGTATCCGGCCAGTCTCTCGGTACCAACTGCGCATCCATAGGTATCCGGCAAGACTATCGACACTTACTGCGCTTTCATTGGTGTCCTGCCAGTTTATCGACACCAACTACGCATCCATGGGTGTCCTGCCAGTTTATCGGTACCTACTGCGCATCCATAGCTATACGGCCAGTCTATCGGTACTTGCTGCGCAACCATAGTTACCCTGCCAGTATATCGGTATCTACTGCACATCCATAGGTATCCGGTCGGTCTATCGATACCTACTGCGCATTAATAGGTTCCGGCCAGTCTATCGTAAGCAACTGTGCCTCCATAGTTACCCGGCCAGTATATCGGTACCTACTGCGCTTCCATAGGTAACCGGCACGTCTATCCATACCTGCTGCGCATCCATAGGTACCCGGCTGTCTATGGTTACCTACAACGCATCCATAGGTACCCGGCTGTCTATCGTTACCCACTGCGCAACCATAGGTACCCAGCAAGTCTATCGTTACCATCTGGGCATCCATAGGTACCCGGCCAGTACATCGCTACCTATTGCGCATGCATAGGGACCCGGCCAGTCTATCGTTACCCACTGCGCATCCATATGTACCCGGAAAGTCTATCTGTACCTACTGCGCATCCATTGTTATCCGGCCACTCCATCGGTACCTACTCCGCATCCATAGGTACCCGACCAGTCTATCGATACCTACTGCGCATTCATAGTTACCCGTTCAGTCTATCGGTGCCTTCTGCGCAACCATAGGAGCCCGGCAAGTCTATCGATATCTACTGCGCATCTATAGGTATCCGGCCAAACTATCGATACCTACTGCGCATCCATAGGTACCAGTCTATCGGTACCATCTGCGCATCCATAGGTAGCAGGCAAGCCTATCGACATCTACTACGCATCCATAGGTGTCCTGCCAGTCGATCGCCACCTACTGCGCATCCATAGGTATCCGGCCAGTGTATCGTAAGCAACTGTGAATCAATAGTTACTCGGCCAGTATATCGGTACCTAGTGAGCATCAATAGGTATCCGGCAAGTCTATCGATATCTACTGCGCATCTATAGGAATCCGGCCAAACTATTGATACCTACTGCGCATCCATAGATATCCGACCAGTCTATCGGTACCATCTGCGCATCCATAGGTAGCCGGCAAGTCTATCGACACCTACTGCGCATCCATAGGTGTCCTGCCAGTCGATCGACACCTACTGCGCATCCATGGGTGTCGTGCCAGTTTATCGGTACCTACTGCGCATCCATAGCTATACGCCCAGTCAATCGGTACCTACTGCGCATCCATCAGTACCTGGCGAGCCTATCGTTACCTAGTGCGCATCCACAGGTTCCCGGCAAGTCTATCGGTACTTACTGCGCATCCACAGGTACCCGGCCAGACTACGGTACCTACTGCGCATCCATAGTTACCCGGCCAGTCTATCGTTACCTACTGCGCCTCCATAGGTATCCGGCTAGGCTGTCGGTAGCATTGCGCATCCATAGTTATCCGGCCAGTCTATCGGTACCTACTGCACATCCATAGGTATCCGGTCAGTCTATCGATACCTACTGCGCATCCATAGGTATCCGGCCAGTGTATCGTGAGCAACTGTGAATCAATAGTTACTCGGCCAGTATATCGGTACCTAGTGTGCATCAATAGCTATCCGGCCAGACTATCAGTACCAACTGCGCATCCATAGGGATCCGGCGAGTCTATCCATACCTACTGCGCATCCATAGGTATCCGCCGTGTCTATCGTTACCTACTGCGCATCCGTAGGTACCCGGCTGTCTATGGGTATCTACTGCGCATACATAGGTAACCAGCTGTCTATCGTTACCTACTGCGCATCCATAGGTACCCGGCAAGTCTATCGTTACCTTCTGAGCATCCATAGGTACCCAGCCAGTCCATCGTTACCTATTGCGCATCCATAGGGACCCGGCCAGTCTATCGTTACCTACTGCGCATCCATAGGTATCCGGCTGTCTATGGTTACCTACTGCGGATACATAGGTACCCGGCTGTCTATCGTTACCTACTGCGCATCCATAGGCACACGGCCAGTCTATCGGTAACTACTGCGGCATCCATAGTGTGACGCAGACGGCGAACTCGCGTTGCCGATCGATAATACGGACTGGCGGTGGTGGCGGGGGGAACGCAAAGTGGCACCTCCTCCTACCGCGCGAAGGTGCGCGAAGGTTCCAGAATGATTTACCCCTCCATAATGGAAGAATCGAGAGGTTTAGGGGCGATCGATACAAGCGAGGCGACGGTTAGTTGAGTGAAGGACGTCGCGGCGTGCGGACGTGTAGTTAGTTGAGTGAGTGACCGTGAGCCGGGCGGACGTGTAGTTGAGTTGAGCTGACGGGTAAAGACGAACTGGCAAGGTTGAATGGTGTAAATTAAATTGTAGTTGTGTACATTAAACTGTAATTCTGTGTAATTGGCAAGAGTTTCAACTGTAAGTCGGTGGAAGTAAAGAACATATTTGGAGTGGTGTAACTGAACTCCCTTTAATTTCACGAGCCCACAAAGTCACAACCGGAGTCAGGAAGCGGGACGTAACCACCGAATATTACGGCCATGGAATCGGCATTGGAAATGCTTTTGGTGAAGATGAACGAGTTAACAACAAAAACAGAAGCGGCAAATAACATCACCGCCGAGCTGAAACAAATGAAGACGGCCAACGACATCACCGCCGAGCTGAAACAAATGAAGACGGCCAACGACAACATCACCGCCGAATTGAAACAAATGAAGAGCGCTAACGACATCACTGTGAAGATGGAAGAATAGAAGACCGAATTGATCACAGAAATGAAGGCAGCAAACCACAGTCTGGCCACGGAAATGAAGGAGGCGAACGAGGTCCACGCCGCCAAATTTGAGGAACAGTTGGCCGGCGTGAGGGATGACGTGACGGAGATGTACCAAGTGGACGAGCGCGTCGAGGACCTGGCGAACCGCTTCAATGACCTAGAGGAACAGCGACCTGATGTGTGGACGGAGAACGCCGAAGACGCTTTCCAGTACCTGAAGGAAACCCTGTGCAGTGCTCCAATTTTGGGTTTCCCACAGCCGGGTGGCGCCTTCATTGTGGACACCGACGCCAGCGATCATTGCGTTGGAGGTGTCCTATCGCAGAGGACGGCCATGAGCGGGTGATAGCCTACTACAGCAAGACGCTATCCAAGGCAGAGAAGAACTACTGCGTCACCCGACGGGAGTTACTGGCGGTAGTAAAGATCTTGGAGCACTTCCACAAGTACCGGTACGGTCAGCCATTCCACCTGAGAACTGACCATTCCGCCATAACCTGGCTATTGGGCTTTAAGAACCTGGAAGGCCAGACAGCACGTTGGGTCCAGAGGCTGCAGGAGTACGACTTCACCTCGGAACATCGTAGAGGGAAGAGCCACGGTAACGCTGACGCCATGTCCCGAAGTCCCTGTCCAGAAGAGTGCGGCCAGTGCACAAGAGTGGAGGAGAAGGAGCGTACCACAGCAGTTGGAGTAGTCACGGCAGTGCCTGCGGATGGCTGGGATAGCGCAGGCCTGAGGAGGGAGCAGCTGGCGGACGCAGACTTGGGGCCACTCTTGAGGGAAGTGGAGGCAGGGACGAGACTAACCTGGGAGGACATCGCACCGAGGAGCGCCACCTACAAGTCGTACTGGGCCCAATGGGACTCGTTGAAGACCAGAGAGGGTGTGCTGTTCCGGGTATGGGAGTCACCCGATGGGAAGACGCAGAGAGAACAGTTGGTACTTCCCCGGAGTAAGGTACCGGAAGTCTTGGAAGAAGTGCACGCTGGTACTTCAGGAGGACACCTGGGAGCGAACCGAACGATTGACAAACTTCGGCAGCGCTACTACTGGTTGAGACTCCGAGCAGATGCTGGTGATGCACCTGGACCGTCTAGCCCGCTACGATGGTGCTGTTCGGGACGACCAGCCTTCAGGAGGGAGCAGTGTGACGCAGACGGCGAACTCGCGTTGCTGAACGATAATGCGGACTGGCGGTGGTGGCGGGGGGACGCAAGGGGTGGCACCTCCTCCTACCGCGCGAAGGTGCGCGAAGGTTCCAGAATGATTTCCCCCTCCATAAGGGAAGAATCGAGAGGTTTAGGGGCGATCGATACAAGCGAGGCGACGGTTAGTTGAGTGAAGGACGTCGCGGCGTGCGGAGGTGTAGTTAGTTGAGTGAGTGACCGTGAGCCGGGCTGAGGTGTAGTTGAGTTGAACGGACGGGTAAAGACGAACTGGCAAGGTTGAATGGTGTAAATTAAATTGTAATTGTGTACATTAAACTGTAATTCTGTGTATTTGGCAAGAGTTTAACTGTAAGTCGGTGGAAATAAAGAACATTTTTGAGTGGTGAAATTGGACTTTTCATTTCACGAGCCCACAAAGTCACAATATGTACCCGGTCAGTCTATCGATACCTACTGCACGTCCATAGTTACCCGGCCAGTCTATCGGTACCATCTGCGCATCCATAGGTATCCGGCAACTCTATCGACACCTACTGCGCATCCATAGGTGTCCTGCCAGTCTATCGACACCTAATGCGCATCCATAGGTGTCGTGCCAGTCTATCGCTACCTACTGCGCATCCATAGCTATACGCCCAGTCTATCGGTACCCACTGCGCATCCACAGGTACCCGGCCAGCCTATCGTTACCTAGTGCGCATCCACAGGGACCCGGCAAGTCTATCGGTACCTACTGTGCATCCACAGGTACCCGGCTAGGCTACGGTACCTATTGCGCATCCATAGTTACCCGGCCAGTCTATCGTTACCTACTGCGCTTCCATAGGTATCCGGCTAGGCTGTCGGTAGCAACTGCGCATCCATAGTTACCCGGCCAGTCTATCGGTACCTACTACACATCCATAGGTATCCGGTCAGTCTATCGATACCTACTGCGCATCCATAGGTACCCGGCCAGTCCATCGTAAGCAACTGTGCATCAATAGTTACTCGGCCAGTGTATCGGTACCTACTGCGCATCCATAGGTATCTGGCCAGACTATCGGTACCAACTGCGCATCCATAGGTATCCAGCGAGTCTATCCACACCTCTTGCTCATCCATATGTACCCGGAAAGTCTATCGTTACCTACTGCGCATCCATAGGTACCCGGCTGTCTATGGTTACCTGACAGAAGAAGAAGAAGACATCAAAAGAAATATGTATTTACAGAACTATAAAGATGAAATGACATGGGAAGAATTAAACCGGAAGGTAACCTTCCGATTTTAAACAGGGCCTAGAGATAAAAGAACAGTTCATCATGTAATAGAGGTAGACCCCAGGCTAAGATATAAACTTATTCAAAAGGGTAAAATATATATTGGCTTCCAGGCGGTTCGGTTCAAAGATTATATTGTGGTAGCAAAATGTATTAAGTGTCAAAAGCTAGGACACGTTGCAAAATATTGTAAACAAGAGGTATCTGTGTGCTCACACTGCGGGGAACAAGATCATACAAAGAAAGAGTGTCAAAAAGCTAAAGATAAGGAGAAGTCCGTATGTATTCCATGTAGCACAAGAAAGAAAAACCTAACTACTGGGATAAAAATACACTGTCAAAATAGGAATGTATGCCCAACGTATAAGATGTTTTGGGAACAGTTAATTAATAGAACAGACTATGGACAGGATAACCCAAATGGAATGGAGTAAGAGAATAATGAACATAAGACATGGATCACAAACAAGTAGGAAACAGGGTAAACCAACTGCAACTTCTAAGACATATCAGTCGTTGGAAGTGAAGAAGAAACATATTGCTAAATATGTAAGGAACTTGCGATTGCCTGTAAGACCGCGATAATTTATATATAGCTACTTGTATAATAACACTAATGAAATTAGGAATATCTAAGATTTATTAACAAAGAATGGTAATGCTAAATGAAATACAGCAAATAAAGAGCATAAGAATAGGTCAGATAAATGCACAGAGATCAAGGCTAGTGATGCAGGAATTAAGAAAGGTAATAGAAGACAGGCAATTGGATATCCTATGCATACAAGAGCCATATGTCTTTAAAGGAAAACCTATACACGTGGCTGCTACAACTAGAATAATAGTAGAGGGCGATCAACAAAAAGCAATAATTCTAATCATAAACAAAGAAATACAGGTGGTAAAGGTTACACAATTGTGCGACGAACATGTTAACTGCATTGAGGTAACAACTGATGGTGTAAGCTTCATCCTGTGTAATCATTATTTTCAATATAGTGATGATATTCAAATACACATTGATAAGATGGAAACAGTGCTAGACATGATGTCAAGAAAGTCCATTATATATGGTATGGATAGTAATGCCAAATCAAAGAGGTGGTATAGTAAAAATCCTGATAATAAGGGAGAAAGATTAGAAGAAATATTACTACAGAACGATATGATCATAATGAATACACCATTTAATCCATTTACTTTTGAAAATAGAGCTGGAGCAGAGGAGAATATAGACCTTACGGTAGCCAAAGGAGAAACTGTGAATTGTATCAGTAATTGGAAAGTGGCGCAACAACTAAAAACTAGTGACCACAATTTAATATCTTATGGTATAGTAACATGGACAGAAGGGGAACATCAAAATCAGCAGAAGAAAAGAAAATATGAGATAAAGAATGCTGATTGGGCAAAACTTAGAGGTTTAATTAAAATTCCCAATGAAATACAAATTGGAGGAAATATAGATAAAAAGCTAAGCAATTAACTCAAAGCATACAACAGGCGATGGAGCAGGCATTAAAGAAATGTACAAATACTGATGGAAAGTACAAGGTACGGAATGACAAACTGCAAAAACTAAGGAGCAGAGTGAGGAAGCTAAGAAGATATCAACTAAGTCAAACTGCGCAAGAAAAACAGATTAGACTTCAGGAATATAGAGAAGTGAAACAACAATATAAGATCAAGCTGGAAGAAAGGAGACAAGAAACATGGAAAAGATTTATAGAGGAAAATTTGGATGAAAATGAATGGGGGACTCCGTATAAAATAGTCATGGAGAAAATAACAGCACCGGAAGTAATCTCAACAATAAAGAAACCTGATGGAACTTATACAGAATCGTGGACAAGCTCTATGAATCACCTGTTGCAGATATTACTACCTAGTGACGAACAAGAACAAGAGAATGAGGAACAGCAAGCTATGCGACGTGACTTTCAAAATGTATATATTAATCAAGGAGTAATCTACCCATATGACGTTTCGGAAGTAAAGTTAGCAATCCGAGAACTAAAGAAGAAAAAAGCACCAGGACTAGATAATATAAATGCAGAAATTCTACAAAACTTTGAAGAATCTATAGCACCATACTTATGTAGCCTACTTAGTGAATGCCTGGTACAGGGGCGAGTTCCATACTGTTGGAAAGAAGCAGAGGTAGTAATACTAAAAAAAATCAGCAAATAAGGATCCAACAGAGCGAAAAACATATAGACCAATATGTCTATTAAACACAATAGGAAAGGTACAAGAGAAATTAATATTAAAAATGATAAAGGAATATCGAATTATGATAGGCATGACCCAGAAACAATTTGGCTTCAGAACGGGGAAACCCACTGAGGTGGTCATAAATGCGGCATTAGAAGCGATAAAAAGAAGTACAAATAAATATGTATTAGGAGTATTCGTTGACATCGCTGGAGCCTTTGACAACTTATGGTGGCCGTATCTATTTAAAATCATGGAAGCGAAACAATACCCAAAAGTTCTATACAATGTACTCAAAGATTATTGTAAAGATAGACGGGTACATGTCACCGGCAGAAATGGAAAAATTGCAAGAGAAATTACCAAAAGTTGCCCACAGGGATCCATTTTAGTGCCCCTCTTCTGGGACATCATGATGGAGCCAATATTAGAAGAATTAAATGTATCACAAGATATCATCGAAATTGTTGCCTATACAGATGACATTCTGATTATTACAGAAGCAAATAGTAGGATGGAGTTAGAGACAAAAACGAATTCAACTTTAAAGAAATTTAACAACTGGTGTAATCAAGCCAAATTAAAAATATCAGCGAACAAATCTGCCTATATGCTAACGAAGGGAGCGTTAATTAGGGACCCGACCATTATGATAGAAAATGAAAATATTAAAAGGGAAACAGTAATTAAATATCTTGTAATACACCTGGATGAAAAGAGAAACTTTGAGCAACACATAAAGAAAACCAAAGAAAAAACTATAAAAATAATAATGAAATTGTCTACTTCAGCAACGAGAACATTTAAATTACCACCAAAGGCCATTAGTTAATACCACATGAGTTTTGTTGTGGGAATAACAGCATATGGAGCTGGGGTATGGCCTGTTAGACTTATTATAAAAAAGAACGTGAAGATGATAAGATCCATACAGAGAACAGGATTACTGAAATGTATTGGAGCCGTTAAGACCACATCTACAATGTCAGTATTAGTTGCAGTGGGGACAATGCCATTGGACTTCATAATCAAACAATGAGGAGCCAACTATTGGGTTAAAAAAGGGGACTTAAGTAAAGTAGAGGAAATAATAGGATTTTCGTGATCTACCAAAAAGGAAATAAATCCTAGACTCATAGAAGAATGGCAGCAAGATTGGAACAACATAGAGGAAGGTAGAAGAACTGACAATTTGTTTCCAAATATAAGAGAAAGATTACGCTGAAGACAAATACAGCCAAGAAGAACAGGTATACAATTTCTAACGGGCCACGGACCATATCGCACTTATTTCAAAAGAATTGGAAGCTCAGATAGTGATATATGTGACAGCTGCAATATACAGGATACATCAGAACACACATTGTTTGAATGTAAAAACATATAAGGATCTGTTAGAACACCAAATAAGTATGCTATAAGGGAGATATGTATATAATATCGTCAGAGACCTTGAGGACTTTAGAACGCTGGAAGAAGTGGCCGACACCGTCTCTACGCGAGTCATGGAGGAATATAAACAACAACAGACAGAAAGACCTGAAAGAGGAGAACCAAGGAGAAGCAGAGAGGAACAGGCAGCTGTAGAACCAAGGAGGTCAAAAATGAATATGCAAAGGAAACCAGGAGATGGAATAATTCGAGAAAACGAAATGGAAGATCAACAGGAACAACATATATGTGACCAGGAAATGCCACAAAGGATCAACAGGAGACGCCAGTACTGGACATCCATACGCAGAATGGAAGCAGGAGCGACAAGTAGATTAGCGGAAGTCTCTGAAGAAGAGCGAAGTTAGGAGACTTCTGCAATAGAATCATGTTTACGAAAGAAATCTGAACTGATGAACCAGCCCCCTCCAAATGATGGTGGAAGCACTGCAAGTCTAAGCGAGAGGAATATTACTAACAATAGTCGGATAGGAAATGACAGCAAATAAAAGATATAAAATCTTATGTAGTAGACTTAGGTAGTGAGATAGTTTGAGGAATTGTAAAGCTACTGGTTTCCGGTAGATAGTAGCACAGGACAATAGAAAATGTAAATGTTAGCAAGTAGGATATATGATATAGGTAAGGTAGCTGGTTTCCAGTAGCAAGTAGGTTAGAATTATTAAGTTAGGATTGTTTGGCAAGTTAGATTAGAGAACATCTGCAAAGACAAATATTGTAAATGGAACTAATACATAAGGCAGGAGGATTTATATATTTTTAATTTGCTGTTAAAAACTATGAGATTCTTAATCACTAATGTAGTTATACACTGATGTGTAAGGTTAAGAGAACCTAATTCTTCAAAATATCATTGCAATTTAATTAAAACTTTACAAAAGTTCATATCCAAGCATGCCGCCCGAAGATATTAATTTAAGCACCCAGATTATATGTGAAAACAGATAATGCCAATTATAAACCAAAAAATTCTACAGAAATCAAAGAGAATTGATTTCTGAAAAAATCCACAACCACAGTTTTGGTATTTCTGAAGACTCACATACTTGGGTTAGAATGACACAGCGAAGCACATAATACACAAGGCAAACAGTATATCATTATTAAAAACAGATGCTGCCACCAAACATTACAAATTCATGCTAATAAACAATTCAATGATGTTCCCGCGGCTGTATCAAACACAGAAATAAAGACAGCACATTTTGCAGATGATATGGTCATCTTCCTCACAAATAGAGAAATCCAAAACTTCAATGGAAAAGGCTCTGATATCAATGGAAAGGTGGACTGACAGCAATCTGATGAAAATAAATACCGATAAAGCAACATTCCAAGTATTTAGCTTAGAAAAGAAAACCACTAAACAAAGTCTGCAGTTCAAGAAAACAAACCTGAAACAAACATATGAAACAAAATATTTAGGAACAATTTTTGATTCACAATTAACTTGGAGAAATCATATTGAAGCATTATTTCATACATCAACAACAAAATTTTCAATTTTGAAAAGATTAGCTGGAGTCAAGTGGGGCAGTAATTGGGAAACACTGAACACCACATTCAAAACATTCATCAAGCCAATACTTCTTTATAATGCAGAGATAATAATTACAGCAAATAGTTCTAACATAAAACACCTAGAAGTATGACAAAATCACGGCAATGCAAACCTTAACACGGAACTATCCAATACATCTAACTTTAGAGGAGCAGGCACTAATACAACATGAAAAAATGTTGTGGTTAAAAACAACAAAATGGGAGAAAAGATTACTGCAACCAATGAAGATGAAAATACAAACAAGTTTCGTAACAAAGAAATGGAATTAAAAACAGATCTGAGTCTTCCTAATTCTAACGAAAACATTTTAGTCAAACAAAACACACTGACTTTTGAACCAATTAATATTAAATTATATTTAGAACAAATAGTTACAAAATATGTAACTTCCAAACCTGTACTAAAAGCACTAGCATTAGAAACTGTGAGCAATAGATACCCACCTGAAGAGTGGTTACATATCTACAGAGATGGATCTAACTTTGAACAACAACTCAGGAGCAGGAATTAAGTGTGCACTGTTCTCATTCTATCAACCAGCAGGATACCACACAACAAATTTTGAGGCAGAAGTAACAGCTATTAATATTTCACTCCAACACCTTCTATACAGAATAGATAAATTCAAAAATGCTGTCCTGCTTTCTGATTCTGAAGCAGCACTATGTGCAATAAGTTTATATAAAATGAAGTCAATCCAAATTAAAGAATGTCACAAAACGATGCAACAACTTCAAAAACTACAGAGAAGAATTATATTACAGTGGATACCTGCACATTATGGAATTGCTGGAAAAGAATCAGCTGATTTTCTTGCCAAAAAAAGGTTCAAATTTATTTGAGAACAACAGTAAAAATTTACTCTTTATACCAATAAAAAGATTAATTAAAAACAAATATAAAAACAAACAAAACCAATCAATATCTAACAAAGACAAGGATAAAAAATGGAGCATCGTAAATAAAAAACCAGAAATTATTCCAGAAATCCCACGTAAAGCTGCAGTAGCAAATTTTAGATTACTTACGGAACATGATTATTTGGTGGACCACTTACACAGAAGTGTAAGTCCAAATTGTCCTCTGTGCAACAAAGAAGAGGAAATGACTGAACATCTATATTTAACCTGCAAAGCCCTACCTGCCGGACACATTACACAGAAGTATTGGAGAGCAAGAGAGCAAATGGCTTTTCATTGCCACAGACTAGCATTTTACAACAAAGAAGAAGAAATGACTGAAGAACATCTTCTAGCCTGTGAGGCCCTACCTGCCGGACCCCCTACACCGAAATATTGGAGAGCAAGAGAGATAATGGCTTCATTGCCGAAGCCTAGCATTTGACAACAAAGAAGAGGAAATGACTGAAGAACATCTTTTAACCTGTGAAGCCCTACCTGCCAGACCCACTACACAGAAATATTGGAGAGCAAGAGAGATAATGGCTTCATTGCCGAAGCCTAGCATTTGACAACAAAGAAGAGGAAATGACTGAAGAACATCTTTTAACCTGTGAAGCCCTACCTGCCAGACCCACTACACAGAAATATTGGAGAGCAAGAGAGATAATGGCTTCATTGCCAAAGCCTAGCATTTGACAACAAAGAAGAAGAAATGACTGAAGTACATTTTTTAACCTGTTAAGCCCCACCTGTCAGACCCACTACAGAGAAATATTGGAGAGCAAGAGAGATAATGGCTTCATTGCCAAAGCGTAGCATTTGACAACAAAGAAGAGGAAATTACTGAAGAATATCTTTTAACCTGTGAAGCCCTACTTGCCGGTCCCACTACACAAAAATTTTGGAGAGCAAGAGAGATAATGGCTTCATTGCCAAAGCCTAGCATTTGACAACAATGAAGAGGAAATGACTGAAGAATATCTTTTAGCCTGTGAAGCCCTACCTGCCGGACCCACTACACAGAAATATTGGAGAGCAAGAGAGGTAATGGCTTCATTGCCAAAGCCTAGCATTTGACAACAAAGAAGAGGAAATGACTGAAGAATATCTTTTAACCTGTGAAGCCCTACCTGCCGGACCCACTACACAGAAATATTGGAGAGCAAGAGAGGTAATGGCTTCATTGCCAAAGCCTAGCATTTGACAACAAAGAAGAGGAAATGACTGAAGAATATCTTTTAACCTGTGAAGCCCTACCTGCCGGACCCACTACACAGAAATATTGGAGAGCAAGAGAGATAATGGCTTCATTGCCAAAGCCTAGCATTTGACAACAATGAAGAGGAAATGACTGAAGAACATCTTTTAACCTGTGAAGTCCTACCTGCCTGTCCCACTACACAAAAATATTGGAGAGCAAGAGAGATAATGGCTTCATTGCCAAAGCCTAGCATTTGACAACAATGAAGAGGAAATGATTGAAGAATATCTTTTAACCTGTGAAGCCCTACCTGCCAGACCCACTACACAAAAATATTGGAGAGCAAGAGAGATAATGGTTTCATTTGCATAGCCTAGCATTTGACAACAACAGCAACAACTGTCGCTGAAATGATTAAAAGTATGTAGGACAAAAGTTAGAGTTCACTGTTTGTGACTTAACTGCTTCACTGATGGTCATTTAAACACTTCACGGGCTGGTAACGTATACCCAATAAACAGAACAACACCTTTTAATGGTTAAATGCTGTAAACATGCATCATAAATATAATTGCATACCTTCCGTATCTATTAAGTTATTTAAACGAAACAAAAACTGGTTTGAAACCCATTAAATGCAGTATACATCTACAGTAACAATAAAGTAGAGACTACATTAATAAATCATTGAAATTTCCGTACTTTTTTTCACCGTAGGAAAAGCCATTCTTTGTGCCAAACGCGCCTAATAGTTGAATCATTTTGTTTTGAGTACGAACAAATTTAGGCAGGCAGGCAGGCAGGGAGGCAGTTAGGTCGGCAGGTAGGCAGTCAGGTAGGCAGGTAGGCAGGCAGTTAGCTAGGTAGGTAGGTAGGTAGGTAGGCAGGTAGGTAGGTGGGTGGGTGGGGGGTGGGTGTGTGGGCAGACAGGCAGGCAGGTAGGTTCTCTAGTTTAAGGTTTTAGCTTGAAGGGGTGAAACCAAGCTACATGCCAGTGTTGCCGGATCTCGCATAATGGCGTTCCTCAGAACTCCAGCACCTTGGACACCTTATTTTACGGACACACCTCGTAATACCGACGCTAAAGACAAAAGTTCATATTTTGCAGAAATTGATCCATGAGGAAGGAGAGAGTCATGTATTTAGCATGTCCGTGAAAACTCCATATTGTTAGCTCATGATACCGAAATTAAAGGATTGCAATAAGTAAAGAATCGTGATGGATATTAAAGAAATCGTGTATCTTTGTTACAATACGTGCAGACAGGTACATTGAGTTGAATAGCTGCGGAGTTCAGTTGTTTTAACAAAAGAAACCTGAGAGAGGGTGTCGCTTAGCAGGGTTCTAACACTTGACTCCGTTTGAATAGGTATTCCCCGGACCCTTAATAATGGTCTGACCGAGACTTATAATCACTTATAATCACAAAGTTACACACCCACGTGCAGCTGTGCATAGTGTGAGGACAGACAGTCCGCGACGTGAAGCCGATGCAGTCCTCTTCTTCTGTCTTGTCGAAGTCAGATCAGATCTGTCGCTTCATTCTAAACGAATTAAGTCTCGTATTATCTAGTAATAAGCATTCCAGCTACAGTAACTCTAAACAGTGAAATATTGGTAACCCTTGGTCGGCAACTTCAGGTTTGATATGAAGATAAAAAGAAGCAGTCATTAAATCAGTTTCAAACGGGCATTCCATTGTCATTAGAACAATCCTTACTCACACATATCCACGCATACCCTGACAGTAAACCTCATTTCTTTACCCTGAAGATAATCTAGTGCTTCACTCAAATAGTTCTCCTAATAAAATTAAGAAAGTAGATGCCATTATATTATAACAATGCATTGTTACGTAAGCACTGTAATGAATATCATTATTGGTTGGCATGTATGCGTGAAAGTATATTTGAAGTTACTCAGAACTGAAACGTAAACATTTGAGAACGTAATATTTCGATACGCGATGTTTGTTTTTTATTCTTTTGAAATAGCGGAACTCGATTCTGTTTTTACACTTATTTTATTTTCAGATTTTGGTAGTACTAACAAGAACATATTAACATCTAGCGTTTGTAACAATGGCCACAGCTTTGTTTCCGGCTGAGGATGTGTAAATGTTTTACATGAAATCGCGACCACGGACAATTTATAACAAATATATCACCATTTCTTATAAGATAACGGAACTTTAAAGTTGCAAATTTTTATATATAAGGGGCGTGCAGAAAGAAGTTCTGTTTTAATTTATCTGCGCTGCAGCGCTGCGATCACAGTTCAACACATGCGCGTTAGACGCTCTGTATCAAGGAGAAGAAACGTGCGCCATTGTGAGATCGCTGTCTACCACGTACGCTTTGTTGTGCTTGTTTACAATGTCGGTGCTGACTGAAAACCCGCCATTTGTGTAATCAGATCTGTGATTCGTTTTCTGAATGCCAGGAACGTGAAACCAATTGAAATTTATCGCCAAATTTGCGATGTCAATAGGTGTTGTGTTTCTTCACGACAACGCATGACCACAAACTGCAAATGCGACGAAAAACATCTTACAGGGATTTGGCTGGGACGTGTTTGACCACCAATCGTACAACCCTGACCTCGCTCCTAGCGACTTTCAACTGTTTTTGCATCTCAAATTTTTCCTTGGTTGTCAACACTTCAACAATGACGAAGAGCTGAAAGAAAATGTTTCCAACAGGTTGAAGACACAGGCGGCAAGCTTCTGTGAAGAAGGTATAAAAAAACTTGTGCCTGGCTATAACAAATGCCTGCAAAATTTCCGCAGTTATCTGGAAAAGTATCCTAAGAGTTGTAAAATTTTGTGCCATAAATAATTTTTCTGTATCTGTACACAATTTAATTTTATTACCAAACAGAACTTACAAATACTTCGTATTTGTTTCCTTCATTATTAATAGCTTCATATTTTAGGTATTGTCACAAAATTATCGGGAAGCACGACCAACGACAGCTGAGTAAGGGACCACAGGCACCCAGGCCACACCCACCCATTAATGTCAGTCACTAACTAGGGGATGATTAGGGAAGTGTCACTTGTCGCTGGCCACCTCTTCCCCCTTCCCCTGCCGACTGGAACCTTCGCGGTGATTCACTGAAACGAGAGACTTCTAGAAAACAGTGATATTCCTATAAAAAGGGCTGCAATGTGTGAATTGAGTCAGTGCTTGGCGAGCAGCGTAGCAGTGCCGTGCTAGTGAACGGACGAGAAGACTGTGTCCGTGCATCGGAAGAGTGTACGTAACTGTGAGCGTGCAGTGGAAGTGCAACGGACGAACTGCTGAATTGTAATTGTGTGCATTACGTAATTCTGTGTAATCGGCAAATGTTCAACTGTAATTCGGTGGAAATAAAGAACATTTTTGAGTGGTGCAATCGGAAGTTTAATTTCACGAACCCACAAAGTCACAGTATTTACCAAAGTTTAATTTATTAGATTTGTCAGTTACCTTTATTTGTGTTATTTTTCCTTACTCAAAGCCGTAGCATATTGGATATATCTTTGTACTTGGGACCGTAACAATTAACGTTGTACAGTTGGTATCCAGCTTTCTCTCAACTCAACTCAACTCTATGCTGGCGGGCTGTTTGGAACAGCCCGATGGTTGGTCAAATCGTGTACCTGCTCTGGGAAGAGCTTAACCACGTAGTGGCGAGATGTGGATGTTGCAGAATGACGGGTGTATTTTAAGTGGGGTTAGTGTAGGGAGGCAGCTTGTTGCTCCTCAGGGAATGATGAAACCAGCTTTCTCTGAATGATATGCTTTTGTTTTGTGTTAATGCAGGAGAGATCCAGGAGAAAGGCTGCGTGCTGCCGTTCACACCTGACATCTACCGGCCGATGTTGTGCAGACTACGATCTGAGGGTCTACGTCCTGTAGAACGTTCCAAATGGCTCTAAATACACAACATGTACATTTCCAAGTCTTTGTTTATGTATTCCTTAAATCCTTCCCAGAAAGTAAGCAATGTCCATGGTGCTGCCATCTATACTCCCTCCAAGCTTAATGTGTGAAGGCAGTTTGTATCACTGCACTAACAAACACGTCTTCACTTGTCTGCCGTCAGATGTTTATCCTAACCGTCATATGTTTTACTGCAGCAGTGTAGGTTTAGAAAAGAGCTGGGCTCATATTTACTAAATAAACTAATTAAATAAACTGTTACAGGAAAGTTATGAAATATAATATTTGGAGTAAAAGCTTAAGCTAATCTGAGTCGTCAAACAGAGCAGCCAACTTAGAATCAAAAGTCGTAGTATTACTTAAAGGGTCCAGGTTTATAACCAGCATTGGTCCACCACTTGGTCGTACATGTTCTGTCTTGTTCACGTCGGGCGCTACGGACCCTTAGCACTCGTGGAACCTCTGACGTTACTAGAGGAACCTCGGGCCGAACAGCCGAGCCCCTCCTTCGGGAGTTGTTCGGATTGGGATGGTCTCGAGGGGGCAGTGTGTTCCCGATACCCGTGGGAGATTGGGTACGTCTTCGGACGGGGTTGAGGGAAACCATTAAGTTTCCGGGTACTAGCCTGCTTAGCTAGTAGAGGGTGTGCTAGATCACCAGGCGGTCCCACCGAGGTCATATCGGTAGTCTTCACCTTGAGTGTTGACGCGCGTAAGTGGCGTATACACTTCCGTCCCGTCTTGTGTCCCTAGGACCAGATGGGGGGGCTTGTTAGGAAACTAGGTCTTGCCCTAATGGAAAGCCCCACGGAGGATGCCGGGCGTCCTTTAAGGGACAGCTCGGATAACTCCCTGGTTGAAGGAGGCCCGGGTCTTGTTCCTACGGGAGTAGTTGTAAGATGGGCGCCCTGGAACAATAGAATATCTAATTTGCATATAAATTGATAAGGAGTGGGTGTGGGAGACATGTTGTAACATGTCTGGAATGTGACTACGCCCCCTCAATTAATCACCCACCCCCTAAGCTGTCATGTGTAAAAGTGCAGGTGTGTTTCTTTGTAACATTTTTCTTATAATTAATGGGTCATAAATAATTCGATGATTGTTAAGTCCTTTGATGTAGATATGATGCCGACCAGATGTCACCGAACGCTGGCGTCAATGAACTAAAGAATGTCTTTCTCCCCTATTTAAGGGGTTATGCCGGTTGGTACATGTTTGAGATGAAAATAATGTTAACCTCCCCTCCCCCTGTTGCCCATGTGTCCAATGGTTGGATGGAAGACCCTCCCTTCCACTTCATCTCCGGCTATGGGTATGCATCGCTCCTCGCTCCTGAAATCCCCCCACACTACTGAAAGAGTATATAAGACTCTCGAGCTTGGAGCATCACATTACTTCGTGATTTTTTTTCCAGTGTATTTATTTGCCGTCTCTGATATGTCAGATCTCGACAGTGAGTGCGCAGCGGAGGCGTATCATTACGCGTATTACCACAAAGAGTTATGCAATGGTCTAATGCATTCAATTGTTTGCAATCGGCCTTCATACCACGATCAGATGTCTTCTCGTGAAGTATGCACAGAGAACTGTCCAGTATACAGAAAGCGATACATGTAAGTACAATAATTATTAATTTTCTTGAGAATTCATTACTGTTTTTTTAAGCAGAAAGAGTAATCTGAAACATATTCGTTATTCTAGGCAAGGGGCTGTTCATGACCAAGAACACATCGGAGTTGATGACGCTGACGGATTTGCTTCAAGTCACGATGCTATACATTACTCTGAGTTTTGTAATGGTGATACTCACGCTACCCTGTGCACGCAGCCTGAGGTTCATGATCATATGTACTCTTACTTCCTCTGCAATGAGAAGTGTAGCGTGTATCAACTCAGGCAGAGACAATCAAAGTAAGTGGAAGTGAGAAAAGAAATTCACGCCTCTTTCCTTAGTGAATCATTGAAATATCTAATTCTATGGAAAACATTATTTGTTACAGGCTTCGAATGAGAGTTCGAGATCCTCGGCCTGTTATTGATTCTGACATCACCAGTGATAAGGATGAAAACGATGTTCCTATTGCGGAGCGATCTACTCAGGCCATAGATGACTTCCTGGTAGATCAGGGTGGTGAAGCTATTGAGAATGTTACTCCTGTGCGTACCCCGAGCACACAATTGGAACGCCTCAATACATCAATGTAAGTATTCTTGTCATACTCCTTAAAGAAAGAAAGAAACTGTTTCACCTGTCAAATGCTATTCTTTCAAGATACCATCCTTTTTCTCTTTCTAGGTAACACATGCAATGTGCTCTGTTTCAGGACCGCTATCAGGAAACCTCGAAAAAAGAGAACCAAAAATAACGTTGCAGATGTGCAAAGGAGGTTGACACTACTAGAAGAGCGAATTACGTCTGCTGCAACCCCAGAGAGGCATGCAAGTAGCTCCCGTGTGCCAAGACGACTCAGCCTCTGAAAGCATTAGAGGGAACGGACTCATTCTTCTTTATAAAAATCTGGGAAACATGTCACAAGTAGCCATGCTCCGCGATGTTCACATTTCCAAAAGTTATAGTGTTAACATAGGACTAATCTATCACATTCCATCTCTGATCATTAAGAACAGAGTCAGTGACAACTTCGTGTTTCTGTCAGCACATGACTGGGAAATAATTAGAAATAGTCTTCATGTATTCGAAGCATTCTTAAAAGAGAAAAACTATAAGTGCTGTGATTACAGTGAGAACATTGTATTGTGACTTTGTGGGTTCGTGAAATGAAAACTCCAATTTCACCACTCAAAAATGTTCTTTATTTCCACCGACTTACAGTTTAACACTTGCCAATTACACAGAATTACGTGCTGCACACAATTAAAATTCACCAGTTCGTCCGTTACAATTTCCTTGTACTCGCGATTACGTAAACTCCGATGCACGCACAGTCTTCTCGTTCATTAACACGTCCTTCGCTAGCACGTCAAACACTGACTGACTGTCTCTCTGAAACCCTTTTTTATAGGAATGTCACTGTTTTTCTAGAAGTCTCTGGTTTCCAAAGGAAGGTTCCAGATGGCCGTGGAAGAGAGGGAAGGGGCCGGCAGCGCAAGCGACACTTCTTCCAACCTTCCCCCTCAGTTAGTGACAGAGACTGATGGGTGGGCGTGCCCCAGCTGTCTCGGGGTCCTTCCAGCGGTCGCCGGTCATCCCTTTCCCTAATTGGGTGACACTGCTCCCTCCTCAAAGCTGGTCGTCCCGAACAGCACCATTGTAGCGGGCTAGACGATCCAGGTGTACCACCAACATCTTCCCTCGGGGAACCTTCTGGATGCGGTAGACCACGTCGTTAATCCTCTTCACCACCCGGTACGGTCCTTGCCATGGCTGCTGGAGCTTCGGGCAGCGTCCCTTGGTCCGGGTAGGACGGTACAACCAGACCAGGTCACCTTGCTGGAACCCTTGGCTGTTGGCTTGCCTGTCATACCTGGTCTTCATGCGGTCGCTCGCTTTCTGGATGTTCTGGCAAGCCATCTCGTGCATGTCGTGGAGATGGTCCACCAAGTTCTCCACATACTCGGTCGCTGGCTGTTTCGCTTCTGGAGGGCTTCCAAAAGCCAGGTCACAAGGGAGGCGTAACTCTCGGCCGAACATTAAGCTGGCTGGCCTCATCCCAGTTGTGTCGTGTGTAGACGAGCGATAGGCCAGCAAGAACAGTGGCACCTTGACGTCCCAGTCTCGCTGATGGCTGGCCACGACTTTCCTCAGGTGTTCCTCTAAGGTCTTGATGTACCTTTCGACCATGCCATCCGATTGGGGATGTAGAGGCGTAGTGCGAGTCTTGTTCACCCCAAGCCTTTGTAGGGCCTCCTTCATTAGGTTGGACTCAAAGTTGGTACCCTGGTCACTGTGTAGCTCTAACGGCACCCCAAATCGACAGAACACTTGCTCCACGAGGCAGTCTGTGATTGTATTTGCCTCTTGGTTTGGGATGGCATACACCTCCGGCCACTTGGTGAAGTAGTCCACGACCACCATCAGGTACTTGTTGCCTCGGTCGGAAACTGGGAACGGTCCAGCAATGTCAACGGCGATCCGTTCGAATGGCGCTCCGACGTTGTACTGCTGCATGCGCCCCCGGCTCCTAGTCTGGGGGCCACGACTCGCCGCGCACACGTGACACTGACGGCACCATCTCTCAGCATCTGCTCGGAGTCTCAGCCAGTAGTAGCGCTGCCGTAGTTTGTCAATTGTTCGGTTCGCTCCCAGGTGTCCTCCCGAAGTACCGGCGTGTACTTCCTCCAGGACTTCCGGGACCTTACTCCGGGGAAGTACCAACTGCTCTCTCTGCGTCTTCCCATCGGGTGACTCCCATACCCGGAACAGCACGCCCTCTCTGGTCTTCAACGAGTCCCATTGGGCCCAGTACGACTTGTAGGTGGCGCTCCTCGGTGCGATGTCCTCCCAGGTTGGTCTCATCCCTGCCTCCACTTCCCTCAAGAGTGGCCCCAAGTCTGTGTCCGCCAGCTGCTCCCTCCTCAGCCCTGCGCTATCCCAGCCTTCAGCAGGCACTGCCACTACTACTCGAACTGCTGCGGCACGCTCCTTCTCTTCCACTCTTGTGCACTGGCCGCACTCTTCTGGACAGGGTCTTCGGGACATGGCGTCTGCGTTACCGTGGCTCTTCCCTCTAGGATGTTCCGAGGTGAAATCGTACTCCTGCAGCCTCTGGACCCAACGTGCTGTCTGGCCTTCCAGGTTATTAAAGGTCAATAGCCAGGTTAGGGCGGAATGGTCAGTCCTCAGGTGGAATGGCTGACCGTACAGGTACTTGTGGAAGTGCTCCAATGTCTTTACTACCGCCAGTAACTCCCGCCGGGTGACGCAGTAGTTCTTCTCTGCCTTGGATAGCGTCTTGCTGTAATAGGCTATCACGCGCTCATGGCCGTCCTGGATCTGCGACAGGACACCTCCAATGCAATGGTCGCTGGCGTCGGTGTCCACAATGAAGCCGCCACCCGGTTGTGGGAAACCCAAAATTGGAGCACTGCACAGGGTCTCCTTTAGGTGCTGGAAAGCGTTTTCGGCGTCCTCTGTCCACACATAAGGCCGGTGTTCCTCCGTCAGGCGGGTGAGGGGTTTTGCGATGTTGGAGAACCCCTTTATGAAGCGGCGGTAATAACTGCACAGCCCCAGGAAACTGCGCAACTCTTTCCTATCCTTTGGGCGAGGCCAATCTCTCACAGCCTGTGTCTTCTCCGGGTCTGTGGCCACTCCGGTTGCTGAGACTATGTGGCCCAAGTAGTTAACTTCCTTGCGGAAGAGCTGGCACTTCTTCGCGTTCAGCTTCAATTTGGTCGCCTGCAGTCTCTGTAGCACCTTACTCAGATTCTCGAGGTGATCTTCAAAAGTCTTCCCGACGATGATGTCGTCCAGGTATAGCAGGCAGGCATCGTAAGTCAGCCCTCTCATCACTGACTCCATGAGGCGTTGGAAGGTAGCTGGTGCGTTGCAGAGGCCAAAGGGCATAACCGTGAACTGCCAAAGACCTTGGCCCGTCGAGAATGCGGTCTTCTCCTTGTCTCTCGGGTCTAGAGCTACCTGCCAGTAGCCCGACTTCAGGTCCAGGGTCGAGAACCACTGTGCACCAGCTAGCGTGTCCAGGGTGTCGTCAATCCGGGGTAAGGGAAAACAGTCCTTCCGGGTGACGGCGTTCAACTTTCTGTAGTCTACGCACAAGCGCAGCTCGCCGTTCTTCTTTGTCACCAAGACTACAGGGGAACACCAAGGGCTGTCAGACTCTTCAATCACTCCCCTGGATCTCATGTCCTCCAGCATGTCTCGTACCGCCCCTTGCTTCGCCAGCGGAACGCGTCTATGTGGTTGCCGAATAGGCCGGGTGTCCCCGGTGTCGATGCGGTGAAGCACTTTGTCCGTGCGGCCGTAGTCACTATCACCTTGGCTGAAGACGCGCTGATACCGCCTTAGCAGTTGTCGAACCTTCTCCAGCTGTTCTGTGGTCAGGTGGTCGGCCGCCCTCTCCACCAAGCCTTCTAGCCGGGGCTCCAGGTGTTGCTTCGGCGCCGGCTCCTGTGTCTCTTCGATAGCTGTTACGCTCACCACGGGCTCGCACATTCCCAACTCCGTCCCGGCCTGGACGTCGTGATCGGCGTCCGTAGGATTTAGCAGTCTCACGGGCACCTCCTCTCGGCATGGCAGCAATGCCCTGGCTACACACAGTCCGTTTACAGGCGTCTTCTGGTCCAGCATCATGTTCCTGGTTCTCTGGCCCTCCAGTCGCGCCGTCACCACCACCTCGCTCCTCGCGGGGACAACCACGTCTTCGTCCAAGACGACCCTGCAAATTCCAAGGCGCTCTTCGGGTTGACGGAGTATAACCTCTTCTCCGTTAAGCCGCAGGACCTTCTTGCCGACGTCGACCGTCGCCTCGTGGCTCCTGAGGGCATCCAGTCTCAGAATCACCTCCTCAGCCACCTTCGCGACGAACACCCACAGACCCACGGCACTCCGTCCCAAGTTCAGCTCCAGCAGGGCCTCCCTCTCCACAGGCAAGGTGTCGCCCGATGCCGTGACAAGCTGGTATGGCCGGCTTGGCTTCCTTGTCGGCAAACCCTTCGCCACGTCAGGTCTGATGATGGTCACGGGCGCCCCGGTGTCCACCAGCACGCGGCACGGCTTTCCTCTTATCCAACCGTCCGCGATGAGGCTGTCATCCATACGCCGGCTGACGGCGCGCAGTGTCACTCGAGGGGATGGTGGTGAGAGCGCCGACGTGCCCCTCTCCACGACGGCCCTTACTCGTTTTCCGGCTGCTCTTCCTGGTGTGGGCAGTCTCTCTGCAGGTGTCCGGGCTGTCCACACCCCCAACACAGGCCACTAGGTGTTCGCCGGCGTCCCTCAGCTGGTCTTCTGTCTCCGGCGTAGCGGACACTCCTCGTTCTCGACGTCGGGATGGATGTTATTTTGGCCGCCTCCATCCTTAATGCCGCTGTCAGCGCCTCGTGGATGGTTTTATATTCCCCGAGCATTAGGCGCTGACGAATCTCCGTGTCCCGTACTCCGTCGACAAAATTGTAGGCGGCTTCCCGGGATACGAACTCCAGTGGCAGGTCAACCAAGGCCTTGCTAGCCAGCTGCTCGATCGCAATGGCGAACTCCTGCAGCGTCTCCCCCGGCTGCTGTGACCTTGCCTTTAGCTGGCTGCGGTATGCTGCGGCTAAGCGGTGGTTCCCGAAGCGATCCTCCAGGGCTTCCCAGATGTCCTTGGGCGCCGCCGTCGTCTGCACCGCGTTTAGGACTTCCGCGGCTCTTCCCTGGAGGCTGGCTATTAACTGTGTGGCCTCCTCCTCCAGCGACCATCCGTTGTGCCTGGCCACTGTGTCGAACTGGCGGCGGAAGACCTCAAACGTTGACGCGCCGTCATACTTGGGAGGTTTGACGCGCGCAGATGTTGTGTCGCGTCCCGGCACGTCGGCCTTTAAATCCTTCAGCTTCCTGCCGACGACGTCCTCCACCATGGAGTTCAGGGACTTCACGCTGCTGTCGGCTTTTCCTTCCAGCTCATTAACGCGGCTCGCCAGGTCTTCGACGCGCTCGCCTAACTCTGTGACGTCCTCTTTTACGCCGGCCAACTGTTCTTCAAACTTTGCGGCGAGAGCCTCGTTCGCCGCCTCCATTTCCGTGGCCAGACTGCCGTTCGCTGCTCTCATTTCTGTGGTTAACTCGGCCTTCATTTCTTCCATCTTCTCGGTGATGTTGTCGTTGGCCGTCTTCATTTGTTTCAGTTCCGCGGTGATGTTGTCGTTGGCCGTCTTCATTTGTTTCAGTTCCGCGGTGATGTTGTCGTTGGCCGTCTTCATTTGTTTCAACTCGGTGGTGAGGTTGTTGTTTGCCGCTTCTGTTTTTGCAGCGAGGCTTTCATTTGCCGTCTTCATTTCTGTCAGTTCCGCCTTCATTTCCATCATCTTCTCCAAAATTTTCTCCAATGCCGCGTCCATGGTTGTAATGTTCGGTGATGTTATCTTCCCGCTTCCTGACACCAGTTGTGACTTTGTGGGTTCGTGAAATGAAAAGTCCAATTTCACCACTCAAAAATGTTCTTTATTTCCACCGACTTACAGTTTAACACTTGCCAATTACACAGATGTACGTGCTGCACACAATTACAATTCACCAGTTCGTCCGTTACAATTTCATTGTACTCGCGATTACGTAAACTCCGATGCACGCACAGTCTTCTCGTTCATTAACACGTCCTTCGCTAGCACGTCAAACACTGACTGACTGTCTCTCTGAAACCCTTTTTTATAGGAATGTCACTGTTTTTCTAGAAGTCTCTGGTTTCCAAAGGAAGGTTCCAGATGGCCGTGGAAGAGAGGGAAGGGGCCGGCAGCGCAAGCGACACTTCTACCAACCTTCCCCCTCAGTTAGTGAAAGAGAGTAGTGAATACCCCCCCGGAGGCAGACGGTCAAAGGTCACTCCGGCGCCAAAGAGGTCAGATGAGTCACGCCTTAGTGCATGGAGGTCAAGGTCGTGTCCTTGAACTTTGGGGTAGAGGTTATGTTTTGACTGGCGTTTGTGGTCGATAACCTCTTCCCCAAAGTTCGAGGGCACGTCCTTGATCCTCCGCGCGAGCGAGGCGTGGCTCCACCTTCTCTCCCCCCTCTTAGGCGTCGGAGCGACCTTCGACAGCGTGCCTCCGGGAGGGCGTGTCTTTTTTTTATTATTTTCTATCGATCTGATACAAATGGCGGCACACAGAAATGGCAATCTTTGACGAACGGCGCCAGTCCGTCCACGTGCGTGGACCAGGAAGGGAGATTGAAATGCACCTTGCATCGACGATAGGGAGCGAACGCGTCTTTGCACTGCGCACCGAGATTGCTCCAGACGTCGTCCACGTCTCGAGGAGGAAATCGCTCCAGGGTGAGAGGCAGAAGCGTCAAGGCGTCGAGATCCTTGGGGTCGAGCTGCGACAGTTGCCGGTGGTTGGCGAGGTATCTTTGCACGAGCTGATCGACGCGTTGTTCGGCCATGGCGCGCTGCTCCGCTCTCGTCGGTTGCTCTTCTTCTTCTTCTGCTCCTCCTTTTCGCTCTTTTCCTTTTCAGGCTGCGACGGCCTAAGCGCAAGAAAAAAGAAAAGAAAAAAAGAATCATGCGAGAAAAAAAAAGCTAAAAAAAAATAATGAAAATTTTGAGACTCTTTCTTTTCGTCGCGACGCAAGGGCGCTCGCTTCCTAGTTTACATTATTTTTAACAAAAAAAAGAGGAGTGTTGCGCGAGAAAGTGGAAAAGTGTGTGTGTGCGTGCGTACGTACCTTTCGTTGTTTCTTTTCGTCGAGAGAGAGAGAGAGAACGAGCTCCTGGATGCGACCGTTCCGTTGCGCTGTCGAAGACTGACTGACGAACGCGCGCATGTTGGAGGGGGTATATAGGACGTTTGACGGCTGCGTTCCGATTGGTCGCTTGAGCGAGTCACGTGACGCAGCGTGCCATCATCGATGACGTTATGGTTATTTTTAGCTGGTGAGGTAATGCACGTTGCACAACAACGGGTCATGTTGCGCAATGCGTTCGAGGGGTATATATAGCGTCGACGGGTCGACAACTTACGTTTTTTTTTACTTGTTATCGTTACGGAGGGCGTTTTGGCCATGTTGGTGGCGACGGCGGTTTTGGCTTGTTTGGGCGCGCTGACCGGCGCGCAAGGGAGCTGCGTGACGTTCGGCAGGTGCGGGTTTACGCTGGACGACGATAGCGGTCGTCTGGAAAATGCAACCATTTGCGAGAAGAACTACGAATTGCATTCCAATTGTTCCTGCATGTACGAGCCGAACAGCGCGTGTAGGTTCGAGGGTGCTTTGATGAACGTGGAGAGCTTGAACCACGTGTACGATTGTTTGAGACCGGTGACGAGGTGTTCGTCGGGGCGTCGGTGCGGTAGGATGTTTTACGGAAATTTGCACGTGGGAAACATGGAATGCGGGCTAGGTTTCGTAGCGAACGACGTTTGCGAATGCGTGAGGGGCTCGGGAGGCGTCGACGATGCGGGGTGCGCCTTTACGGGCAAACCCGTCGACATGACGGCGAGCGGCAACGCTTCGATTCTGGTGGAGATGATGAACTGCAAGAAATTGATAGATAAGAGGGAATTGCCGCCCGGTCTGGGTTTGAACTGGAAATTGACGGAAGAGCAGGCGGAGTTGGTGATGTTGTACAGCGTGGTCGACGACATGAACGCGTACTTTGCTGATAATTATCTTTACGTGTTTGGGACTTGCGGAAATGGCGAGTGGGATCTGAACTTGGGAGGAAAGAGGGTTGCGGGTAGGATCAAGCGCGGAGCCACCTGGTCCGCCGAAGGCACCTTAAATATAAGATCCGAATGCGGCGCCGGCACGGCGACCGCATCGTCGGGTCGCGTGCCGGTCAATACTTTGCGCAGGGTTGTCGCCGAAAAATGTAAATCCGGCATGAATAGAATTAAGCAGAAGTTGGAGCGAGAGTGTAATGCTAAAGTTGCAAATTTGAACGACGAATTAGATACCGCTTTGGGAGATAACGACGATCTTAGGGAAAGGTTGTCGAAGGCGGACCAAGCTTTGAGAGAGCTGAAGGAGGCCTTGGATATTAGACAGCACAATCTGACGCAACATCGAAGTATAGTGAATAAGATAAAGTCCAACGTGAATCACATGCACGAAGAGGTCATAGGTTTGAAGCATTTGATAGGCAATCTCACGAATTCCAACATCTGCGCTTCCAAGAATAAGGATGGATCTCAGGAAGAGTTGTACGTCAATTACGACGACGATTTACAGATAACGAGCGGGGAAAGGGAAAAAGAAGAAATCGAGGACGATTTCGAATACATGACAAGATAGCTAAGAGTTGCGGTGAAAAATATATACATAGTTTATTTTCTTTTTTTTTACTACAGACAGAAAGAAGAGTAACATTCTGAGTTAATGTGTGTTTTTTAAAACGGGAAGCGATACATTATTTTTGAATTTTTTTTGTTGTTGTTGCCGTTGCTGCGTGAAAAAGAAGAGCTAGGGTTTAACACGCTTGACAGACTCCGTCCTCCTGCATTACGGTGTATTGTGCGTCAGGCACGTTGCACACCGAGAAGGTCAGCAACGCAACCTGGTCGCCGTGATCGAGAGTCCATGCAGTCAGCCAATTATTCCTTATGTTAATGGTCAATACGTGGGTCGTCGTGTTACAGATAACTTTGTGCGCGACAGTGATGTCGCGATCCAACAGGTGCCCCAAATTTGACACCATTGCGACATACCCTTGGGGAACCTTAATCTTTAGCCCCGTCGGTATCGTCGCGATGCACCCAGGGGGAATCACATGACCACCCAGACAGGATATAACATATCCCGTATGGGTTCTGATTGGGTGCATGACGCCCACGGTCAAAAATTCGTATTGGAAAACGTTGTTGTTTTCCATCGTATAACCCTGAAAGCTGTCGCCGTCGCCTTGGTTATCGTCGTCAGGGTTACCGTCGTCGTCGTCGTCGTGTCCGTCGGCGTCAAAGTTAACGCCCGAGCCCATCGCATTCAGCTCGGACACGAAGTCCGGGGTCTCTTCTTCCATCCCGGCGTCATCGGGTACGTCGGTCTGGAACATGTCGGTCACGTCCGCGAGGCAGTGTCGTAGGTTGGCTACAAGCGTCCTAACCCTAGCTCTTCGTATTTTAATAGATTGTCTAAAGAGGCGCCTCGGCCCTTGTGGTACCTGTTGCGAGGAAGACGGCTGCGCCGACGTCTCTGGTTCTTCCGCAGCAGGCAGGTCCATAGGCGGCTGAGACGACTCGATCATCAGAGGACCGGGTTGGGACCCGCCAGGCATTGCGGGAGATGAATCTTGCTGCCGACGGGGTGCAGCGGCAGACTCCTGGAGATCGTCGGCGGGCAGCGGTTCCTCCCTCTGTTGCTGCTGCTGTTGGTGCTGCAAAGGCACGGGTTCCCCGGGAAACGGGAGCCGGACTCGAACGCTGATGTCTGCAGCGCCATTCCGCCTTGCCAAGGACCTCCTCAGCGTGGCCAGAATTTCCCTGGTGAGGGGGATGAAGTCGGGAACCGGCGGCAGCTCCCCTTCCAGTCGCTTGCTGGATAAGTCCAGCGGAACGTCGCCGCCGTCTCCATTTTCCGACAGGTCCAGCGGAATATTAGCCGGCCTGTCGAGGCGAGGATCTCTCGAACGTGAGGCAGAAGAAGAAGAACTTTCACTTCCGATGCTGAAGTTGAAGTCCATTTTTAAAAGCGTCGTCTTTTGAGAGAGACAAAAACTGGATGTTTCTCGAAAAGCAGATCGAATGTCGATATGATTGTGTGGGATTATAGCAGCGGTTATATATGCGGAAGACGAGGCGATAAGACGCGCGATGAAGCAACGATGTGCGCGATGACATGCTTTACTCTCGTAAACAACACGTGGCAGGTCGCCATGCTTCATCGCATTGACGTCAATGCAATGGACCGTAACGATACTTGGATCTGTTATTCCGGAAATAAAACAGATGGCGCATTATCATGCTTCACTGCATTGACGTCAATTCAATGGACCGTAATAGTCCTTGGATCTGTTGCTCTCGAAAACAACAGATGGCTGATTAGCACGCTTCGCTGCACGCACGTCAATTCAGTAGACTGTAACGACCTTGGACCCGTTATTCTCGAAAACAACAGCTCGCGCGTTATCACGCTTCAGTGCATTGACGTCAATGCAACGAACCGGAATAACCTTTCAAAGTGCTGACTTCATGCCAGCGTCGGCTCGCACATGTCAGTGGCGGAAGGATAAAAGCCGCGTCATCTAAAACGCAATGCACAATAGCATATTGCATCATTCCTGGTGCTACGTTTAAACGTGTAACGTAGGTGGGACAGTCTGCAGGAAGGCATACGTCTTTGGTTCGAGTCTTGGTAAGTTACAGTGATGACTTTTACAATTGTTCGAGAACGTTGCAGGGTTCTTGACAGATTTTATTCGGGATACTCGGAAACTCAAGTGATAGTCGATCCCATTCCCGACGACGAAGAAATAGACTTAATGGAATGGATTCATTGGGTGTTTTCTCAGTACTTAGAATTTGTGAACGAGCGTTTATTAAATAACGAGCCCAGTTATTTCGGCATGTCCATTTCAAATTCCGCATATCCTAATAGAGATTTTAACATCACCGTCAGACGTTTCGACCAGCTAAAAGTGGAGGTCATACTAAACGCGCTAGAAAAAACTTTGCAAAGTAACGAGAACTTCTTTCTGACCGGAACATTAAAATTCACCTGCATATACACGAAAATTTTAGAAGGCAACTGTTTCAACGAATGTGAGACTTGTTTCAGGAATAAGGGCATCATCGTTATTAACAATACGGACTCGCTTTGCTTGCCTAGAGCCATAGCGGTCTGCATATCGAAAATTACCCGAGACCCAAACTATAATTCGGTGAAAAGAGCGGAACACGTACAAAAGCGCAATGCAATGATCCTAAGTGATCTTTTTCAAAAGCCGACATCGCGATACAGCATAGAACACGTGAGCGAATTTGAGAAGAGTTTGAAGCACTATTTTTTCACGGTTTTCGACGGACATCGCGGCAATAAGATTCTGTACAAGTCGAAAAACGATAGCGATAAATATGTGGATTTGTTGTATCACGACAACCACTTTAACGCGATTGTAGATTTACACAGAGCGTTCAAGTGCAGGTATTATTGTAGGCGATGCAACTTCGTTTCTCAAAATAAGAAGGAACTGCATCGCTGCGAACATGCCTGCTCCAAATGTCATCTCTCCTGCGTATCTTCTTTCGATCGATACGTGACGTGCTCCGGTTGTAACCGAGACTTTAAGGGCCAGACGTGCTACGACAATCATTTACTGAAAGGTGCGTTTTACGGCGGCGACACGTCGGTGTGCGACGTTGAAAAGGTTTGCCTCACGTGCAATAAGATGTATAACATGAAACGCAGGAAGGTTCCTCACGCGTGCGAGGAAAGATATTGCACAACGTGCTGTAACTATTTCTCAGGCGAACACGAGTGCTACATCAGACGCTATCGCAGAAAACCGCTGAGCGAGAACGTTTTGTTTTTATTCGTAGACTTTGAGTGCATGCAAGAGAAACCTTTTGGAACCGCAGAAGATGCTTTCGAGCACGAGGCAAATCTGTGCGCCGTTTACCAGGCATGTAACCGCTGCATCGACGTCTGTCGGAGAATGCATCGTTGCGAACACTGCGGCGTCAAGGAATGGGTGTTCGAAAGGGATCCGACCCGCGAACTGTTCGACTACATTCTTTTGCCGCGCACGACGTTCAAAGACATGGTTGTTATCGCTCACAACTTGAAATCCTACGACGGTCACATATTGCTTCGGTACATGGTGGGAGCCCTGAAGTGGACTCCCGAATTAATAATGAATGGCAATCGCATATACAAGATAAAGTACAAAAATATTACTTTTTTAGATTCCTTAAATTTTATACCATTTTCGCTTGCAAAATTTTCAAAAACGTTCGATCTAAAAGAAGTTAAGGGATACTTTCCTTATCTATTTAACACTACCGAAAACAAGAATTACATCGGTCCCATACCCGACCAGAAATACTTCTGCCCCGAAAAGATGTCTGTGGATGGCAAAAATGAGTTCGAAAAGTGGCACGCCGAACAGGTGGCATCCGATTACGTGTTCGACATGAGAAAAGAAATGGTAACGTATTGTCAGACGGACGTGCAGGTCCTGTGCTTTGGCGTGTCCAAATTTAGAAGCGAATTTATGCAGGAAAATAAAATCGATCCGTTTAGGGAGTGCGTCACGATTGCAAATGCTTGCATGAACGTCTACAGGCACCGTTTCATGCCCGAGGATACCATCTCCATCCTTCCTGTCGGAGGATACCGCTTAGCGGATAAGCAATCGCGCATCGCCTTGATATGGTTGAGCTGGTTGGAACAAAGCCAACACATTTCAATTCGCCATGCTCTTAACTCTCGCGAAGTGAAAATTTTAAATCACAAGGTCGACGGATACAGAGAAGACGGCGAAGTCAAGCACGTGTACATGTTTCACGGTTGCTACTTTCACGGTTGCAAGCTCTGTTTCGTCAACAGATCGGCCGTGTTACATAACAGTGGTAACGAAACCATGAATTCCAGGTTCGAATCCACGGAAAAATTAACCGAAAAGATGAGAAACGCCGGATACGAAGTCACCGAAATGTGGGAATGCGAATTTAACGCAATGTGCAAAGCGAACGTCGATCTGGCGGAGCACGTTGGAGGTTTTGAAATTCCCGAACCTCTGGAACCTCGGGATGCCTTTTACGGCGGACGCACCAACTGCACCAAGTTGTACCGCGAAACCGCCGATACCGACGAAAAGATATACTACTACGACGTATGCAGTTTATACCCGTTTGTAAACAAGACCAAGCCGTATCCGATCGGTCATCCGAAGGTGCACACTAAAGATTTTCCAGATCTGGATTCCGTAAAAGGCGGGCTAATTAGGTGTAAGATATTACCGCCCGCGACCCTCTACCACGCCGTCCTCCCCGTGCGAGTTAACGGAAAGCTAATGTTTCCTCTATGCAATTTATGCGCGCAGTTACAAAACTTGGACGAATGCCGTCACGACGACGATCAGAGAAGTCTTCTGGGGACGTGGGTCGTCGACGAAGTCAGAGCGGCTCTCGAGGAAAATTATGTCATGTTGGAAATTTTCGAAATATGGGAATACGAAATGGTGCAACACGACTTGGTCACCGGTCAAAAAGGATTATTCGAAAACTACGTGAATTTGTTCTTAAAAATTAAGACCGAATCCTCGGACTGGCCTGCCGATTGCGATACCGAGGATAAGAAGCGAAAATTTATCGCGGATTTTGAATTGAGAGAGGGCGTTAAGCTCGATTACGATGCCGTGCGTTCCAATCCGGGTAGACGCGAGATGGCCAAGCTAATGCTCAATTCGTTCTGGGGGAAATATGGTCAAAAAGATAATTTGCCCGTCTGCGAATTGGTGAAAGACTATTCGCGATTAATAGAATTACTAAACAATCCGAGCGTCGAGGTTCAAACGTACCTACCGGCTACGGACGATATTATGTATGTCGTGTGGAAAAACGTGAAAGCGGGCCTGAAACGGAATCCGACAACCAACGTGGTCATCGCCGCGTATACCACGGCGCATGCTCGACTCGAACTTTACGCGTATCTGAAGAGGCTAGGAGAACGCGTTTTGTACTTCGACACCGACTCGGTTATCACGACATGGCGACCGGGGCAGTGGCTGCCTGCCACCGGTCCGTTTTTAGGTTGCATGACCAACGAGTTGGAGAAATATGGAGAGAATGCCTACATCGATCAATTTGTATCCACGGGACCGAAGAGTTACGGCTACAGAATACGATACGGCGATCGAACGAAAGTGATGTGTAAAATTAAGGGAATCACTTTAAATTGTCACAATCTGAACAAAGTCAACACGGGCGTCATGCGCGACATCGTACTGAGGGATAACGATCTGACGATTAACCTCTGCAATACGCAAATTACCAGAAAACCTTTATGGACGTTGGTCACCCAGCCCGTTACAAAAATATTTCGCATGGTGGTCACGAAACGAAAACGAGCCGACGAATTCGACACAGTTCCGTTCGGGTATAAAAATCCCCGCGTAGAATAAAGAAGCGTCACATTTGTTATCATGTCGTCGCGATCGTTGCCGCATCAAGACGTCTTAAATTACGACGTCGGTCAGTTGAGCAATACCGAATCGTTGCAAATTCCGAAACGATCGGCTAACGAAAATCATAACTACTATCGCAGCGTTAAGTTCCCAAGATTCGATACAGATTCCGACACGGCCGAAAAACGCGCGGCGAGGGATAACGATCGATTTGCGCATCATGCGAAATATCCGAAGGTGGATCGTGTCGCCGAGGCGTGCGCAAAGCGAACGGTTCAGCAGGATTTATTTGGCCACAACGCCAAACATTCGAGATTAGATCGCGGCGACAAAGCTGCGGCAAAGAGATCGGCCGAGGAAGACCGGAGTCGGGAAATTAAGTTGTCAAGGTCCCAACCTTTAAATATCGAATCATTCTTTAACCCTATAAACGACGTTAAACGATCCACGAAACGAACGGCAGATCAAGAGTTATTTGGACGCAAGGTCAAACATCCGAAATCGAATCGTGACAGCAGGGCGGGTAAGAGATCGGCAGACGAAGACTTTGGCGAGAGAACAAAAAGGCCAAAGCACCGGCTTTCGAGCCTCGAAGCATTTTTCAGCCCCGCGAAGCGTCCGAACAGAGCATCTAAACGCTGCCCCCTCAAGGCGCCTTTTAAGAGTGATAGAAAACGCGGCGAAAGTTCCGCATCCGCAATTCCGCCGGAGAGACCGCACGTTGCCGAGATTTCGACCGACGACACCGTTCGCGCCATCGGGGAACCCGACGCCGTAAACGATGACGAAGCAATACCCGAAAACGCAGACTCCACCTTCGCGACGCCTAGGTACGACGGAAAAATGACTCGCAGGGACAGCGACGTCCGCAGACGTGCGCGGTACGCGCCTTACGCCAAAGAGCAACAGTTAGCCATGCGCGATAACGCCGAATCCATGACGCACCCCAACGAGAAGGTTATTAAGAGATTATTAAACGAGATTGTCGTAAAAGAAAGAGCTAAAGAGGGCAGCGGCGATTGGAGAGATGCGCGGTTCAAGCCGTATCGAAAGAAGTCGCGAAATGTCGAAATTTACAGACCCTTCGAACCTGCCGACCCCGGCGAGGATGGCGTAGAGATGAGAGATGTCGCGGCCGAAAGCGATTCGGTCGATTATGCCAACGCGCACGGCTCTCGCCTCGACGACGGCGTCGACGATCACGTCGAAGACGGGACCCTCGATGCGAACACCGTTAACGATGCAACTTCGGCGCCTGCAGAAGTCGTAGATTCCGACACTGTCAAGTTCAGGTTTCCAAGCACCATACAGGTGGCCGGTCCTTCGCGGTGCGGCAAATCCACATTCGTTAAGAAACTATTACGTCACGCCAATACTTTGTTCGATAACCCGATCAAGAGAGCGTTATGGTGTCATCCGCGCGAATATCCAGCTAATTTCGGGCGGGAGTTTCACAATTGCACCTTCAACGTGCGCACGCACGCGGGAATACCCGAATTGGAAAACGTTAGGAATGGCGACCTTATCGTGCTGGACGATCTCATGTACGAGGCAGATAGCAACGAGGTATCTAATTTTTTCACCAAGGACTCTCATCACAAAAATTTCGGAGTGGTATACGTCTTGCAAAATCTCTTTCCGCAAGGAAAAAAGTTTAGGACGATGTCGTTAAATTCCAATTATATCGTGGTATTTAAAAATAATAGGGATAAACTGCAGATCGATAAACTGTTTCAGCAACTCGAACCGAGAAAATCGAAATTCCTGTTAGATGCTTTCAACAAGGCAACAGAGAATTCGCACGGTTATCTGGTATTAGACTGCACTCAACATACGCCGGATCTTTATCGCTACAGAACGGGCGTTTTACCCGGCGAATCCCTCGCCTGCTTCAGGCCGAAATAACGTGTATATATAGATGGGCATAACTAGACAGAGAGGGTCATTACCGACGACGATGCCTGCGCAGAACGTTCCAAGGCTGTCTTCGGCAGCGTATAAAAAAGTGTGTAAGCTATGTTCGCCTTCGATAGCGAAAAGGTGCGGAGCATTGTTCGTGTTGAGCAAAGCAAGCTCGAAATCGAGGAAAAAATTACTAAAAGATGCGGATTCGACGCTTCTTAAGGCAATCACCGAATGCATATTAAACGTTAGTAAAGGAACGATACCGCTATCTGAAAAGTGCGTAAGGCGCTTAAAAAAGTATAAAAAGACGTGGAGAAAGGTGGTCGATAGAGCAACGCCGTTAAAGAAGAAGAAAAAAATTTTAATACAAAAGGGCGGGTTTTTATCGGCTTTCATCATTCCGGTGTTGAGCGCCTTAGGTAGCGCTCTCGTGTCGAAATTAATGCCGTCATGAAGCACGCCAAGCAGATCATCTTACTTCATTCGCAACCGGAAAGCGAAAAGAAGTTACACGTCGTAGACAAAACCTTAACCGGCTTGGTAGAGGACATAGACAGAATAAAAAAGTTAGACGTTCCTTCCGACGAGAAATGGGGCTTGCTTAGACACAAGCTAACCAACTACTACGACATCATATCGCAATTGCGAAGACCGTATCTTCACGCCATGAAAGAAGAAGCAAAATTATTAGAGAACGAAGATAAAAAAGAAATCCGAAACGAGACGCCCGCACCGAAATCGATAAAAGCACCTCCGAAGCCTCCGAAGAAGAAGAGAGGCGTGCCAACTTCGGATAGCGACGATTCCGATACAGAAGTTAGATTTTCGCCGTACCCTACTCGAACCGCGACGCGCAAGCAAACGCATTTCTTACGCTCTGCGAAATGGCGAAAGGCTCGCTGAATCGCGAGGAAATTGCTCTACTCGATAAATACTATTCGCGGGTCGATCACTATGCGGGGCTTGGAACCGTGCAAAAGCTTCGCAGGGCCACGGGAATCTCGAGCGACAAAATTAAGCGTTATCTGCAAGGACAAGAGAGCTACACTCTCCACAAACCCGCGAGAAAGCGCTTTCCGACGAAAATATATCACGTGACCAATATTGACGACCTTTGGGAAAGCGATATCAACGTGTTAGATAACATATCCAAATATAACAGACCGTATTCCTATATCTTGACGATAATCGACGTATTTTCTAAGTTTGCATGGGCCTTACCTCTCAAAAATAAATCCGGCAAAGAGGTCACCAGGGCTTTTGCTGCCGTTTTCAGCCGATATAAGCGCATTCCTAAAATCCTTCAAACGGATAAAGGTACGGAATTCACAAACAGAGTCTTTCAAAGCTTCCTAAAATCTAAGGGCGTGAGACATTATACCACCAACAACAACGTAAAAGCTAGCGTGGTGGAGAGATTCAATAGAACCTTGAAAACTAAAATGTGGAGATACTTCACTCACAAAAATACGTATCGCTACGTGGACGCGCTACCCAAATTGTTGCAGTCGTATAACGGTTCCTATCACAGATCGATAAAAATGGCTCCCATACAGGTAAACTCTTCTAATATATTAGAGGTGTACAATAATTTATACGGGAAAAGATTGCAAAATTTTGCGGCTTCCAAACCGCTAACCTACAAGGTTGGCGATCACGTTCGAATTTCAAAATTAAAACTCGTGTTCGACAAGGGTTACGAGCACAATTGGACGAACGAAATATTTGTGATACACCGGGCGATCAGAAGCGTGCCCGCGGTCTACCGACTGAAGGATCTCGCGGGAGAAGAACTCGAGGGGATCTTTTACGCGGAAGAATTGCAGAAAGTCGCCCTTCCCGAGGTTTACAAGATAGATAAGATCTTGAGCACACGCACCAGAGGCGGCAGTAAGGAGGTGCTCGTGAAGTGGAAAGGTTATCCCGATAAATTTAATTCTTGGATTAAGCGGTCCGAAATAACGGCTCCGTCATGATTCGCACGGAGCCATTTTCGGTTACTTTAACCAGCAACGGATCCGCAAGCATATTCGAAAACAACACGACGTCTCAGTTCTGGAACATGCTGCCGCAACGCACGGTTCTTCAAGGCAAATGGGAGGTGGCCCTCACGAAGATCAGATACCCGGGTTCGTTTTTAAATGTCGCAAAAGGCGGTAACTTCATAAAAGGCACGCTCCTTCGCAAGGAGCTTCCTCGAGAAGTGGAATTCAGATACGAATTGGAAGAAACGACCGTGACGGATAACGTAATGCTGTTGACGATGCTTAACGATAAAATAAAAAAGGAAGCTCACGTCGACAAATTCTTTTTATTCAATAAAGAGGCCGGCATCGTTAGCGTTAATCCTCAGGCCGTAGAAAGGAAAGAAAAGATGCGCAAAGATGCGGGTGCTCCAGCCGCCGCCGTCGCCGCCGCCATCACCCCCGCCACCGAGGTCGAAACCAGACAGAGAAATAATCACACGAACCGCCCGGAATACGAGGTTAGCGACGCAGCGCACGCCGAACACGCGGTCGCCGGCGACGATCCTGCACACGGCGAATCTAGAAGATCTCAAAGTAAGCGAAATTCGGGCGACGACGGCAGCAGAAACGTCATGCGCGAGCTCTTCCTCTCCTCGGATCTATGCAGGCAATTAGGATTCGCGCCTTTTACCGACGTTACCAAAGTGAAACGCGCTCAATTTCCGATGAATCCGTACGTTACTTTTCCGTACGAGATGTTCGTCTACTGCAACATCATAGAACCTCAGATGGTGAGCCACACGTTTGCTCCGATCATCGAAAGCACCATAGTCGAAGTGGACGTCGATCACAGGCATTTGGCGATGGAAAGGACGTTCGCCCCGTTAAACTGGGTGCCCGTTCTTCAACACGATTTTCAGATCGTGCAAATAGATTTAAGAACCGGCACGGGCGAATTATTGCCATTTATCGACGGGTTTTCTTCGGCCGTGGTTCTCTGGTTTAGACCTTATGGATCATCGAGAACTCGTTAAGTACTTCCTCGATCAATCCGGTCGAGGCGACTCTCTGGTGCTGTACAAGGGGAAACGCTTTCAGAGGGGCCGAGGTCTTTTCGGCGCTTTAGGCAGTTTATTTCGATTCATGTCTCCGTACGTTAAATCCGCAGCAAAGTCCGTCGGCAAGGAACTATTAAACGTGGGCGGCAACGTGTTATCCGATGTCATGTCTCAAAGGCCGTTTAAAGCTTCCCTCAACGAAAGACTCAAAGAGGGCGGGACTAATCTGAAACATAAAGCCGATCGTGCGCTGGACTCGATGCTCGGTTCGGGAATAAAAGCTCGTAAAATTCGAAAACTCGCGCAGTCGAAAAGAAAGCGCGCGCGACGCAAGAAGGCGCCCGCGAGAAAGACTAAAAACAACAAGAAGAAGCGACCCCGCAAGAGCACGTGTAAGCAGACGCGCAAGCGCAAATTAGCGAAGAGAAAGGTAACCCCGCGCGATATATTTGCATAATGTCGAAGGTTTACGTAAATTCCGCATTTAACATTTTCGAAGAACGTCCCGTGCAAACGAGCGTAAATCGCTATTCGATCATCGAACTAGAACCACAAAACGTAATTTCCTACAATTCCCCCATCGTCTTTCACTACAAGGGCAATGCCGACGCTTACATCGACCTCTCTCAAATAGATCTATACCTGCGGTGCAAGATCGTCTCTCACGACGATAAGGTTTTAAAAGATACGGATAAGATCACCCTCGTGAATAACCCTCTTAACGCGCTCTTTCAGCAGGTGGAAGTAGTTTTAAATAATGTCACCGTCACACCCCCGCAACCCGGTTATCCTTACAGAACCTACATAGAGCAGCTCTTCAATTACTCGCCCGATTCGCAAAATTCGTGGCTCGAAGCATCGCTATGGAAGAAAGACACGGCGGGAAAGTTTGACGTTTTCGACGGCAACGAGGGCGTAACCTGGCGTTTCGAGCACACGAAGGGTAGCACGGAGTTCGAATTGCTGGGACGATTATCGTGTTCTCTGTTTTCTCAGGACAAATATCTTCCCAATAACATCGACATGACCGTCAAATTAACGCCGTCGACGCCCGAATTTCATCTGATGTCCGTCGGAGAACTCAAGGGAAAAACCGTGATAACGACCGCCACGCTTAACGTGACGTGCATCTTTCCTTCTCCTTCCCTCCTTCTGGCACATCAAAATTTACTGTCCGCGCAGAACGGCAAGATGCCTCTAGACGAAGTGGACATTCAACCTTTTAACATCCCCAGAGGAACGATAAGCAAAAAGTTTCACGACATGCTAGTGGGCAAAGCACCTCGCAGGGTGACCATCGCGTTCGTATCCGATTCGGCATATAGCGGCGATTTTCGCAAAAACCCGTTTAACTTCCTACACCTAGACCTCAATTTTCTTCAGCTGTTCGTGAACGAGCAGCCGTACCCGGCGCAGCCGCTGACGCCGGATTTTGCGAACAATCAATTTATAAAAGCCTTCAATACCGTGGCCAAGGCGTTAGATCTAAATCCCGAAGATAAGGGGCACACCATAGCCAGAAAAGATTATCCCCGCGGTTACACGCTGTACATGTTCGACTTAACCGCGGATAAGACCGCCAGCGAAACGCACGTTTCGGGATTACATCACGGCAACGTTTCGTTAAACGTAAGTTTTAAAACGGCCCTAACCGAGGCAGCTTGCATGATCGTCTTTTCCGAATATCAGCGCCTGCTGGAATTCGACGCCAACAGATCCATTTACGTGACATGAATACCGAACAGATACGCAAATACTTAGCCAACAACAGTCGCACGAAACCTCATTTTCTAGGCGTCTTTGCCTCCGATCAATTACCCGAACGCGTCGGAAAACCTCTTCCGGTGGCCTTGGTAGCGAACACGGACCCCGCCAACAAACCCGGCACTCATTGGATAGGCATCTACATTTCAAAGTGCGGGAAGGGCGAGTACTTCGATAGTTTCGGAATGCCGCCGCTTTCTCCTCATTTCACGCGCTTCTTAAACAGCAATTGCGGCAGATATTGGACTCATTCCAAGCGAAGACTACAAAGTTCCACCAGCTCCACATGCGGTCATTACGTCATTGCTTATACGGTGCATCGATGCTGTAACCTGCCCGCCCGGACATTTTATCTCAACTTTCGAATAACCGATTACGCGTACAACGATCGTCTCATAGCCAAGACTTACAAAGACGTATGCCTTCGCAACGACTGCAGAAACTCCGCCGTCGTTCATCAGACCTGCAAGCCGCCGGCGTCGGTATAAGGTAAGTGCAATTTTACTCTCGCGCCTCACTTTAGGTTTGAAACTCCTCGCGGAAACATGTCTTCCGGAACGGGATTCCTTTACTTCAACTTTTTCGTGAACGACGATCTCGAATACGTCGTCAAAGAACTTTCCATATGTGGTTCGGGTTGCGAAGCGCAGACGTGGGTCTTTAAACCTCCTCGAGACACCCGTCCATTGAGCGATAAAGTAAATTCGACCAATCGTAAAATCAGCTCAAAAATTCACGGTTTAACGTGGGACGATGGCGACGTCGACTACGACGAACTTCCTTCCATATTGAAACGCGGCGCGGCTCTCTTCACGGTCATCTTCACCAAGGGGGAACAGAGAACGGAATTTCTGCGCAAGGCGACCAACAGGACCGTGATCAACATAGAGGAACTGGGGTTCGACGACGAATCGTACGTGGCATTTCGCACATCTTCGTGCATCCATCCTTGCCATAGATTGCCGCGCCTTCATTGCGCGCAAAGATCCGTAACGACCATGGCCCAATGGTATGCGCACCTCGTAGACAAGCGGAATGCGCAACCTTGCGATCCGAAACCAAACGACCTTCGTCCGCCTCACGACCCGAACCACGAAGGAATCCTCAAACACGTGCCTTATGACGTGTACATTAATCACATGTTTTAACTCTGACTCTCATCTGTGACTCATCTTTTCCTTTCTAGAACGCACCCTAGGGCTCCTTGACCTCCGGCGGTTCCAAAAGGTTCGTCTCAGTACGAGGCGAAGCGTCGTCATGTCCACATCTACCGCAAGGTGAGTACGCGCTCGCACTTTTCGCAGTCAGATTGGCCGAGCGGTCTAAGGCGATAGATTTAAGCTCTGTTTCCGAAAGGAGCGTGGGTTCGAATCCTGCATCTGACATACTTTTTTTTGTTTTGCATTGTTTTCAGCATGGTCGAGCCGGAACCCAAAAGACCTAAATCGGACGAGGACGTCAAACAGCCGCTGCACTCCCTCATAGGCGTCAGAAGTAACGTATACTTCCTGGACCGCGCGCAGAAGAAGTTTCTCAGCGTCGGATTTTCGGGGCTGCCTCCTCACGACCTGTGCATCACGATAGCCAAGTGCGGAGAGGATCGGGGAATCGTTCTGACGGCGCTCACGGACTGGAAAAATATCATCACGTGCATCACCAACGTGAGCGGTAATGCCAAAAAGGAAACCGTGAAGTGCGATCTAAATCTAAACGATCAGCTCAAGTTGGACGTAAAGCACGTGTTTGGAACTCCCAACATCATCCTGAAGCAATTGCAACGTGCCGAGACGGTGAGCTTGTCTCTGGTGGAAGAAGATTGGAAGACGCTAATCAAACTCTACCCCATCGTCAACGACATTTTCTACCATCGTCTAAAAGAATCCAACGAGGTCCGGAACTTAATCTCCGCCTACAAGATGTACTTCCGCAAGGTGAACGGCGATGCAGGTTCCATGAGGTATTCGGCATTCGTCGATCGCATATTATGTGCCACGCCTAAAGACTTCCACGAAATTCAATTATATCTACACGACAGCCTATCGTCGGAGTGATCACGTGCATCCGTCGTGAACGCGTCGTGTTTGCCACGCGCGACCTTGTTCTTGTTTTGCACATCCAGTTGGCACGCTCCCAACTTCGTTGCCCGGCGCCACGCGGCGCATCGTCCTCGGAGCGATCACGTGCATCGGACGTGAACATGTCGTGTTTGCCACGCGCGACCTTGTTCTTGTTTTGCACATCCAGATGGCACGCTTCCAACATCGTCGCCTGTTGCCATGCAGTGTATGACGTAATGGTGTTGACGCTGTGATGCGCGTGCACGCGTATATATATCCCGAACGCGTCGGCCATTCTTCAGTCTTCGTTCTTCGGCCTGCAGCAGCTGAAACGCTACACCGTCCGGCACATCCTCGTCATTTTTTTTTCTCTCTTTGGCTCGTCGCAATGGCCGATCGTCGAGATGTCCTCAACCGACTGAACAGTCTGGGAAGCGGCAGCTACGGCAAGAACATGTCGCAGACGATAACGGCTAGCGATCTGGAGGAAGGTAGGCGCTACGCCATTGACGACATTCAGGCGGTGAAGACCAAGTTCGGTCGAAGAATCGCCGTAAAGATCGAAGGAGGCGGGTGCCTATATCTACCTCAGAGGTTCGACGATCTCAAGCCTCACGATCTGACCTACATAAGGTCAAATAAATTCTATCTGATATACAACGGCGAAGAAGCGCTCACCAACGACAGGAGTCGCCATCTGTATAGCTTCGAGCAGGGCGAAGAGCAGCAGCAGCAATAATGATTCATCTCGCCGCTTCGCTCGATGTCGTCACCGCAGCCGCCTCCTGTTGACGTCATGCCACTTTGACCTTCAACTCGCCCGTATAAATGCGGCGCGCCTTGCCAGCTTCCAGTCAGTATCGTCGAAGATGGTGTTCTGTCCGCATTGGTTCTGCAAGCACAAGCGCATCTACTGCCAGTGCGCCTTGTGCTACCACGAGCCGGCCCAGTGCATCGGCCCAGATCTGGACTCTCCGCTCTTGGCCCAGCAGATCAAGAGGCAGAGGACCAAGAAGCAAAAGCATTGTCGTCCGCGTCCCGCAGCTTTCGCCAGCAAGATCCGCACATCCTCGGGAGGACCCAGCCCTTCCGCGAGAGACGGTCCGCGCGGCGGCATCGACCTCCTGTCGGAACCGATCGATCTGGGTCACAACGTGTGGACGCAGATGGTGTTCAACGCCACGGAACTGGTAAACGCCGACGGCAAGTTCGCCGATCAGTCTTTTAGAATCATATCCATGGAAACGAGACCCGACTGGGCCGACAACGAGAAATCGGTCGTCATCAAATTGGCGACGAATCTCGCATATTCCGTCAACGCCGACGTGCTTCACATAGCCTTCAGGAACTGCTTCATAAACGCCGGACCCTACGATGCCGTCAGATTGACCATAACCCTGAACACGCGAAACACGCCCAGTCTGGACCAGTGTCTCACGCGCCAGGGCTCCTTCAACATTCTTCAGTGCGAGCAGCACGGATGCACCGACTTCCTGGTGGGTGCCCTATACGTTCCCAAGGTCCAGCAGCAGCAGGACGTGAGCGACAATTTCTATCACTTCAATTTCACTTGCATCACCACGGTGGCCAACAAGTACATTCGCTCCATACTGCTCAACGACGACGGCGACGACTCGTCGGAGACCGAAGACGACCTCGATCTCAAACTCGACGTCGACGCACGGCGCGAGCCAGACGCCGATCGCGGCAGCGAACCCGACGGCTCCAGGCAGCCCCTCGCCAACAGCGGCAGCAGCAGCCCCGACGTCTCCAAGCAACCCCTCCCCGGCAGCAGCAGCGGCGCCGGTCGCCCCCTTGGCGCCGATAGCAGCAGCGGCAGCAGCGGTCCCGACAACGGCGGCGGCAAGAACGACAAGTGCGTAGTGACCCACGTGAAAGTAATCTTGTTAAATTCCGAAGAACGGTAGTGATGTGCCTGTGTAGTTTTCTTTTTTTTTCTATCGCCGCAACGGCTAAACAGCAACAACAACAACAAAAATGTATAGTGTTGAAAGCAAAACAAAAATTGTAATAAAAAAAACTCAATCTCGATGTATGTCGTGTTGTATCAGAACAAAAAGAAACCTTGTACATGTATCGAAAAAAAAGAAAAATAAAGAAGAAACGCCCTCCCGGAGGCACGTGCGGTCGAAGAGAAGGAATCCGCTCCGGCGCCTAAGAGGAGGGAGCCACGCCTCGCTCGCACGCGGAGGATCAAGGACGTGCCCTCGAACTTTGGGGAAGAGGTTATCGACCACAAACGCCAGTCAAAACATAACCTCTACCCCAAAGTTCAAGGACACGACCTTGACCTCCATGCACTAAGGCGTGACTCATCTGACCTCTTTGGCGCCGGAGTGACCTTTGACCGTCTGCCTCCGGGAGGGTATTCACTACTAACTGTGTGGCCTCCTCCTCCAGCGACCATCCGTTGTGCCTGGCCACTGTGTCGAACTGGCGGCGGAAGACCTCAAACGTTGACGCGCCGTCATACTTGGGAGGTTTGACGCGCGCAGATGTTGTGTCGCGTCCCGGCACGTCGGCCTTTAAATCCTTCAGCTTCCTGCCGACGACGTCCTCCACCATGGAGTTCAGGGACTTCACGCTGCTGTCGGCTTTTCCTTCCAGCTCATTAACGCGGCTCGCCAGGTCTTCGACGCGCTCGCCTAACTCTGTGACGTCCTCTTTTACGCCGGCCAACTGTTCTTCAAACTTTGCGGCGAGAGCCTCGTTCGCCGCCTCCATTTCCGTGGCCAGACTGCCGTTCGCTGCTCTCATTTCTGTGGTTAACTCGGCCTTCATTTCTTCCATCTTCTCGGTGATGTTGTCGTTGGCCGTCTTCATTTGTTTCAGTTCCGCGGTGATGTTGTCGTTGGCCGTCTTCATTTGTTTCAGTTCCGCGGTGATGTTGTCGTTGGCCGTCTTCATTTGTTTCAACTCGGTGGTGAGGTTGTTGTTTGCCGCTTCTGTTTTTGCAGCGAGGCTTTCATTTGCCGTCTTCATTTCTGTCAGTTCCGCCTTCATTTCCATCATCTTCTCCAAAATTTTCTCCAATGCCGCGTCCATGGTTGTAATGTTCGGTGATGTTATCTTCCCGCTTCCTGACACCAGTTGTGACTTTGTGGGTTCGTGAAATGAAAAGTCCAATTTCACCACTCAAAAATGTTCTTTATTTCCACCGACTTACAGTTTAACACTTGCCAATTACACAGATGTACGTGCTGCACACAATTACAATTCACCAGTTCGTCCGTTACAATTTCCTTGTACTCGCGATTACGTAAACTCCGATGCACGCACAGTCTTCTCGTTCATTAACACGTCCTTCGCTAGCACGTCAAACACTGACTGACTGTCTCTCTGAAACCCTTTTTTATAGGAATGTCACTGTTTTTCTAGAAGTCTCTGGTTTCCAAAGGAAGGTTCCAGATGGCCGTGGAAGAGAGGGAAGGGGCCGGCAGCGCAAGCGACACTTCTACCAACCTTCCCCCTCAGTTAGTGAAAGAGACTGATGAGTGGGCGTGCCCCAGCTGTCTCGGGGTCCTTCCAGCGGTCGTCGGTCATCCCTTTCCCTAATTGGGTGACAGTATATTCGTTTAATGTCACTGTGTTTATGGAAGATGAAAGGATCAGATTTTTGAATACAGTTCTAAATAGCGGTGAAATAATTTTAAATTTTAGTGAATTTTGTCAGTTAACGAGGTTAGAATGCTATATACAAAAGCATTTAATAAACCTAGCTCTCTGTAAAGAAATTACAGGCATCCTCCATTCGATGCGAGTCAGTTTAACGATGGCATTTCCCTCTCCCTCAGGTGTCAAAATGCAGTTCTTGGAGTCCTTAGATCGAATTAGCACCAACTCAAACTTGCTATTGAGAACGAGGTCCTTGTGGTCATCTGCAAATCCCAGAAGCATTGACAGGGGCACTATGGCATTGAATGCTCCGCTTGTTGAATGCACAATATCTACATCCTCCCCGGGGTAGCACCATCCGGCATTGAGCAAACGATTTGATTCCATAGGGTTGAGAGCAGCATAGTTGCGCATAGTCGATGTAATGCCTGGATCTCTTGTTCTGTCTATACAAGTTCCATTCATGTCCAGTCGAATCTCATCAAACATAAATGCCAGAGCATTGTTAATCAACTTCGCCGGCGTAGATGTTCCATTAGGCTTAGAAATAGAGCCCTCAATGTAGAGATAACTCCGGTTAGGCAGAGTATATAAATCTTCAGCTTGACAAGGGATCCTAATCTCATCGTTAGCATCCAGAGCCGATATATTATATGGGAGAAACACATGTTCCTCTTCTTTAACAATTTTATCCTCAAACGAAGGAGTTTCGGTCATATTAAAGATGTCCATTAGAGAACTCTGAAGCCCAAAGTTTCGAGGAACTTCTTGTTGCTTGATGTTAACACTCTGAGCGTCAAAGGGAGAGTACGATAAATCTGTGATTGTCCTGACTTATTATATCTTTTGCGATGGTTTCTCCTTCTAAAATTTATTCCCATTTCGACAAATATGAAGACGTACGCTTATATCCTCGTTTCTAAAGTTGATGCTATCTCCGTTCTGGTCAACCACCCGAAGAGTGATTTGATCGATAAGGTTAGTGTCTATGATGGGAAGGTAAATGGGATTTGGAGGCTCTTGAGAGATGTGATATCCCGGCGGGACAGAAGGGAAGAATTCATAGATCGAGTGTCCTCTTTTACCATCGATGAAAGAACCTGTCGCAATACTGCACTCGATTCGAATGATGCTCACCTTAAATATGTTTACTAGGAAATCAGACTCAGTTAGCTGATTAGGAGCAATAACTTTTTCACTGAACCCTAAAAGAGATCCAATAGAGCGTCGCCTAGAAAAATCAATAGGAAAGGGGCACTTTATTTCAGCCTTCATTGTATTATTGTTAGGGCGAATAAAGAAGTCGTTTTCATCCAAGTTTAGCTTATCTTTGAGGTAAGTATTAATATCAGAAACTTCATAAGTCCCATGCGGAATTTCTATGACCTTATGGGTGTCATTGAAAATGTAATGGAAGAGATTATTGCTCTCATACACATTGGGAATGGAATAGAAGGTTCCAAAATTCAAAAGAGCAATTTCATAATACCCTTTAGGATCAATCCTCAGAGGAGGATTCAGGTAGGTGGTAAGATCTGAATCATTTCCGCTAACAGCAATAGTGTAACTCATTGTGATAGAAATTGCAAGCACAGGTGCCCGCAGATGACTGAGCTAAAACTCTGAACTCGTCTTGTATTATACATCAACTTAACGCCCTTGAGATAGCTTTCTACCTCTTTTGGAGGTTTCAAATTTCCAAAGCTTTCGAAATAAAACGCGATATCACCTTCCTTCTTTATAGCTACCCAATGTGATCCTTCATTATCAGAGTAATCGAGATTGACAATAATCCTCTCTCGTCGATATGGCTTTGAAGGTAACTTATCGAGCATATATACACCTCTAAAATGGGGAATTATTAAACGACGAGCATATAGTGCAAGATCTATGTTACTTAAGGCTTTTTCCGGGACAAGTATAGTCCCCGACCCGAGTTTTTTGAGGTCTGTCTATTATTCTGGGAATTTGTCCTTCTCTTCAGACCGTTTCCTTTAGTAGTCTTATTTCCTTTTAAGGCTCTGGCTATTTTGGAGGCAACTGCTAAAGATGCCGTCAGTGGTAGCATTGGAAGAAAATCGCCAGTTCTCTTTTTCTTAATCTTCTTATTACTTTTTCTCCCTCGGAGACCTTTTCCTTTCGCTTGCATCTCTCTATTATGGTGAGCCATTTCTGCAAGCTGTTTATCTGCAGCTTTTTTCTTATTCACTGCTGTAGCAATTTGAGCCGCACCTCCAGCTGCAGCACATAAGGCTGCAATAATGGGTATGAGGGGTAGAAATCCGCCACGCTTCTTCTTCCGGGATCCTGCACCGATAGCTATCTTACCCTTCATAATTGATGTTACCAGCCGTGCAGCCAACTTTTCCCCGAGGCTGGCGTCCGATGATTGAACTCTTTTCCAGGCCTTCTCTGCTAAGATTTTATCAGCAATATTTCGTGAGATGGTGTCCTTGTGCTCTGCGTATGCTATGTCATGATTTTTACAAGCCTCATCCAAAAGATTTATTGCGGAATCTCCTCTCTTGAGGCGTTTTTGCAGTTTTGTCCCGAGTCCGCAATATCTGTAGCCGGGTAAATGTACTTCAAACGGTAGGCGGTTAATGACGGTGTTAAGTAAACCTGATCCTCTTGTGGTCTTATCGCTCATACCTCCCATCATAAACTGATCTATTTTATGGTTTACTAGCGTCTTTTATACATTTTTTCAGATATAGTCCCTCCCTTTGAGGAATTTGAGCGCTCATAATATCCCACATTTTATCCGTGTATATAAACATTAGGAATGATCCTAAAAGTCAGTCGCTAAGATGGAGCTTGTGAAGCAAGATTGCTCTCTACCTATTCAGGTGCTAGACTTTGAAAGTGATTTCAGACACGAACGCCACGGTAAGCTATTTCCTTCTAACGTCAGAGCTCTTATTCTAGGGAGCTCCAGTGCAGGAAAAACCAATGTACTACTGAATTGGCTGCTTCATGAGAATGGTCTGCGTTTTGAAAATGTGCACATATACTCAAAGTCCCTTTATCAACCAAAGTATCAATATCTCATAAAACTGCTTGAAAGCATTGATGGTATCGAAGTAAATACGTATGAGGATGGAGAAAACGTATTACATCCCACCGATGTTAAAGAAAACTCAATCTTTATATTTGATGATGTCGTCACTGAAAAGCAGGGAAAGATTGCCTCATTTTACAGCATGGGTAGGCATCGTAACGTAGACTCAATATATTTAGCACAATCCTACGCTAAAGTCCCGAAACATTTAATTCGTGATAACACGAACATGATCATTCTCTTTGGGCAAGATAATTTAAACTTGAAGCATATATATGACGATTATGTAAACACCGACATGACATATACAGAGTTTAAAGACTTGTGCAAAGGTGTCTGGGAGAGTGGAACAGAAGGAAGACCTTTTGTAACGATAGTTCCTGAATTCTCTATGAATGGCGGTCGATATAGGAATGGATTTGATGTATATATTAAAGTAGGAAATAAGGAAAATGTCATTTGAAGTTCATCATGAGCATTGACAGGTTCGGAGCACGAGGAGCTCTCCCAACCAAAAGATCGCTTCACCACTTTATCATAAACAGAGATGGGGAAGGTAACTATCAGTTCAAGAACAAGAGACTATGCATTGTTCAGGATCCTGAAACAGATAATGATGCGAGCACAAAAAGATATGTGGATGCACTCGAAAAAAGGATGATTGTTTCCTCACAGCAGATTACCGGAAGACTTGAGACTAACTTTAAAGCTATGATCCATGATTTGGTTTCAAAGTATATTTTCAAGAGAGCCCAAGAAAATAACATTGTTATTGATAATGCTAGATTAAAAGTATTATTAGATCCTGTTCACGATAGTGATGTAGCAAATAGAAAGTTCATCACCGAGTATATGAACTCTCGCATGCAGCCGCAAGATAATAATGGCAACATTATATTCGGCAAGAAGCGAATCATTGATATTGCAGATCCTGTCGGAGATCTGGATGCTGTAAATAAAATATTTCTCCGAGGCATGATTATTCAAAAAACAAGCGAAACACGGAGTCAGTTAAACAAATTTGTTACCAGGGAAATTGAGACACAGGTGGACAAGAAGCTGAAAACAATTAGAGAACATTTGAACAAAACTGGCAATATGGTAGATACACTTACGCACTCCACAAAAGAAAATAGGGATTCGCTGAGAAATTCGATTACACAAGTTCAAGAAGTCCGTCAAGCACTAGAAAATAGATGTAATACGCTATCAAGTGAAATGAATAGCCAGATCAATGAGATTAATACCAATTTTGAACGTGCAAAAGCAATTACCGAACAGATCGCTAAAGCAGTGGATACATTGAGAACAGGGATATCATTAATGAGAGGGTATCTTATTATTCAACTACAAGCGTTTCCAATCAGGTCTGGTAACGGTACGTACATACTTTCTACTGCCGCCGGACACTATTCATTTACAATAGACGGAAATCTCTTATCGTGCGCTATTACAGCGCCCGAGCAAGAATTGAGGAGCGGTGAGCGTATACTTCCTCATCACAAAACCGATATTACAATCTCAATAAATAAGAACACAGTTGAAGCCTTTCCTGTAATCATTAAAAAGGGTGATCGCATATCATTCACTCCACCTACAAATCGTGTATTGGATCGATGTACTTTACACATAGAGTTAGTGCTTGAATATACGTTCTCCCCTGCACCTACACCATAAATGAATATAATCTCTTAGTACGAGGCCATTTGCACAATGAACAGTGAAAGCATAACATTAAAGGAATCTATAGCCAAGCATTCCAAGGCTATACGCGAAAAGTTGAGGGTATTAAAAGGCCACCAGTTCGATACCCAGAGAATAATGAGTGAGGCTCTTCAACCAGTAACAGAACCAGTGCATGATATATTACAACTCCAAAAAAACAATACTGATATAACCAAGGAAGAAACCATGAAAAAGAATATTCAACCTAAAAGGGATAATGAAGAGAAGATCTCAAACTACCTACAGAAAGTTCGAAGGAAGGATAAAAATGAATTAGATGCATCATACGGTATAAGATACGAAGATGGCAGCTACATGCTTGGAAACAAGGTCATTGACTTTATTAATAATCGAATTCGAGTAGGCGAAGAAGCATATGAGGTTACCCCTGGATTAAGTGAACTCATCTTTAAGAGGATCCCTGAGATGCATGTCTACACAGAAGAGGATTTGGATACTTATAGCAAAATACTGAAAACAACTCAGGTGCATCGACGAAACTATAGCAAGCAAGGACAGCTGAGGGCGGGCAATTCCTACAAGTATAAAAGTGTTATACGACCATTAGTGAAGAAAGACAAGGGCTTAGGATTGGAGTGGAAGGAGCTTCGTCCTGGTGTAGAACAAGACTACATCTATTGGAACGACCCCAACGAGTTGGTAAATCGTCTAAGACTTCTCGTTGCATCTAGGGACGCGGGGAATAACAATCATACTCAAGAAATTGAGGAGATTATTCAAGAACTGAAATCAGCTAAGATTATAGCATGATCCAAATAAAGCAAAATATAGCTAGCGAGCTTCATGCTCCTGCACGGAGAAACTTTCTACGCCGCAAGATTATCAGCAAAGGACTACATGATTTGGTGCAGATCGACTTGGTGGAGATGATACCATATGCAAGGATCAACAAGAATTTCAAATATATCCTTATTGCTGTCAACTTCTACTCTAAAATGGCGTATGCCAAGCCGTTAAAGAGCAAGACGGGACTCCGAGTTTCAAAGGCTATGGAAGATATACTACAAGACATGAAAACACCTCCCAGGAATATACAGAGTGATAACGGGAAAGAATTTTATAACAAACACTTTAAGAATTTAATGAACAAGTATAATATCAATCACTACAGTACCTATACGGATGTGAAGGCTGCAGCTGTGGAACGGTTAATAAGAGCTTTAAAGAATATGATGTATCAAGAGTTTCTGGCTCAAGGATCCTACAAGTGGCTAGATCTCTTACCTAGAATCATTGCAAAATACAATGATACTTACCACACCACTATCCGGATGAAGACTCGTGAAGTGCAGAATAATGATCTACTTTTGTCTGTTTACAACTATGATCAGCCAGCAAGTGAGAAGAGGAGTGCCAGGAAGTTTAGTGTTGGTGATTATGTGAGGATATCTAAAAATAAAGGACATTTTGAAAAGGGTTTTAAACCTAACTGGAGCGTTGAAATCTTCAAAGTTGCTAAGGTGAAGCGAACCAATCCTACCACCTACATTCTAAAGGATAAGGATGGTGAGGAAATAAAGGGAGCCTTCTACGGCCATTAACTTCACTCTACATCATTTCCTAACACTTATTTGGTTGAAAAGATTCAGAGGCGCCAAGGAAACAAAATCTTAGTGAAGTGGTATGGATTCCCTAATAGCCAGTGGATTTACAGGAAGGATTTGTTGTAAAAACTATTACTGAAATAAAAGAAGAGCAATATATTTCAAAACACGTGTTTTTATTTCTTCAATATACCATCTCTTTTCCTTTACATATACCGGTACATCAGTTTCCTGAAGCAACTTAAATATATACAAGAGTTAACTAGAACATTTTTCTTTACATATACATCAGTTTCCTGAAGCAACTTAAATATATACAAGAGTTAACTAGAACATTTTTCTTTACATATACATCAGTTTCCTGAAGCAACTTAAATATACACAAGAGTTAACTAGAACATTTTTCTTTAATATACATCAGCTACCTGAAGCAACTTAAATATACACAAGAGTTAACTAGAACATTTTTCTTTAATATACATCTGCTACCTTAAGCAACTTAAATATATACAAGAGTTAAAACAATTGAAAAGAAAAAAACCTAAGTGTCAGCCATACTCAGCGAATAGTGACCCCATGCTAATGTCTGGTCGGAACCTTCTACTAATTTTCTCTTGTCGTCACTTCCAAAGAGTGCGACCTTATTCATCTCTATGGTTGAGACTTTATGTTTAAAGCTCCGAAACGTTGTTTGTTTTACAAATATTTGTTTTCTAATGTTATTTAAGCATTCGAAACAGTGTTCAAAATTTATTTTCTGCATTCCGGTTCTGTTAACGCCCTTTGCTTTCATGACAGTTTGGTTCTCGTAACTGAATGCATATAACTTGGACCTCAATCCCACATATTCTATCATAGGTCTTCCAGCAAGCTCATCCTTAAACAGTCCGATAACTTTTCTATTTTGAGGGATAATACCAAATCTATTGTTGTTATCGTAGTTTGATGTGTCAAAATATTGTTGATTTTCTTTTATGAACATATAAAAGTCAGTCGAAGTTTCAAATATGAATGAGTCAGTGTCCATGTAATTTAATGATAAGTCTCTGAGTCTGGGCTTCATAATATCATAATAGAAGCTGTACATGATATGTTTTGAAATATCAAGGATGGCTTGACCAATATATATGGGTTTGTTCATGAATACTTCCTCTCTGGTAAGTTCTATTCCTACAAGATTTTCTGTGAAGATAATACTTCGAACATATGATGGTCGCGCAGTCAATTTCTTACACCGACCCCAGTTCGTGACTATTTTAAATTCGTTATATTTCCTGACATTTTCTATAAATTTACCATATACAGAGTTGTTCATAAGTTTCCATAAATTCTGTCCGAATTTGGAAGTTTCCCTTGCTCGTCTCTCTGTATTTAAATTAATGTAGGGCTTCAGCCAATCAGACTGTTCATATGCCACAACTCTCTGTATTTTTTCAGGATGAGACCTAGATCAATGCACTGCTGCAAGTTTCTATAGTGCAAGGTGTACTTCTCTTTGTCGTGTAATGTTGACAGCAGTTTCTTGTATTGGCCCTGTGGTGGTATCTCACTTTTTGGACAGAGAGGAGGATTATTGTGCTCATCGTGGAGATGCTCAGGGTATTCAAGGTCAACTTCAAGCACATATCCAACCTCGGAATCAGGGGAAATTTTTGTGAAATCTATTGCTTCGATCTCTTCTTGTGGCACCCATCTTAAGTTCCTAAACGGTAAGAAATTTCCCATTCCTTTTCCATATAAGTTATTTAAATCTATGTAAAATAAATAGTTGTCTGGTTGTGAAATATCATAATTTTCCATGTATTTGTTATTGGCTGTACCATACCGTTTAGAAACAGAGCACATTCCACCCCTGATTCCGGATTCGAAGAATTCCAACATTTCCTGATCATGTATAAGATCTAACTTAACCTTAGTTACTTTAAGCATTGCATCAAATGCAAGACCAGGTAATGTGTAATACCAGCATGGGTCCAAATTATACACTTCAAGTGAGAGATCCCTGAACTTCTCTATTATATCGGCCAAGAGTAACGTATCCGTCTTCAAATACAGGTCACTGTAGTCTCCTAAATTCTTAATTTGAAAAACACTCCAGACCTTGATAGCGTGATCATATTCTTTTTGGGTTATGTTATCGAATTCGTTTATTGGAGGTAACTGTGTGTCATTAAATTTTGAAATATTATCACAATAACTATAAGGAAATATTCCCTTTTCTCTTACCAGTGCCCTTTGCTCTGGATTAGAGTACTCTGAGTTAGTTATCTTGAATTCATTCTCACTTAACATACTTGCAAGGTTAGATAGCTTATCATTCAAGAACTTATAGCTATCTAGAAACCTAAAGTATATGTTCCTGTACTTTTTGCTAAACGAAATATATCGCTCAGAGGAATTTGAAATACATGAAATCGGTTGATCATCATACGTCAAGTGTTGCATCAGGAAATGACTGTCATAATTGCTGAGACAATGAAAAAAATATAGGTATAAAATTAGGTGCCTGTCTATTTAAATTGCAAACATTATGAGCAGCTCCAAGGAATACTCCTGTCATATGACAGTGATCACGAACCCGGACCTCTCCCATTTCAAACTCCTTCTTACATATGTGACAATGGTGAGCATTATCGAAATCGGCTTTATCCTGGGTAGTGAGGATCATTTCCTCATTGCGCTTATACTCTGTAATAACCATATCTGCAATGGACCTAAGCTCAATGAAGAACTCCTTGATTGCTTCAGGACCTCTAAAAAGCTTGAATCTCGACAATGATTCATCATGACGACATACTAGCCTAAGCGATATTGATACTGCTTCATGGTGTTGTTTAGCCCGAGTCCAGCTCATATTAGGAGACGGTTCACAGGACTCAACTTTGGCTAGCACACTCTCAATATCAGCATAAATAACAAATGATACAGGAACACCCTTTGAAAAGGATGAAAACTGAATAACTTCACCCTGTTTCGGCATTTTAAGGACTTGGCACTTCAGACACTTTAATTGATGTTTTCTAAATGTATCCCTGTTGGTAAAATGCTTCATGCATGGCTCACATATCCAGTGTTTGGCATGGTGCTTAGTTATTTGCCTTGTTGTTAATTTTGAAATATCTTTTATTTGACAGTAGTGCGCATTGTTATTTTCTTCTATTCTAAGAAGTTTAACATTCAAGGATTTATGCTTTCTGGTTTGATATAGGGGTATAACAGAATTTTTACTATCAAGGCCGAATACCGAAATCGAAGTGTCTTCGTTTTGGTTTTCAAACTTCTGAACATCATGGAGACTAACAGGGAAATCAATTCGTAATTTAAAGCTGTAAATAACTGTTCTATAGGGTAATTGCTCACTCTGTGCACATTGCTATTTACAGGATACTTTGCAGCAAGCAAACACCATGCAAAACAGTATTCATCTTTATTTTTAATATTTACGACGGCATGTTTTCTTTGTATTGAAGCAGGTAACGGAATGTAACGTGACGCATTTAATGGATCATAAAAGCTAGCTCCAAAAACAAGAGCCCGGACTGCTAACAGAGATTTTGAACTAGTTCTACCTTCAAAATTTGAAATATTTTCAATGATTTCATCAACCATAGAAGTGTATAAGGTATCTAAATTAGTAGATCGAAGCGCTAACTTAGTCTTGCTATTAAAAAAGATGGATTCCGTGTACACTTCGTCAAGCTTTTGAATTAGGAACGTTAGTTCACATGAACTGTTAATTTTAAAGCCTGACGGATTTCTGCTTAACAAGGAAACCATCTCTTTCAATACAAGATGACATTTATCTAGAAATTCACGTGGGTCAACTATTCCTAGAAGGTTGTCAATTCTGGTATTAAATACTCTTCCTTTAAATGCAGATTCAACAACCTTGCTTTCTAACTGTGTATGGCTTACCTTTAGTTTTTTGTTGTTCCTTCCGGTTTGCTGTCCAATATCCGTTGGACCTGACTCCGCCTGTATGCTTGAAGATGATGGTTCCTGACAGATGATCGAATCCGAAAGCTGACAGCATTCATCTGTCGACTCTTCTCGGTTCTCAGCAATGCACCCTAGGCTCTGCGACTGAGGTTCAGAGACTGTAACTAGAGAAATAGAACAAAATTAGGTTTAAGATAATATATATTTGATTTTATCTGTGAATAAAATGTTATCAGCAAACTAAAAGTATATAGTTATGTATACATTAGGAATAAATGTTATCGACTAATTAGAACACTATCGAATCGTATACATATATAAATTTTTGAAAAAATAACAATAATAATAATCATAATAATTATAATAATAAAATCGTATTGTAATCAAATGTTTTCTGAGCACGATTGAGTATAGAGAAAAGGGGAATGATTGCTTCTGATATTACAAAAAAAGGGAAACTTACCCTGAAAAGATTGAAGCAAATCAATGAGAATTGTCTGGAAGTTGCAATTCTCACAGCAACACATTTGATCTGTAGTGCCAATGGAGGATTCTTCAACGAACGACAAAGACTCTGTAAACACAGAAACAAGTAATATAGCTATCAGAAATATATAAAATGTCATGAAATTAACTTAAAGTTCGGTAAAGCTATAATGGAAATTTCTTTCAAATAATAATTGAAATGGTGTTCTGAAATTTATTTTTCAAATGGTTTTGATTTCGATGTAGATACTGAAACAGTTAAGAAGGGGAATCTATTGAAAAGAATAAAGTGTTAATTACCATTCGTTCCGTTTAGCAGCTGCATAACTAGGGTTCCGTATGTACAGTTCGTGCAAATACACAATCCCTCTAAACCATCACCTAAGTAGGGTGGCACATGATGTGTTTCAGATTCTGTAAAAGAAAAGGTATATATTAACAATATGCTTCACACAGAAAATAAATGAAAGTTGTGATCTATAAAAGAATACTTGTTTATTACATATCTGTTTATTTAATATGTATAATTTGACCAAAGTTAATTTAAAGTTATATAAAAAAGAAATCAATGTAAGTTGTATACACATAACGTCAAGGAAAAAATAATAAATGTACTCACTGTCCACTTCAGAAAATATCTCCTTCATCATAGCTTCGTGTGCACAATTGTCACATATGCACCCAGTATCACAAACACTCCCCTCAGCGTCCGGAAGGGGCTTGCGCACATTGGATTCTGAATTTCCTGGTACAGTTGGCTCGGACGATGTTACCAGCCGACGTCCAGTCAAACTCAGGCGTGACGCAATCCAACGTTTTAATATTCTTTCTTGTTTAAAAGATTTGGTGTTCTTCTTTCCTGTAAATTATATATACTTTTCTCAGCTTGAAATTTGTAGTATTCTATAACTTAATTGAGTATACAAGAATTATTTTTACTAATTCTTTTTTCTAAGTACATTCACAAGTCAGTTAAAGCAAGATTATCAAATTATGATAACGGAAGAAAGACGGATTGAACTTAGAGCGAATATTTCAGAATGCATGTAAACTGAAGTTGAAAGAATGAGTAAACATACGGTTGTAGTTCGCTTCAGTATGTGTTTTTAAATGAAAAGTACGTATATTATGAGTCGCTCTGAAGTTGTATTATCTATATAGAAATAATCACGATATTAATAATAAGCAAGCTCAAACTTTCTGTACATTTAAAAACTCTAGTGACAATATTTCAAAAATATCAATGAAAAGCATTTCGTGTGATAGGCTGTTTTCTAACACCTCTGAAAGAATGATCTCGAAAACATGTAACCGATGTAAATATCTATTCATCTTATTATGTAATTAATTAATAAATGAATTATTTGAAGAGAAAATAAATATCAAAGAACGTTAAGTAAACCCAAAAAACAATATAAAAAGTGCTATAAACATACCTTCCATTGCTCAGTGTAGAACTCAATTCGTTGTAGATAAAAACACACTCGGTGATGGCTGCTGTAAATACACACACATCTACTCACTGTGTTGAAATATGAAATTTCATGTGCGTATCATTATTTTATAGAAAATGACGCGCATGCGTAGTGTAAAATTCCATGAACCTGTCTACGATTGATGTTATTGGTCGATACTTTGTAAGGAAAAAAACTGGCTTAAACCAATCACAGTAAGGTCATTGTCATGAGACGTTCTCACTAACTCCGCCCAGTTGGTCATCACTCCCCACATACGACGTTAAACGGTTGTGTGTCGCTTTTGCACAGAATTTGAATGTCTTTTCTCCGAAAATTTTTTTGTTTCCTCTCTCAATCCCTCCCTCTCTTTCTTTCCTCTCCTTGGTGCTTGCTTGTACATGAGTGTGTGTGTGTGTGTGTGTGTGTGTGTGTGTGTGTGTGTATGAAGCAACCGCTTCCAGAGTATACTTTTGAGTCTGATATATTAAGTAATTCTATATCTAATTATCTCTAGAAAATCAGTTCGCAGATAGATCAGAAAAAAAGCTAGCGCAAATGCTTTAGAATATTAGCAGGTATTAAGAATAATGTATACGTAAATGAAGTGTTCCACCTAAATTCAAGCTCTGTATCTTTAAGTCCATGAAGAAAATAAAAATCGTTTTTTGTCATAAGCAGTTCTAAGAAGGCCAACGTTGTAATCTTAATAAACGAGAGAAGAAAACATTCGTAACGTGATTAAAAACAAAGTAAAAATAATTGATGATAGTTTCTCGGGCTAACAGCCAGGTCAGCCCGAGAAACTATCATCAATAATCAACGCCGGGAAAGCTTCAAGTCATTAAAGTAAAAATAAGTTTAAAGTATGCGTGCGAGTGTCTATCTTCGTTATCCATAATTTCACAAATAAAGGAATATGTTGACGCTCACACTCTAGGTAGTCATAAGCTTTCTCCGTGAATATACGCAAAGTTATCACTAGATATTAAAATTCTCGGTTTTCCAGCTTATTAATGAAATTGGTTTAAAATAAAAAGATCTCATACAAACAATCTTATGGACTTCTTGTGAAAATGAACAAGTAAAGAAATATATTAGGCATTTACTTGAAATGGATATAATCATAACAAAAGGTTAACAGCTGGTAGGACAGAGAACCCCACCTCCAGCTGTGAGGTTGGTAAATTTATTGGCGACGTTAATGCTTTACAACCCACAGTTTGGCGATTTCTTTTCGGAAGAGAGAGACCCTCATTATTAGGGGGTCTCTCAATAGGGTTCACCACAGCCATTGTCATTTCAATGGAGGTATTTTTCACGAGAAAAGCAAAGTTATTGGAGAGCATTATTAACAATGTCCACAAGGGCTCACTGGCATTTGTTATTTTTTTCAGAAGACCGGCGCACAGGGTTTAATAATAAATAACTTTAAATAACCTTCATGTAACCTATGTCCATGTCAGGAACTGAGATCGCTATACTTACCTGGAAAACAATTTATGTGAAATACCGATGGAAAACACATAGCAGAGGGTTGGAATAATTAACATTTTGAATGTAACCTGCATAAACCCTCATTCTTTCGATGGTGCCAGAGAGTCCGCTGCAATTCGCTCTTAACGTAAAACATGAATTCCTATTTCCAAAAGGCTTTCCTTTGTCGGTAGTGTCGGTATTCACCTGTATGAAAGATAATTGATAACTCCATAAAACTCTGGGGAACGCTTTCTGGTTTTACTTCTGACACACATAAGGGTTTGAAATAATCATTTTCATCTCAAACATGTACCAACCGCCATAACCCCTAAAGTAGGGGAGAAAGACATTCTTTAGTTCATTGACGCCAGCGCTCGGTGACATCTGGTCGGCATCATATCTACATCAAAGGACTTAACAATCATCGAATTATTTATGACCCATTAATTATAAGAAAAATGTTACAAAGAAACACACCTGCACTTTTACACATGACAGCTTAGGGGGTGGGTGATTAATTGAGGGGGCGTGGTCACATACCAGACAAGTTACAACATGTCTCCCACCCCACCCCTTATCAATTTATATGCAAATTAGATATTCTATTGTTCCAGGGCGCCCATCTTACAACTACTTACGGGTTCAAGGCTAATGGGAGTAGACCCTCTGGACTCAACTGTCTTGTTCACGTATGACTTGCCTGTCACTTGCTGTAACTGACGTACCTCTCTCAACTTAATGTCTTACTGTACCTCGTCACGTAACCTTTGACATATCTCCATACAAGTTGAGCGAGGTTTAACTTGCTAATGTTGGCAATCGTAACACAGTATGACCCGTTTAACCTGCTACATCGTTTACAATGTATTTCTTTCCGTCTTGGTCTGCCAGTCAGTGGCGAGGCTTCGGCACCGACGGATTCCCAATAATTTCAGGAGAAACAGACCCAAAACAAGAAAATTCAGGTCATGTTATTTATTCGCTCTAGATACATTTTCAACATACATTCCCGAACATCAGCGGTTCTGCGGGCAATTTCACAGCTGCTTAGATTCTAGCTCATTCAACTCTGTATTTCCGCATTCGTAACCTTGAATACCATGCATCCTAGTTTTCCGGAAGCAATCGTGACTCTTCGATAGTTAGGAGGCACTGAGAAATTCTGTAGCGTGTGAAATGAAATGTGTAGTGTTTAACGCCCGCTTTTACTACATACGGCACCGCAGGCGGTGAAACTGATGATACAGGAGATGGAGATGGAGCACTGGTGGAATAAGATGGCGGGGGAAACCGGAGGTCCCGGAGAAAACCCGCCACTGCGCCGTGTTGTCCAACACCAAACTAACTTTGTC
>CM060958.1:153808196-153825696 GCA_030765055.1 Mantis religiosa | reverse complement strand
TGAATTTTTTAAAATTATAATAATATCTTATTCCTTAAGGGTAGAAATATCATTTACTCTTATTATATTAAAATTGTTTCAATCTTTTAATGTATAAAACGTTTAACAGCCAAACGTTACAGTCACTTTAACCATTGAGCTACTATGACTAACGTGCCGGTATGACATTAAATTCTCCAGCTGACTCGTATATTTCCGGTAAAGCACTAGAAGTTCTCATAAACACATGAGACAACTACCTTAATGACGACTTACTATGCTGTAAGTACTTTACGGCCCGGGCATTATAGTTAACCACTATTACGCCAATTAACGGAAATTAATTGTTCTTTCACACTGGCCGTGTGTAGGACGCACTATGAAAGGCAGCCCATAGTAGCTCAATGGTTAAAGCGGCTGGACGGAGATTACGTTTGGGGTCTACACAGGCAGCCGTGACCTGCCTCTTGTACCAGGGAGTTACCGAGCTGTCCCCGAAGGGCGTCCGAAAACACAAGACGGGTGGAAGTGGTTACGCTACTTACGCGCGCCAACCCCAAAAGGAAAGGCTACCGAAAAACTTCGCTACGACCGCCTGGTCTACTAGCTCTGCAGGCTAGTACGCGGGAATAAATGGCTTCCCTCAACCCCGTCCGGAGACGTACCCAATCTCCCATGGGTATCGGGAACCACTGCCCTCTCGAGTCCCACCCAATCCTCGGCCATGAAGTTTGATTGTAGAGGGATAATGCCGGGAGAAAGCATTTGCTCTCCCGATTCCAAAAATTAAACTATCACACAGGAGTCGGCCGAATCGAAGTGCAATGAATTGACCTCATCCTGGGATAGAGCTATCCTTATCATATGACTCCTTGCCCAAGTAATGTAATGGCTTAAGGCTTTTTATTTGTAACTTATTTACCTGGTGCTGGTACATTGGACCCGGCTTACAGGCTCTAAATTTGCATGGGTTTATAATTCTGGGAATGGCCTCTTTATTGTCTTTGGGGTTCTTCTAAAACCCATACGGCGACCTGTTCTGAAGCCGCCGAGAATCAGTTTTATCACGTGATTTGTCTCTTTCTTTTTCTTGTTTTTATATTTACATATTTACACTGCGCATATCTTGCGCACGCACGCACACACACAAACACACACACACCTGGGCATACCACGTACGTCCCAATATCATACGCACTACACTGTACAGACTTGGCTATGTACAATATTTACAATGTTAGCAGTTAGGCTGTGCGGCAGCGGGTAGCTGACTCCTGGGCTGCCGATGATGGCGGCCTCTGCCGGGGAACGTGGCCTGAGCCAGGAAGGGCTGGGCGCGCATAATTTTGCAGTCATTGTTTTTTTTTTTATTATTTTTGTTTTTCTTCAATATGCTTTGATTCTGGCGTGTTTATGGTGCTTGGGTTCGCCTTTCCCAATATTGTGTATGGTGGGGTTTTGATGGTGTCGGATGCGCGCCCAGATGGAAGAGGCACGTTTGTTGATGGCCTCGTTGATCTAAGGGACGTGGGTTTCTTGGTGAATGGTGGCAGTTGTTGTTCGGATAGGAGCAGACAGGATTTTGCGTAAGGATAAGTTTTGTAGGGTTTGGATATACTTTAGGGCGGTTTTGGAGGCGTTGGCCCAGACCACGCAGGCGTACAGAACCACGGGTAAAATAGAGGATCTATATAAGATGATCTTCGAGCGCAGATTTAGCTGTTTGCTCCTAAATATGGAGGCGCACATCTTTAATCGCTGCCGCCCTTTATTGGCGCTATCTCTTAGGTGGGTGGTCCAATGCATCGTGCGTGTCAACGTCACGCCGAGGTACTTGACCTGCTGACGACAGTGCAATATTTTACCATCGACCGTTAGGTCCAAAGGGCGCCGCTTTGTAAAATGTATAAGCTGGCATTTGTTAGCATTAATTTTGATTTTCCAGTCATGAAGCCATGAAAGGAAGCGGACAATGTACCGCTTGCATCTCTAAAAGTCCATAACGAGGAGTTTTATGATGGTTGTATATTGCAGTGTCGTCAGCATACATTGCAACTTTGCATCTGGCGTCCACGGGGAAGTCGCTGGTGAAGAGTATATACAGGAAAGGTGACATGATAGCCCCTTGTGGTACGCCAGCCTGCATCACTCTCTCCTTTGAGGAGGAGCGACCCACTTGGACGTAGAAGCGCCTGTTTTTTAAACAAATTATGCAGCAAGGGCAGTGAATTTTGGAGGCCGGGAAACTCTCGGTGCAGCTTGTAAATCAGGCCGTTGTGCCAGCACCGATCAAATGCGGCTTCTACGTCCAAAATAGCGCCAACTTTGAAGCCCCATTGTTAAATTGCTCGGTGACGTCATCTACTAGTCTTAAAAGTTGAAGGTCTGTTGAGTGCCCTTTTCTAAAGCCAAATTGTGAATTTGAAATGTCAAGCGCCGCAATTTGTTTTTGGAGTCGAAATAGAATTATTTTCTCGAGCAATTTACCAATCGTGGACAGGAGACTAATGTGGCGGTAATTTTGAGGTTGCCTGGTGCTTTTCCCATGCTTAGGGAGCATTATTACCTTGGCTCGTTTCCAAGTGTCAGGAAAATAATTTTGCTGCAAACAAGCGTTGAAAATTTTTGTAAGTTGCACCAGGGCTTTTCTCGGGAGATGTTTGAGTTCCTCATTAGTCACCCTGTCCGGGCCGGCGGCTTTCCCATTAGGTAGCTTCCTAATGAGCTTGTACACTTCCTGCGGCGTTGTGAGGGGCAAGTGTTGCTCATGCCTCTGTGCCACCCAGTTTTGTACCCAGGTCTGGACATCCCGTTCTAACTCGGGGTTCGTCGCTGGGTTTTCTGTAAATCTTGTTTCCAGACAGTCTGCAAAGACCTCGGCTTTCTCCTCAGAGGAGAAGTGCAGGCCGAGGTGAGTGTGTAGCGCCTCAGTGCCTGATTTAGCGCTCGAGGAGACTTTAAATGCCTTTAATAATTTCCATAAAGAATTGTCCGAATGTGTGGTATTTAACATTTTCTGCTCCCACTGCTCAATTTTGTTTAATTTAATTTGTTGCCGAATGACGTTGCGTAGCCATTTTGCTAGCACTTTGTACTCAGGCTGGTGGGTAAGCCGCCAAAGTCTCGTCAAGCGTCGCCTCCTGGCAATGAGCTGCTCCACCTCAGGGTACGTGCAAAAACTAGGCGGGCTTGTGGTGTAGCTGGTGGAATTTCTTTTGGCCGTGTGCAGCGAGGCGGTGTAGTTTTCAATGGCGATGTCGATGTCCGCCTCGCTCTAGTATGACAGCCTAGGCTGAGCCATCCCGTGCATTTCAAGGGTAAACTTGCTCCAGTTTGTTTCTGCGCGCCTCAGAGGGCCGGCCAGCCCGGCCGTGATGGCGCCACTGATATCAAAGTGCACTGGAAGATGGTCGGAGTCTAGGCTGTGATACACAGTGAAGTTGTTTGGTAATGTCGCATTTTTTGTAATGACGAAGACCAAAATTTCAGGTTCGAAGTGCCCTGACTTGTGCCAAAAGGTGGGTTCGGGGGGGAAGTACACCTCGAGATCGTCATTTTCTGTTATAAGGTCTACGAGGAGATTTCCAGCCGCGTTTGCTCGACGTGAATACCACCAGGGGTGTCGAGCGTTGAAGTCTCCTGCCATTATAACATGCTCCTCCAAAGTGAGGATTTGCTCGAGGTCAAGTCTACAGTCTGGGGAGTTTGGGGGCCGATAGAGGGCCACCAGCATCACCGTTTTGTTATTTAATAGTGTTTTAAGAGCCGTGCACTCTAACGCTGCCAATGGTGGCAGCGTAACAGGAGCATGAGCAACTTTGTTTATTAGTAAAATAGCTGTTCCTCCTCCCTGTCTGTCTATTCTATCAGTTCGAAATATTTGGTAACCCCTGAGCTTGAAAGTGTGCTCCTGCTTTAATTTTGTTTCGTAAATGAATGCGACGTCAATTTTGTTACGCCGCAGGTAGCTTTCAAGTTCGTGCTGCTGCCTGTAGATGCCGTCGGCATTCCACAGGAGCCCGCGAGTTAGAGATGTGCCTCCCCTTAGTTGAGCCATTTACTCGAAGATGTCCGACAGAAGCCATATGAGGGCTTCTAGCTTCTCCCAAGTGCTGGTGCAGCTCTTAAAACTTGCGATAAAAGGCTGTACCTTCGGAGCAAGTTTATGTAAGTTGAGCTCTTTAAACAGAGTAAAGAGCTCTTTGAGGCCTTCTAGTTCACCAGGTGGCGCCTGGGAGGGGGGAGTTGTTGAGGGTTGGCCAGCAGGTGGCAGCACTGGTGCGCTTTGTCCCGTCATGGCGCCTGCGAAAGAGACGCCATCTCTAACCAGAGCCGGGTTGGCAATGGGTCTTGGTTGCGCACTTGGGGGTGCCCTGGCTATGGCTGCCAGTTGGCGGCGGTGGCGTTCGTTACGCAACCTCTGTAGCTGGCAGGATGCGTCTCCCCACAGTTTGCACAGTGGGGTACAACGTCCTGCGTGGCCTTTTTCGGGCAGTCAGCTAAGCGGTGGAGGCCACCGCAGAGGACACATCGGGAGGTCATGTGGCACATTTTATATGTGTGCCCCAACTGTTGGCAGTTGAAGCACTGCGTGATGTTATGGTTCGTTTTGAGGACCTCCACGGTGACAAGAATGTGACATACCTCGCGAGCCTGTAGTAGTTTTTGATTTGTTGTAGTCCTGTCCAGGGTCACCTGGTACATTGGCAGAGGCCTGCCGCGGGAGATCAGTTGCCGGACATTGACGCCGGTGTACCCCTTCGCTTCAAGAACTTCTTTGATGAGCTCGGTCTCCAAGTCCTCTGGGAGGCGCTTGATGATGTAGCGGAGGGGCTGGTCGCTCCTGGGAGTAAAGCTGTAACTCTCGACCCCGGCGTCCTTCAGCTTGTTCATGGTGGGTAGGCTGTCTTCTTTCTTGGTCAGGAACAGCTTCAGACAGCTCCTGGTGTTCTGTAGGGTATAAGACCCAGCTGGGAGAGAGACACGGAGGATCTGGAGCACCTTGGTTGCCTGCCGGGCATCGGGAATTATAATGCGCGGAGGTTTTTGGTTGTTAGTAGGCTGTGTTGCTGTAGTTGTTGTGGTTGTTGGGGTGTGGCTGGGTGTAGGTAGGTTGGTGGCAGTGAGTGGTTCTTTAGGTTGGTTTTGTTGCCTACTTGGTCGTTGGGGCTTTGGATTTGGTCTTCGTGGTGGTGGCAGGGTGGGGAATTTGCTGGGGTGCTCCGTATCCTCGTCTTCCTCCGATGAGGATAGTGCCGCATAGCGGTTTCCGTTGGAGACCTGGAGTGGTAGGTGCCTTCTTTTGTTTTTCTTGGACAGCACAGGCTGCTGCCCACGCCGTTCGCCGTCAGAATCGCTGTCGCGTGCGCTGCCGCGACGATGGGGGCGCTTCCTAGCCGGGGCTGCCTGCCAGCCCTCTGCGAGCTGAACCAGGTGCCTCTTTTTAATAGAGTGTTCCTGGTAACAGCGTGCTAGGTCAATGGCTATTTTGCCGAAGTCGCGGGACTCCGGGGCCATATTTTGCAGGGTTTCCTGGAGATAAAAGATTTCCTTCTGGAGTTCTTTTACCTCTCTCTCCAGCTGGGTATACTTCCGGGCGAGCATTTCGTCCTCCAAGGCACTGTGGTCCATTGAGGCAAGAGTATTGGCTGCTGCGGCTTTGGCAAATGGCGGGACGAGGTTGGGCTGCGCCACTTGTTCAGCTGTAAACAGATCGGGCTGGTCCCCTTGGTGCATCAGTCCACTGCCAGCCGCCTGACTACTGGCTAGTGGTGGAGCTGCCGCAGTTGCTGCTGTAGTTATCACTGCCGCCGCCATTTTTGAGCGGAGGTCACTGGCTGCTGGGAACAGCGTGGCTTGGGGACGCCAAGCGTTGCGTGCAACACCACACAGGGTGCACACGCACTCCTCGCCCGGATCATGGTGTCGTTTCTTCCCAGGTATCTGAACCTGTTTACCACTGTGGTTCGTTCTTTATAATGTCTTCCTCCTCTTATTAATGCCATCATGCCGCAAAGGCATGAGGAGGAAGACATCATAAAGGACGAACCACAGTGGTAAACAGGTTAAGATACCTGGGAAGAAAAGACACCATGATCCGGGCGAGGAGTGCGTGTGCACCTTGTGTGGAAAATGACCAGCCGCTAGCCCAATTTTAAATCTTGGTCGGAGACTACTGTTTAAACATTCAAAATAATGAGAGCCTTTGAAATTGTAAATATCGTGTTTTAAGGTAAAAGACAACTTTATCTACTGCACATTATAATGTGCTTAACGAATTTAAAATTATTTGACAACTAGTACGAAATACATCACCAAAAAACGAATTGCACTATTAATTGCACATTATGAATCGATGCTGCCATCTCTGCACTGAGTCTCGAAGCTCAGAAGAGAAGCTCCACGCTCTGGTGGTACCTATGTTAATTTAAAGATTCAGAATTGGAGACTAGAAGTCTGAATGTGTAACTTTAGTATGGTAACGAGTGTAGAGGAGGTCATGTAACATATTCTCGATCTGTTCTCTCGAACGTGTACAGTCATGGTTATTGAAATTATTTCTTCTTCTTCTTCTTCTTTTAATTAATTATCTGTTGGTTAGTCAATCGATATGTTTAAATGTGTAGTTATCATTATTGCCGCTAGGTGTCAGAGTAGTTTTGAGTTTATTACCAACCTCCGAAAGTAAAACAAAGTTGTGCACACTATCGATTCTTTCTATCTCAAAGTTGATCATTTGCTTTGTTCCCTTTAAGAGATATATCTTCTCTCAGACTATCAAATCTCTCCGTACTTCAGTTGTTTTAACAAATTGTTGATCTACCTAATGGTTAAGTGACACTGCTGATTTATCAGTTTGTTTATATCTGATTTTTCCGAACTGATCCTTTATTCAGTTTTGGTCTTTCAAATTTTATTTGTTTAGAAATACTTAGTAAAGTTTTATAATTTATCTTGAGAATCCAAAAACATGCGAAATTCTTTAAACAAGTTTTAAAATTGTTCATTATTCAATCATTATAAATGAATTTTTTAAAATTATAGTAACATTTTAATCCCTTAATGTTAGTAATATCATTTACTTTATATTAAACTAGTTTCAATCTCTTTATGTATAAAACGTTTACTTAAACATTTAAAAACTTAGAGTTGTTAAGTTAATTTTGTATGATGTTGGTTTTGGTTGATTTGCTATACTGTACAATGTTGGAACGTTTCAATTTCTGTTTCAGATATTACTTGTTCAAAGTACACGCTACATAACGTACACTTTATATTTAAGTATTTGACTTTCTTTTACAGTAAATCTGCCTCTCAGCGAACACAGTCTATTTGTTTGTACAGGAAACAAATAATAATGTAAAACAAACGCAAGCGTTAATGATTGTATTAGTAAACATCATAACAGAGTAAACCGTTTTGAACCGTTCTAAACTGCATAGTGTTCTGTTTGAAAATTGTAACATTTAGTAAGTTATAAATATCTTTGTTCTTCTTATAGAGATATGAAAAAGTGAATGTCTTTATTTGTACTGGAGTTAACTTTGCAGTTACGGTTCTGCTTGCCGACTGTTCTCTGTCATAAAGTTTATTTACTGATTAATTGTGAAAGGTTAATGCCGGGACAGCGTTAATTGCTCTTCAGATTCCAAAAGTTACAAAACTATCTCACAGAGGGCAGTGCAATGAAAGAGCTTAGTTCTGGGATAGAGATAGCATCCCAGCTTCAAAAACTGCAGAAATTTGTTGGCGAGCGTAATATGAGAGATCTCTGGGAGAATTTTGTTTCATCAGTCAAAAAAATGACACACTTTTAAAGTGTAAATATCTTGTCTTAAGGTAAACTATAACTCTTATCTGATACAGATTATAATGTCCTTACGAATTAACTTTATTTGACAACTAGTACAAAATACATCACCAATGAGCTAATTACACTTGTAGTACAGTTTAATACCAGATTATCACTCTGTGGTAAAAATTGAAGCCGCATAGGGCGCACCTCCTGAACGTTTCGATGCCAGCTGGGTGAACCTACCCACAAGTCGTCGGAAATGCAGTGAGCTTCTACCTCGACCGAGCTATGGTACATTCGCCTCTTCACGCCGCACCCACTGATCGTTGGCTGATTGAATCCAACATCTTTCGAAGCCTAATCTCGTACACCAACGAATAATTTACGGCACAATTCATATATCACATATTAGCGTAATACGCGCTGAATATGCTGAGTAAATGTGCGTAAATTATTCATCACTGTGCGAAATGTGACTTCGAAGGAAGTTGACCAATTAAATTATTAAAAATAGATCTCATAAAACTTGAACTTTTTCCTGTTGCCACTAAGCATTATAGCTTTTATGTTCATGTAATAAATGATAAGTAGATCTTTAAGAAACAATTGCAACTTTGACAGAGTGAGGTTACTCAAGATGCTGTAGAGGTTATATATAACACCTGTACTTCCTTTCCCTGAAGTGTGAATTCCTAAGCTTGTTACTGTGATAATTACAAGAAAACCTGACAGTAAATCAATGCACTCTACAGATACTGGAAAACAGGAAAGGATATCACAAGGTCATGAGTAATGCAATTTCTTTGTACACAGAATAATATTGAAACATTCCCTGGAAAGAAAGTGTCAAAACCGAAAAACATTATTAAAGAGATGTATATACAACTTGTAAGTGAAGTTATAAACAACTATGTACAAAAGGATATCACTATCTCTTTAAATATAAAACAAGAAGCTCTGTTAATAGCTTATACTTACTAAGAATTTCAAAAGCTCTATAGTACATACATCATTTTCAGCGCAAGTTTACATAAGAATATTCAAAGAAAAACCTGGAATTTGTGATTGATTCATGATATTAGTAAATCCTCTCAAATTAGTACATGAGGCAAAGACATAATTTGAATAAAAGACACTATTTTATATACTTCTAATCACTTTGGTTGGATTATCATTCACACATGCAGTATAAATGATTATGATTTGAATAAAAAATACAGTGCAATGAATCTAAGAAGAATATTAAGTACATAAAAAGAGATTCATTCATTTAAAATTGTCCTAAGCTTAATTTTGTCTTTGAAACACAGGAATATTACAGTCTTAAATTTGTAAAGCTTTAATGACATGTATAAGCTCAGTAGCAAATGCTGAAAAAAGAAAATAAGCAGTTTTAAAAATAAATTGTAATGCTAAGTGGATCTTCCAATAGGACAAAATCGTATGTAATTATCTAACTGTGAAGTATGATTTGCCTGGTACAGCAACTGTTTTGGTAAATGGCTTACGTTAACTTGGTAAGTCTTTAAGCTATATTTGTACTAAGATGGCAATTGGTGCTCTCTGCATAGTGTAAACCTCTCAGGCTATGACATACAACTGAATGTGTGTCACATAAGTAAATCAATGAAAGGTTACACTCAGAACTATTACTGCTGTTTGTAGCCTTAATTATGCTGTGAAAGTGCTGGAACTGTCTGAGTCGTTAATAGGTCTAATTAAAATGCTTACACATCTAAGCATTATTTCTTTTGACAGGCCATAATCCCTTATCCGTTCAATGGAATGAAACAATAAGTGCATTATATAGGTGCAGCTATATCTGCTTTTCAAAATTATGTGGCTTTGCATCACTACATGTAACACATGTTGGCTGTTAAGCTCAAATACCCAGAGTTTGCCCGAGTTGCTCTGCAATGTATTTGGGATGCTATCAACAGTGTAGATGCTGAAAGATATTTCAGTAAATATAAATTGAATGTAAGTGGCAGGAGGACTCAAATGACAGAACAGAATGTTGAAATATGTTCAGTGCCTTCTTTCAACAGCATTACTGAATCAATAATTAGGATAATTTAGTGAATTTTCTATTTATTGTGTTCTACATCAGTAATGATTTATCTGTTTTGTGTTATGCAACATGCTTTAGTCTGTATCAGATTGTTCTATATTTCTGTGTATTGCTTTAACCTATATTAATGCGAAATAAATTGAAACTTTATGCATTTTTAACTCATCGTCATTACTAACCTTCCATAAATGTGTTTTAAATGGTATATAAATAATATTGATATTCATCATTTGACAAACTTAACTCAAACTTTCTTCAAAATGTAAAATGCTAAATATCATTATCCCTACCGATTATTCATTATGAAGTTTTACTAATTTGACAACATGCCATTCTCTATGTCCTAGCTGCAGCTGACATTGTACATATTTAAAGAATAAGTGGAATACTGGAAATAAATGTAAAAATGGCAAATAATGATGACAATGGCACAATGACATTTTAATAATTTCTTGCAATGCACAATTGCACTTAATACTTGTTAAAACTTTTTCAACATCTATTCTAATCCCACTAGATCTCTTCTAAGATGGCTATTCAGGTACATTATTTGGTGTAGTGTGTACAATGTTACATAGTGATTAATGCATTAAACAAAATAGAACAAACTGAATTTATGGAATCTCAGATCATATTTTTATTTTGCTGTTAAGAATTATGAGTTTCTTTATCACTTATGTAGTTATACACTGATGAGTAAGGTTAAGAGAACCTAATTATTCAAAACATCATTGCAATTTAAAGAACAACTTTATAAGAAGATTTGCGAAACATGTCCTCAAAATAGGTATGAAAGTGAAGCAGATGTGTAAGAAATACGACTCATCTAAAATTTAATAACTTTATAAAAGTTCATATCCAAGCATGTTGCCTGAAGATATAAATTTAAGCAACCAGATTATATGCAAACAGAGATAATGCCAATTATAAACAAAGAAATTCTAGAGAAACCAAAGAGAATTGAATTCTACACAAATCCACAGCCACAGCTTTGGTATATCTGAAAATTCACATACTTGGGTTAGAATGACACAGTGAACCAGGTAATACACAAGGCAAACAGTATACCATTATCAAAAACAGATGCTGCCACCAAACATTACAAATTCATCCTTATAAACAATTCAATGATGTTCCCGCGGCTATATCAAACACAGAAATAAAGACAGCACTTTTTGCAGATGACATGATCATGTGGACATATTCCCCACAAATAGAGAAATCCAAAACTTCAATGGAAAAGTCTCTGATACTATTGGAAAAGTGGACTGACAACAATTTGATGACAATGAATGCTGATAAAACAACATTCCAAATATTTAACTTAAAAAAGAAAATCCCTAAACTAAATCTGAAGTTCAAGAAAACAAACCTGAAACAAACATATGAAACAAAATAAAAAAACAATTTTTGATTCAAAATTATCTCGGAGACATCACATTGAAGCAGTAGTAAATAAATCAACAACAAAAATTTCAATTTTGAAAAGGTTAGCTGGAGTCAAGTGGGGCAGTAATCGGGAAACACTGAACACCACATACAAAACATTCATCAATCCAATACTTCTTTATTATGCAGAGGAAATAATTACAGCAAACAGTTCTAACATAAATCACCTAGAAGTATGCCAAAATCACGGCAATGCAAGCCTTAACTCGGAACTATCCAATACATCTAACTTTAGAGGAGCAGGCACTAATACAACATGAAAAAATGTTGCTGTTTAAATCAACAAAATGGGAGAAAAGATTACTACAACCAATCAAGAAGAAAACACAAGCAAGTTTCCTACACAAAGTTATGGAATTAAACACAGTTCTGAGTCTTCCTAATTCTAACAAAAACATTTTAATAAAAGACAACTCGCTGTCTTTTGAACCAAATAATATTCAATTATATTTAGAACAAATAGTTACAAAATCTGAAACTTCCAGACCTGTACTAAAAGCACTAGCATTTGAAACTGTGAACAATAGATACCCACCTGAAGATTGGTTACATATCTACACAGATGGATCTAACTTGGACAACAACTCAGGAGCAGGAATTGAGTGTGTGCTGTTCTCATTCTATCAACCAGCAGGATACCACACAACAAATTTTGATGCAGAAGTAACGGCTATTCATATTTCACTCCAACACTTTCTATACAAAATAGATGAATTCAAAAATGCTATCATACTTTTTGATTCTAAAGCAGCTTTATGTGCAATAAGTTCATAAAAAATGAGGTCTATCCAAATTTAACAATGTCACAAAATGATTCAAAAACTTCAAAAACTACAGAAAAAGCATTATATTACAGTGGATACCTGCACATTGTGGAATTGCTGGAAATGAATCAGCTGATTTTCTTACCAAAAAAGAGCAGTTTAATTCAGAACAAAAGTAAAAATTTACTCTTTACATCCATAAAAATATTAATCAACAGCAAATATAAAAACATACGAAACCAAAAAATATCTAACAAAGCCAAAGCTAAAAAATGGAACATTTTAATTAAAAATCCAGAAATTATTCCAGAATTCCCACGTAAAGCTGCAGTAGCAAATTTTATATTATATACGGAACATGATTTTTTGGCCAAAAACTTACACAGAATAAGAACTTTTACAAGTCCAAATTGTCCTCTGTGCAACAAAGAAGAGGAAATGACTGAAGAACATCTTTTAACCTGTGAAGCCAAACCTGCCGGAATCACTACACAGAAATATTGGAGAGCTAGAGAGATAATGGCTTCATTGCTAAAGCCTAGCATTTGACACAAAAGAAGAGCAAATGACTGAAGAACATCTTTTAACCTGTGAAGCCCTACCTGCCGGACCCACTACACAGAAATATTGGAGAGCAAGAGAGATAATGGCTTCATTGCCAAAGCCTAGGATTTGACAACAAAGAAGAGGAAATGACTGAAGAACATCTTTTAACCTGTGAAGCCCTACCTGCCGGACCCACTACACAGAAATATTGGAGAGCAAGGCCGCTAATGGCTACATCGCCAAAGCCTAGCATTTGACACCAAAGAAGAGCAAATGACTGAAGAACATCTTTTAACCTGTGAAGTCCTACCTGCCTGACCCACTACACAGAAATATTGGTGAGCAAGAGAGCTAATGGCTTCATTGCCAAAGCCTAGCATTTGACAACAAAGATGAGAAAATGACTGAAGAACATCTTCTAACCTGTGAGGTCCTACCTGCCGGAACACTACACAGAAATACTGCAGAGCAAGAGAGATAATGACTTCATTGCCAAAGCCTAGCATTTGACAACAAAGATGAGAAAATGACTGAAGAACATCTTCTAACCTGTGAGGTCCTACCTGCCGGAACACTACACAGAAATACTGCAGAGCAAGAGAGATAATGACTTCATTGCCAAAGCCTAGCATTTGACAACAAAGATGAGAAAATGACTGAAGAACATCTTCTAACCTGTGAGGTCCTACCTGCCGGAACACTACACAGAAATACTGCAGAGCAAGAGAGATAATGACTTCATTGCCAAAGCCTAGCATTTGACAACAAAGAGGAGGAAATGACTGAAGGACATCTTTTAACCTGTGAAGCCGTACCTGCAGAACACACTACACAGAAATATTGGAGAACAAGAGAGATAATGGTTTCATTGCCAAAGCCTAGCATTTGAAAACAAAGAAGAAGAAATGACTGAAGAACATCTTTCAAACCTGTGAAGTGCTACCTGCCGGACCCACTACACAGAAATATTGGAGAGCAAGAGAGATAATGGCTTCATTGCCAAAGCCTAGCATTTGACAACAAAGAAGAGGAAATGACTGAAGAGCATCTTTTATCCTGTGAAGCCCTACCTGACGGACACTCTACACAGAAATGTTGGAGAGGAAGAGAGATAATGACTTCATTGCCAAAGACTAGCATTTGATAACAAAGAAGAGGAAATGACTGAAGAACATCGTTTAACCTCTGAAGTCCTACCTGCCGTACCCACTACACAGAATTATTGGAGAGCAAGAGAGGTAATGGCTTCATTGCCAAAGCCTAGCATTTGACAACAACAGCAGCAACGGTGGCTGAAATAATTAACAGTATGTAGGACAAAAGATAGAGTGCACTGTTTGTGACTTAACCCCTTCACTGATGGCCATTTAAACACTGCACAGGATGGAAACGGATACCCAATAAACAAAACAGGACATTCTAATGGTTAAATGGTGTAAACATGCATCATAAATATAATTCCATGACTTCCGTATTTATTAAGTTATTTAAACGAAACAAAAACTGGTTTGAAACCCATTAAATGCAGTATACATCTGCAATAGCAATAAAGTAGAGACTACATTAATAAATCATTTAATTTCAGTACTTTTTTTCACTGTAGCAAAAGCCAATCTTTGTGCCAAACGCGCCTAATATTTGAATAATTTTGTTTTGTGTACGAACGAATGTAGGCAGGCAGGCAGAGTGGCAGGCAGGCAGGCAGGCAGGCAGGCACCCGGCAGGGAGGCAGGCAGGCAGGCAGGCAGGCCAGCAGGCAGGCAGGTAGGCAGGCAGGTTAGTAGGTTGTTAGGTAGGCAGGTAGGCAGGTAGGTAGGCAGATAGGTAGGTAGGTAGGTAGGTAAGTAGGTGGGTGGGTAGGTGGGGGCGGTAGGCAGGCAGGCAGATAACTGAACTTATAAGATAACTTATAAGATAACTGAACCTTTAAGTTGCAAATTGCGATATGTTTATATACAAGGGGCCTCCAGAAAGGAAGTTCTGTTTCAATTTATCTCCGCTGCAGCGCTGCGATCGTAGTTCCACACATGCGTGGTGGACGCTCTGTATCAAGGAGAACAAACGTGCGCCATTGTGAGATCGCTGTCAGCCACGTACGCTTTGTTGTGCTTGTTTAACGGCAAATTTGCGATGTCAAAAAGTGTTGTGTTTCTTCACGACAACGCACGACCACACAATACAAATGTGACGAAAAACATCCTACAGGAATTTGGCTGGGACGTCTTTGACCACACCCCGTACAGCCCTGACCTCACTCCTAGAAACTTTGATCTGTTTTTGCATCTCAAATGTTTCCTTGGCGGCCAATACTTCAACAATGACGAAGAGCAAAAAGAAAATGTTTCCAACTGGTTGAAGACACAGGCGGCAAACTTCTATGAAGAAAGTATATAAAAACTTGTGCCTCGCTATGACAAAAGCCTGCAAAATTTCGGCAGTTATGTGGAAAAGTAGTTCAAGAGTTGTACAATTTTTGCAATACATAATTTTTCTGTACCTGAACACAATTTAATTTTATTACCAAACAGAACTTACTTTCTGGACGTAACTTGTATTTGTTTGCGTCACTATTAATAGCTTCATATTTTAAGTATTTACCAAAGTTTAATTTATTAGATTTGTCAATTACCTTTATTTGAGTTATTTTTCCTTACTCAAAGCCGGACAATATTGGATATATCTTTGTACCTTGGACCGTCACAATTAACGTTGTATAGTTGGTATCCAGCTTTCCCTGAATGGTATGCTTTTGTTTTGTGTTAATGCAGGAGAGATCCAGGAGAAAGGCTGCGTGCTGCCGTTCACACCTCACATCTTCCGGCCGATGTTGTCCAGACTACGATCTGAGGGTCTACGTCCTGTAGAACGTTCCAAATGTCTCTAAATACACAACATGTACATTTACAAGTCTTTCTTTATGTATTCCTTAAATCGTTCCAAGATAACAAGCAATGTCCATGGTGCTGCCATCTATACTCCCTCCAAGCTTAAAGTGTGAAGACAGTTTGTATCACTGCACTAACAAACACGTTTTCAGTTGTCTGTCGTCAGATGTTTATCCCAACCGTCATATGTTTTACTGCAGCAGTGTAGGTTTAGAAAAGAACTGGGCTGATATTTACTAAATAAACTAATTAAATAAACTGTTACAGGAAGGTTATGAAATATAATTTTGTGAGTAAAAGCTTAAGGTAATCTGAGTCGTCAAACAGAGCAGCCAGCTTAGAAACAAAAGTCGTGTTATGACTTGAAGAGTCCAGGTTTATAACCAGCCTTGGTCCACCACTTGGTCGTACATGTCCCGTCTTGTTCACGTATGACTTGCCTGTCACTTGCTGTAACCGACGTACTTCTCTCAACTTAATGTCTTACTGTACCTCGTCACGTAACCTTTGACATATCTCCATACAAGTTGAGTGAGGTTTAACTTGCTAATGTTGGCAATCGTAACACAGTATGACCCGTTTAACCTGCTACATTGTTTATAATGTATTTCTTTCGTCTTGGTCTGCCAGTCAGTGGCGAGGCTTTGGCACCGACGGATTCCCAATAATTTCAGGAGAAACAGATCAAAAACAAGAACATTCAGGCCATGCTATTTATTTGCTTTAGATACATTTTCAAAATACATTCACGAACATCAGCGGTTCTGCGGGCAATTTCACAGCTGCTTAGATTCTAGCTCATTCAACTCTGTATTTCCGCATTCGTAACCTTGAATACCATGCTTCCTAGTTTTCCTAGGTTTCCGGAAGCAATCGTGACTCTTCGATAGCTAGGAGGCACTGAGAAATTCTGTAGCCTGTGAAATGAAATACGTAGTGTTTAACGCCCGCTTTTACTACATACGGCACCGCAGGCGGTGACACTGATGATAAATGAGATGGAGATGAGCACTGGTGGAATAAGATGGCGGGGAAACCGGAAGTCCCGGAGAAAACCCGCCCCTTCGCCGTTTTGTCCACCACCAATCTCACTTTGCGGTCGCCTGGGATCGAACACGGGCCGCCTTGGTGAGAGCCAAGCGCTCTAACCACTGAGCCACGGCGCGGCCGTAGCGTGTCAAGATAAGTTACTTTTTTTGCTTAATATGACACTTTTAAAAACAACTGTAAGTATATTTCCTAGCAAATACGACTAACTAAAATTTATACACTGTTCTGCTTCAAAATTGAAAATGTTTAGTAAATATTGCTGTCCTATTGGAAATATAAAAGTGAATGTCGTTACTTGTACTTGAGATAAGTGTGCAGTTAGTTGCCGTTTGGGTTTTAGTGCAGTTACGGTTCTGTTTGTAGTCTAACCTCGGCCATGAAGCTTAATGGTGGAGGGATAATGCCGGGAGGAAACAAAATAAACAACTATCACACAGGAGTCAGCCCAATCGAAGTGCAATCATTGGTGCTCAGCCTGGGAAAACCTAGTCATCAGGAATTGGCAATGGATTGGTAGCTAGCCTAATTATAAGTCTTGATCGTAGACCTCTGTTTAACCAGTCAAAATAATGAGAGCCTTTGAAATTGTAAATATCTTGTTTTAAGTTAAAACAGAACTTTATCCACAGCACATTATAATGTGCTTAACGAATTTAAAATTATCTGACAAACAGTTCAAAATACATCAGCAAAAAACGAATTACTATTTTAATTCGATATTACCTTACCAATGCTGCCATCTATGTAGTTGGTCTCGAAGCTCACACGGCAGCAGCTCCACGCTCTGGTGGTGGCTATGCTAATGTACAGATTCAGAGTTGTCGGAGAATCTATAAGTCTGAATGTGTAACTTTAATATAGTAACAAGTGTAGAGGTCATGAAACACATAATCTCGATCTGCTCTCTCGAACGTATACAGTCATGGTTCTTCTTCTTCTTCTTCTTCTTCTTCTTCTTCTT
>CM060958.1:153743602-153807196 GCA_030765055.1 Mantis religiosa | reverse complement strand
TTGTTCTTCTTCTTCTCCTTCTTCTTCTTCTTGTTCTTCTTCTTCTTATTCTTCTTCTTCTCCTCCTCCTCCTCCTTCTTCTTCTCATTCTTCTTCTCCTTCTTTTTCTTCTTCTTCTTCTTCTTCTTCTTCTTCTTCTTCTTCTTCTTCTTCTTCTTCTCCTTCTTGTTCTCCTTCTTCTTCATTAAATTAATTATCTGCTCCTTAGGTCAATTGATCTGTTTGCTTGTGCAGCTACCTTTATTGCCGCTAGATGTAGGAGTAGTTTTGTGTTTATTACCAACCTCTGAAAATAAAACAAACTTATTCACAGAATCGATTCATTCTATATCAAAGTTCATCTTGCGATTTGTACTTCTTAAGAGATATATATATTCCCGCAAACTATTAAATCTCTCCACCTGTCAGTTGTTTTAATAACTTGTTGATTATCTCATAGTTAAGTGACACGACTGATTTGTATCTGATATTTCCGAACGGTTCATTCAACTCTCGTCTTTGAAATTTCATTTGTTTAGAAAAATTTAGTAATTTTTTATAATTTATTTATAGGGAGAAACCAAATATATTCGAACTTTTATTATATCAACATTGTTTCAATCTTTTAATGTATAAAACGTTTAACAGCCAAACGTTACAGTCACTTTAACCATTGAGCTACTATGACTAACGTTCCGATATGACATTAAATTCTCCAGTTGACTCGTATATTTCCGGTAAACCACTAGGAGTTCTCATAAACACATGAGACAAATACCTTAATGACGACTTACTATGCTGTATGTACTTTAAAGCTCGGGCTTTATAGTTAACCACCATTAGGTCAATTAACGGAAATTAATTGTTCTTTCACACTGGCCGTGTGTAGGACGCACTATGAAAGGCAGCACATAGTAGCTCAATGGTTAAAGCGGCTGGACGGAGATTACGTGTGGGATTAACAAGGCCCCCCTCCCCATTGAGCCCGAAAACGCAAGACGGGTGGAAGTAGGTACACTACCTACGCGCGCCAACCCTAAAGGGAAAGGCTACCGGAAAACCTCGGTACGACCGCCTCGTGATCTAGCACAACTTCTACTAGCTCTGCAGGCTAGTACGCGGGAATATATGGCTTCCCTCAATCCCGTCCGGAGACGTACCCAATCTCCCATGGGTATCGGGAACTACTGCCCTCTCGAGTCCAACCCAATCCGAACAACTCCCATTGAGGGAGCAGCTCGAATGCTGGCTGGACCAAGACCAGAAGATCCGTGGTTCATGGCATTGAATCTTTCACCCTGACTCTATCTTTCCATACTTTAGCATACACACGGCCAGTGTGAAAGAACAATTAATTTCCAAATAGCTATTACTTTAATTGAAGATACTAAACTATAATAAAACGTAATTAGTATTGTTTACTCTAACAAATGTACTTTTAAGATTCATATTTACCTTTACGTCAAACTTTACGGCAATCGTAACACAGTACGGTCCGTTTTACTTGCTACATCGTTTACAATGTATTTCTTTCCGTCTTGGTCTGCTAGTCAGTGGCGAGGTGTTGTCAGCGACGCATTCCAATAATTTCAGGAGAAACAGATCAAAAACAAGAAAATTTATGGCAAACAATATTTTCCTTGTTCTGGGTACATTTTTAAAATTTATTCCCGAACATCCACGACAATTTGTCAGCTGCTCAGATTCTAGCTCATTCAATTCTCTATTTACGCATTCATAACCTTGAATATCATGCTTCCTAGTTTTCCGGAAACAATCGTGACTCTTCGATAGTTAGGAAGCATTGACAGATTCTGTAGCGTGTGAAGATAAGTTAATTTTTTGTTTAATGTGACACTTTTAAATACAACTGTAAGTATATTTCAGTAGCATATGCGACTAACGACAATTTATACAGAAATTGTTCTGTTTCAAAACTGAAAATGTTTAGTAAATATAGTTGTTCTATTAGAAACATAAAAGTGAATGTCGTTATTTGTACTTAACTGTGTAGTTAGTTGTCGTTAGGGTCTTAGTGCAGTTACAGTTCTGCTTGTCCTCTAACCTCCGCCATGAAGTTTGATTGTAAAGGGATAATGCCGGGAGAGAGCATTTGCTCTCCCGATTCCTAAAATTAAACTATCACACAGGAGTCAGCCCGGTCGAAGTGCAATGAATTGGCCTAATCCTGGGATAGAGCTATTTTATCTTGAACATTCACTCAAAAGCAATGAACTGAACAGGCGCTAGCCCAATTTTAATACTTGGTCGTAGACTGCTGTTTAAACATTCAAAATAATGAGAGCCTTTGAAATTGTAAATATCTTGTTGTAAGGTAAAAGACAACTTTATCTACTGCACATTATAATGTGCTTAACCAACTTAAAATTATTTGACAAGTAGTATGAAATTCATCACCAAAAAATGAACTACACTTTTAATTCGACATTATGTTCTGTTGCTGCCATCTCGGTACTAAGTCTCGAAGCTCAGAAGGCAGTAGCACCACGCTCTGGTGGTAGCTATGCTAATGTATAGATTCAGAATTGTCGGAGAATCTAGAAGTCTGAATGTGTAACTTTAATATTGTAACAAGTGTAGAGGAGGTCATGTAACACATAATATCGATCTGTTCTCTCGAACGTGTACAGTCATGGTTATTGAAATTATTTCTTCTTCTTCTTTTAATTAATTATCTGTTGGTTAGTCAATCGATATGTTTACTTGTGTAGTTATCATTATTGCCGCTAGGTGTCAGAGTAGTTTAGTGTCTATAACCAACCTCCGAAAGTAAAACAAAGTTATGCACACTATCGATTCATTCTATCTCAAAGTTCATCATTTGTTTTGTACCCTTTAAGAGATATATCTTCCCCCAGACTATCAAATCTCTCTGTCTTTCATTTGTTTAACAAGTTGTTGATCTATCTAATGGTTAAGTGACACTGCTGATTTATCAGTTTGTTTATATCTGATATTTCCGAACTGTTCCTTTATTCAGTTTTGTTCTTTCAAATTTTATTTGTTTGGAAATATTTAGTAAAGTTTTATAATTTATCTTGAGAATCCAAAAACAGACGAAATTCTTTTTAAAAAGTTTTAAAATTGTTCATTATTCAATCATTATAAATGAATTTTTTAAAATTATAGTAACATTTTATTCCCTTAATGTTAGTAATATCATTTACTTTATATTAAACTAGTTTCAATTTCTTTATGTATAAAACGTTTACTTAAACAATTAAAAACTTAGAGTGGTACCTAGAGTGTGGTTTGATAGTGTGCAGTGTATAGTATAACAGTGACGCGAGCAAAGGCTAAAACCACCCAAAAACAGCGTGGGACGCGCAGCTGCGTGCCGTTGTTGCACGCAACGCTTGGCGTCCCCAAGCCACGCTGTTCCCAGCAGCCACCGCGACTAGCAGCCAGTGACCTCCGCTCCAAGATGGCGGCGGCAGTGATAACTACAGCAGCAACTGCGGCAGCTCCACCACTAGCCACCAGTCAGGCGGCTGGCAGTGGACTGATGCACCAAGGGGACCAGCCCGCTCTGTTTACAGCTGCACAGGTGGCGCAGCCCAACCTCGTCCCGCCATTTGCCAAAGCCGCAGCAGCCAATACTCCTGCCTCAATGGACCACAGTGCCTTGGAGGACGAAATGCTCGCCCGGAAGTATGCCCAGCTGGAGAGAGAGGTAAAAGAACTCCAGAAGGAAATCTCTTATCTCCAGGAAACCCTGCAAAATATGGCCCCGGAGTCCCGCGACTTCGGCAAAATAGCCATTGACCTAGCACGCTGTTTACCAGGAACACTTTATTAAAAAGAGGCACCTGGTTCAGCTCGCGGAGGGCTGGCAGGCAGCCCCGGCTAGGAAGTGCCTCCATCGTCGCGGCAGCGGACGCGACAGCGATTCTGACGGCGAACGGCGTGGGCAGCAGCCTGTGCTGTCCAAGAAAAACAAAAGAAGGCACCTACCACCCTAGGTCTCCACCGGAAACCGCTATGCGGCACTATCCTCATCGGAGGAAGACGAGGATACGGAGCACCCCTGCAACTTCCCCACCCTGCCACCACCACTAAGACCAAATCCAAAGCCCCAACGGCCAAGTAGGCAACAAAACCAACCTAAAGAACCACTCACTGCCACCAACCTACCTACACCCAGCCACACCCCAACAACCACAACAACTACAGCAACACAGCCTACTAACAACCAAAAACCTCCGCGCATCATAATTCCCGATGCCCGGCAGGCAACCAAGGTGCTCCAGATCCTCCGTGTCTCTCTCCCAGCTGGGTCTTATACCCTACAGAACACCAGGAGCTGTCTGAAGCTGTTCCTGACCAAGAAAGAAGACAGCCTACCCACCATGAACAAGCTGAAGGACGCCGGGGTCGAGAGTTACAGCTTAACCCCCAGGAGCGACCAGCCCCTCCGCTACATCATCAAGCGCCTCCCAGAGGACTTGGAGACCGAGCTCATCAAAGAAGATCTGGAAGCGAAGGGGTACACCGGCGTCCATGTCCGGCAACTGATCTCCCGCGGCAGGCCTCTGCCAATGTACCAGGTGACCCTGGACAGGACCACAACAAATCAAAAACTACTACAGGCTCACGAGGTATGTCACATTCTTGTCACCGTGGAGGTCCTCAAAACGAACCATAACATCACGCAGTGCTTCAACTGCCAACAGTTGGGGCACACATATAAAATGTGCCACATGACCTCCCGATGTGTCCTCTGCGGTGGCCTCCACCGCTTAGCTGACTGCCCGAAAATGGCCATGCATGACGTTGTACCCCACTGTGTAAACTGTGGGGAGACGCATCCTGCCAGCTACAGAGGTTGCGAGACGTTCCGCAACGAACGCCACCGCCGCCAACTGGCAGCCATAGCCAGGGCACCCCCAAGTGCGCAACCAAGACCCATTGCCAACCCGGCTCTGGTTAGAGATGGCGTCTCTTTCGCAGGCGCCATGACGGGACAAAGCGCACCAGTGCTGCCACCTGCTGGCCAACCCTCAACAACTCCCCCCTCCCAGGCGCCACCTGGTGAACTAGGAGGCCTCAAAGAGCTCTTTACTCTGTTTAAAGAGCTCAACTTACATAAACTTGCTCCGAAGGTACAGCCTTTTATCGCAAGATTTAAGAGCTGCACCAGCACTTGGGAGAAGCTAGAAGCCCTCATATGGCTTCTGTCGGACATCTTCGAGTAAATGGCTCAACTAAGGGGAGGCACATCTCTAACTCGCGGGCTCCTGTGGAATGCCGACGGCATCTACAGGCAGCAGCACGAACTTGAAAGCTACCTGCGGCGTAACAAAATTGACGTCGCATTCATTTACGAAACAAAGTTAAAGCAGGAGCACACTTTCAAGCTCAGGGGTTACCAAATATTTCGAACTGATAGAATAGGCAGACAGGGAGGAGGAACAGCTATTTTACTAAAAAACAAAGTTGCTCATGCTCCTGTTACGCTGCCACCATTGGCAGCGTTAGAGTGCACGGCTCTTAAAACACGATTAAATAACAAAACGATGATGCTGGTGGCCCTCTATCGGCCCCCAAACTCCCCAGACTGTAGACTTGACCTCGAGCAAATCCTCACTTTGGAGGAGCATGTTATAATGGCAGGAGACTTCAACGCTCGACACCCCTGGTGGTATTCACGTCGAGCAAACGCGGCTGGAAATCTCCTCGTAGACCTTATAACAGAAAATGACGATCTCGAGGTGTACTTCCCCCCCGAACCCACCTTTTGGCACAAGTCAGGGCACTTCGAACCTGAAATTTTGGTCTTCGTCATTACAAAAAATGCGACATTACCAAACAACTTCACTGTGTATCACAGCCTAGACTCCGACCATCTTCCAGTGCACTTTGATATCAGTGGCGCCATCACGGCCGGGCTGGCCGGCCCTCTGAGGCGCGCAGAAACAAACTGGAGCAAGTTTACCCTTGAAATTGCACGGGATGGCTCAGCCTAGGCTGTCATACTAGAGCGAGGCGGACATCGACATCGCCATTGAAAACTACACCGCCTCGCTGCACACGGCCAAAAGAAATTCCACCAGCTACACCACAAGCCCGCCTAGTTTTTGCACGTACCCTGAGGTGGAGCAGCTCATTGCCAGGAGGCGAGGCTTGACGAGACTTTGGCGGCTTACCCACCAGCCTGAGTACAAAGGGCTAGCAAAATGGCTACGCAACGTCATTCGGCAACAAATTAAATTAAACAAAATTGAGCAGTGGGAGCAGAAAATGTTAAATACCACACATTCGGACAATTCTTTATGGAAATTATTAAAGGCATTTAAAGTCTCCTCGAGCGCTAAATCAGGCACTGAGGCGCTACACACTCACCTCGGCCTGCACTTCTCCTCTGAGGAGAAAGCCGAGGTCTTTGCAGACAGTCTGGAAACAAGATTTACAGAAAACCCAGCGACGAACCCCGAGTTAGAACGGGATGTCCAGACCTGGGTACAAAACTGGGTGGCACAGAGGCATGAGCAACACTTGCCCCTCACAACGCCGCAGGAAGTGTACAAGCTCATTAGGAAGCTAACTAATGGGAAAGCCGCCGGCCCGGACAGGGTGACTAATGAGGAACTCAAACATCTCCCGAGAAATGCCCTGGTGCAACTTACAAAAATTTTCAACGCTTGTTTGCAGCAAAATTATTTTCCTGACACTTGGAAACGAGCCAAGGTAATAATACTCCCTAAGCATGGGAAAAGCACCAGGCAACCTCAAAATTACCGACCCATTTGTCTCCTGTCCACTATTGGTAAATTGCTCGAGAAAATAATTCTATTTCGACTCCAAAAACAAATTGCGGCGCTTGACATTTCAAATTCACAATTTGGCTTTAGAAAAGGGCACTCAACAGACCTTCAACTTTTAAGACCAGTAGATGACGTCACCGAGCAATTTAACAATGGGACTTCAACGTTGGCGCTATTTTTGGACGTAGAAGCCGCATTTGATCGGTGCTGGCACAACGGCCTAATTTACAAGCTGCACCGAGAGTTTCCCGTCCTCCAAAATTCACTGCCCTTGCTGCATAATTTTTTAAAAAACAGGCGCTTCTACGTCCAAGTGGGTCGCTCCTCCTCAAAGGAGAGAGTGATGCAGGCTGGCGTACCACAAGGGGCTATCATGTCACCTTTCCTGTATATACTCTTCACCAGCGACTTCCCCGTGGACGCCAGATGCAAAGTTGCAATGTATGCTGACGACACTGCAATATACAACCATCATAAAAATCCTCGTTATGGACTTTTAGAGATGCAGCGGTACATTGAACGCTTCCTTTCATGGCTTCATGACTGGAAAATCAAAATTAATGCGAACAAATGCCAGCTTATACATTTTACAAAGCGGCGCCCTTTGGCAATGGACCTAACGGTCGATGGTCAAATATTGCATTGTCGTCAGCAGGTCAAGTACCTCGGCGTGACGTTGACACGCACGATGCATTGGACCACCCACCTAAGAGATAGCGCCAATAAAGGGCGGCAGCGATTAAAGATGTGCGCCTCCATATTTAGGAGCAAACAGCGAAAGCTGCGCTCGAAGATCATCCTATATAGATCCTTTATTTTATCCGTGGTGCTGTACGCCTGCGTGGTCTGGGCCAACGCCTCCAAAACCGCCCTAAAGTATCTCCAAACCCTACAAAACTTATCCCTACGCAAAATCCTGTCTGCTCCTATCCGAACAACTGCCACCATTCACCAAGAAACCCTCGTCCCTTACATCAACGAGGCCATCAACAAACGTGCCTCTTCCATCTGGGCGCGCATCCGACACCATCAAAACCCCACCATACACAATATTGGGAAAGGCGAACCCAAGCACCATAAACACGCCAGAATCAAAGCATATTGAAGAAAAACAAAAATAATAAAAAAAAAAACAATGACTGCAAAATTATGCGCGCCCAGCCCTTAATGGCTCAGGCCACGTTCCCCGGCAGAGGCCGCCATCATCGGCAGCCCAGGAGTCAGCTACCCGCTGCCGCACAGCCTAAGTGCTAACATTGTAAATATTGTACATAGCCAAGTCTGTACAGTGTAGTGCGTATGATATTGGGACGTACGTGGTATGCCCAGGTGTGTGTGTGTGTGTGTGTGTGTGTGTGTGTGTGTGTGTGTGTGTGTGTGTGTGTGTGTGTGTGTGTGTGTGTGTGTGTGTGTGTGTGTGTGTGTGTGTGTGTGTGTGTTTGTGTGTGTGCGTGCGCAAGATAAGCGCAGTGTAAATATGTAAATATAAAAACAAGAAAAAGAAAGACAGAGACAAATAACGTGATAAAACTGGTTCTCGGCGGCCTCAGAACAGGTCGCCGTATGGGTTTTAGAAGAACCCCAAAGACAATAAAGAGGCCATTCCCAGAATTATAAACCCATGTAAATTTAGAGCCTGTAAGCCGGGTCCAATGTACCGGCACCAGGCAAATAAGTTACAAATAAAAAGCCTTAACCCTTAAGCCAGTACATTCCTAGATATGTCTGAAATAATCAGCTCTATCCCAGGATAAGGCCAATTCATTGCACTTCGATTGGGTTGACTCCTGTGTGATAGTTTAATTTTTGGAATCGGGAGAGCAAATGCTTTCTCCCAGCATCATCCGTGTACAATCAAACTTCATTGGGGAGGTTAGAGGACAAGCAGAATCGTAACTGCACTAAAACCCAAACGACAACTAAATGCACAGTTAACTCAAGTACAAATAACGACATTCACTTTTATGTTTCCAATAGTACAACGATATTTACTAAACATTTACAATTTTGAAACAGAACAATTTTTGTATAAATTGTCGTTAGTCGCTTATGCTACTGAAATATACTTACAGTTGTATTTAAAAGTGTCACATTAAACAAAAAATTAACTTATCTTCACACGCTACAGAATCTGTAAGTGCTTCCTAACTATCGAAGAGTTACTATTGCTTCCGGAAAACTAGTAAGCATGATATTCAAGGTTACGAATGCGTAAATACAGAATTGAATGAGCTGACAATTGAGAAGCTGACAAATTGTCGTGGATGTTCGGGAATAAATTTTTAAAATGTACCCAGAACAAGGAAAATATTGTTTGACATAAATTTTCTTGTTTTTGATCTGTTTCTCCTGAAATTATTGGGAATGCGTCGCTGACAACACCTCGCCACTGACTAGCAGACCAACACGGAAAGAAATACATTGTAAACGATGTAGCAAGTAAAACGGACCATACTGTGTTACGATTACCGTAAAGTTTGTCGTAAAGTTAAATATGAATCGTAAAAGTACATTTGTTAGAGTAAACAATATTAATTACATTTTCTTATAGTTTAGTATCTTCAATTAAAGTAATAGCTATTTGGAAATTAATTGTTCTTTCACACTGGCCGTGTGTAGGCTAAAGTATGGAAAGATAGACTGAAAGATTCAATGCCATGAACCACGGATCTTCTGGTCTTGGTCCAGCCAACATTCGAGCCCCTCCCTCAATGGGAGTTGTTCGGATTGGGTTGGACTCGAGAGGGCAGTAGTTCCCGATACCCATGGGAGATTGGGTACGTCTACGGACGGGGTTGAGGGAAGCCATATATTCCCGCGTACTGGCCTGCATAGCTAGTAGAAGATGTGCTAGATCACCAGGCGGTCGTACCGAGGTTTTCCGGTAGCGAGGTCTTTACTATATTAAAGTTACACATTTAGACTTATAGATTCTCCGACAACTCTGAATCTGTACATTAGCATAGCTACTACCAGAGCGTGGTGCTACTGCCGTGTGAGCTTTGAGACCAACTACATAGATGGCAGAATTCGTAAGATAAGATCGAATTAAAAGTGTAATTCGTTTTTTGCTGATGTATTTTGTACTGTTTATCAGATAATTTTAAATTCGTTAAGCACATTATAATGTGCAGTGGATGAAGTTGTTGTCTACCTTAAAACAAGATGTTTACAATTTCAAAGGGTCTCATTATTTTGACTGGTTAAACAGAAGTCTACGATCAAAATTTAAAATTGCAAATTCGTGTAGATTTGCTTTTTCAATTTTGAAGCAAAACAGTTTGTGTTTAAATTGTAGTTAGTCATATGCTCTCCAATATTTTTGTATAATGGGTCTGGCAGGTACGACTTCACAGGTTAAACGACGCTTTTCAGTCACTTACTCATCTTTGGTGTCAAATGCTAGTCTTTGGCAATGAAGTCACGATCTTTCTTTGTCTGCAGCATATCTGTGTAGTGGTTGCTGCAGGTAGGGCTTTCACAGGTAAAAAGATGTTCTTGAGTCATTTTCTCCTTTTTGTTGTCAAATCCTAGGCTTTTGCAATGAAGCCACTAGCTCTCTTGTTCTCCAATATTTGTGTAAAGTTCATCCGGCAGGTAGGGCTTCACAGGTTAAAAGATGCTTGTCACTCATTCCCTCTTCATTGTTTACAATTGCTACGCTTTGGCAATGAAGCCACGAGCTCTCTTATTCTCCAATATTTCTTTGTAGTGTGTCCGGCAGGTAGGGCTTCACAGGTTACACCATGTTCTTCAGTCATTTCCTCTTCATTGTTGTCAAATGCTAGGCTTTGGCAATGAAGCCATTGTCTCTCTTGCTCTCCAATATTTTTGTATAGTGGGTCTGCCAGGAAGCGCTGCACTGTTTAGGAGATCTTCTTCAGTCAATTCCTCTTCTTTAGTTTTAAATGCTAGGCTTTGCGAATGAAGCCATTATCTCTCTTGCTCTGCAATATTTTTGTATAGTGTGTCTGGCAGGTAGACTTCACAGGTTAAACGATGATCTTCAGGCATTTCCACTTTTTTGTTTTCAAATGCTAGCCTTTGGCAATGAAGTCATGATCTCTCTTGCTCTGCAGCATTTCTGTGTAGTTGGGCCGGCAGGTAGGGCTTCACAGGTTAAAAGATGTTCTTCAGTCATTTCCTCTTTGTTGTCAAATGCTAGGCTTTGGCAATGAAGCCACTAGCTCTTTTGTTCTCCAATGTTTCTGTGTAGTGTGTTCCGGCAGATAGGACTTCACAGGTTATAAGATGTACTTCAGTCCTTTCCTCTTCTTTGTTATCAAATGCTAGGATTTGTCAATGAAGCCAATAGCTCTCTTGCTCTCCAATATTTCTGTGTAGTGGTTTCTGCAGGTAAGGCTCACAGTTTAAAAGATGTTCTTCAGGCATTTTCTCCTTTTTGTTGTCAAATCCTAGGCTTTGGCAATGAAGCCATTATCTCTCTTGCTCTCCAATATTTTTGTTTAGTGGGTCCGGCAGGTAGGACTTCACAGGTTAAACGATGTTCTTGAGTCATTTCCTCTTCTTTTTCTGTCAAATTCTAGGCTTTGGCAATGAAGCCACCAGCTCCATTTTTCTCCAATATTTCTGTGTAGTGTGTCTGGCAGGTAGGGCTTCAAAGGTTACACCATGTTATTCAGTCATTTCCTCTTCTTTGTTGTTAAATGCTAGGCTTTAGCAATGAAGCCATTAGCTCTCTTGTTCTCCAATATTTCTGTGTCGTGGGTCTGACAGGCTGGGCTTCACAGGTTAAACCACGTTCTTCAGTCATTTCCTCTCCTTTGTTGTCAAATGCTAGGCTTTGGCAATGAAGCCATTATCTCTCTTGCTAGAATATTACTGCGTAGTGGGTCAGGCGGGTAGGGCTTCACAGATTAAAAGATGTACTTCAGTTATTTCCTCTTCTTTGTAGTTAAATGCTAGGCTCTGGCAATGAGGCCATTAGCTCACTTACTCTCCATTACTTCTGTGTAGTGGGTCTGGCAGGTAGCGCATCACAGGTAAAAAGATGTTCTTTAGTCATTTCCTCTTCCTTGTTGGCAAATGATATGCTTTGGTAATGAAACCATTATCTCTCTTGTTCTCCATTATTTTTGCGTAGTGGGTCCGGCAGGTAGGACTTCACAGATTAAACGATGTCCTTGAGTCATTTCCCCTTCTTTGTTGTCAAATGCCAGGCTTTGGCAATGAAGCCATTATCTCTCTTGCTCTCCAATATTTTTGTGTAGTGTGTCCGGCAGGTAGGACTTCACAGGTTAAACGATGTTCTTGAGTCATTTCCTCTTCTTTGTTGTCAAATGCTAGGCTTTGTCAACGAGGCCATTATCTCCCTTGCTCTCCAATGTTTCTGTGTAGTGGGTCCGGCAGGAAGGACTTCACAGATTAAACGTTGTTTTTGAGTCATTTCCCCTTCTTTGTTGTCAAATGCTAGGCTTTGGCAATGAGGCCATTATCTCTCTTGCTCTCCAATATTTCTGTGTAGTGGGTCCGGCAGGTAGCACTTCACAGGTTGAAAGATGTTCTTGAGTCATTTCCTCTTCTTTGTTGTCAAATGCTAGGCTTTGGCAATGAAGCCATTATCTCTCTTGCTCTCCAATATTTCTGTGTAGTGGGTCCGGCAGGTAGCACTTCACAGGTTGAAAGATGTTCTTGAGTCATTTCCTCTTCTTTGTTGTCAAATGCTAGGCTTTGGCAATGAGGCCATTATCTCTCTTGCTCTCCAATATTTCTGTGTAGTGGGTCCGGCAGGTAGCACTTCACAGGTTGAAAGATGTTCTTGAGTCATTTCCTCTTCTTTGTTGTCAAATGCTAGGCTTTGGCAATGAGGCCATTATCTCTCTTGCTCTCCAATATTTCTGTGTAGTGTGTCTGGCAGGTAGCACTTCACAGGTTAAAAGATGTTCTTGAGTCATTTCCTCATCTTTGTTGTCAAATGCTAGGCTATGGCAATGAAGCCATTAGCTCTCTTTTTCTTCAATATTACTGTGTAGTGCGTTCGGCATGTAGCACCTCACAGGTTGAACGGTGTTCTGCAGTCATTTCCTCCTTTTTGTTGTCAAATGCTAGGCTTTCGCAGTGAAGCCACTAGCTCTCTTGTTCTCCAATACTTCTCGTATTGGTTCCGGCAGGTAGTGCTTCACAGGTTAAAAGATATTCTTCAGTAATTTGCTTTTCTTTGTTGTCAAATGCTAGGCTTTGGCAATGGAGCCATTATCTCTCTTGCTCTCCAATATTTTTGTATAGTGGGTCTGGCAGGTGGGGCTGCACAGGTTAGAAGATGTTCTTGAGTGAATTCCTCTTCTTTGTGGTCAAATGCTGCTCCTTGGCAATGTAGCCATTATCTCTCTTGCTCTGAAAAATTTTGTATAATGGGTATGGCAGGTAGGAATCCACAGGTAAAACGATGCTCTTCAGTCACCTCCTCGCCTTTGCTGTCAAATGCTAGTCTTTGGCAATGAAGTCATGATCATTCTTAGTCTGCAGCATATCTGTGTAGTGGTTGCTGCAGGTAGGGCTTCACAGGATAAAAGATTTTCTTCAGTCATTTTCTCCTTTTTGTTGTCATATCCTAGGCTTTGGCAATGGAGCCACTAGCTCTCTTGTTCTACAATATTTCTGTGTAGTGGGTCTAGCACTTAGGGCTTCACAGGTTAGAAGATGTTTCTAGGTAATTTCCTCTTCTGTGAAGTCAAATGCAAGGCCTTGGTAATGAAGCCATTTTCTCTCTTGCTCTCCAATATTTTTGTATAGTTTGTCTGGCAGGTAGGACTTCACAGGTTAAACGATGTTCTTCAGGCATTTCCACTTCTTTGTTGTCAAATGCTAGTCTTTGGCAATGAAGCCATTATCTCTCTTGCTCTGCAATATTTCTGTGTAGTTTGTCTGGCAGATAGGACTTCACAGGTTAAAAGATGTTCTTCAGTTATTTCCTCTTCTTTGTTGTCAAATGCTAGGCTTTGGCAATGAAGCCATTAGCTATCTTGCTCTCCAATATTTCTGTGTAGTGGGTCCGGCAGATAGGACTTCACAGGGTGGAAGATGTTCTTCAGTTATTTCTTCTTCTTTGTTGTCAAATGCTAGGCTTTGCCAGTGAAGCCAATAGCTCTCTTGCTCTCCAATATTTCTGTGTAGTGGGTCTGGCAGAGAGGACTTCACAGGCTAGAAGATGTTCTTCAGTTATTTCCTGTTCTTTGTTGTCAAATGCTAGGCTTTGGCAGTGAAGCCAATAGCTCTCTTGCTCTCCAATATTACAGTGTAGTGGGTCCGGCACGTAGCACTTCACAGGTTAAAACATGTTCTTCAGTCATTTTCTCCTTTTTGTTGTCAAATGCTAGGCTTTGGCAATGAAGCCATTAGCTCTCTTGCTCTCCAATATTTTTGTGTAGTGGTTCTGGCAGGTAGGGCTTCACAGTTTAAAAAATGTTCTTGAGTAATTTCCTCTTCTTTGTTGTCAAATGCTACGCTTTGGCAATTAAGCCATTAGCTCACCTAAACTTCAATATTTCTGTGTAGTGTGTTCTGTCGGTACGACTTCACAGGTTAAAACACGTTCTTCAGTCATTTCCTCTTGTTTGTTGTCATATGCTAGGTTTTGTTAATGAAGCCATTAGCTCCCTTGTTCTTCAATACTTCTGTGTAGTGCTTCCGGCAGGTAGCACTTCACAGGTTGAACGGTGTTCTTTAGTCATTTCCTCTTCCTTGTTGGCAAATGATATGCTTTGGTAATGAAACCATTATCTCTCTTGTTCTCCATTATTTTTGCGTAGTGGCTCCGGCAGGTAGGACTTCACAGATTAAACGATGTCCTTGAGTCATTTCCCCTTCTTTGTTGTCAAATGCCAGGCTTTGGCAATGAAGCCATTATCTCTCTTGCTCTCCAATATTTTTGTGTAGTGTGTCCGGCAGGTAGGACTTCACAGGTTAAACGATGTTCTTGAGTCATTTCCTCTTCTTTGTTGTCAAATGCTAGGCTTTGTCAACGAGGCCATTATCTCCCTTGCTCTCCAATGTTTCTGTGTAGTGGGTCCGTCAGGAAGGACTTCACAGATTAAACGTTGTTTTTGAGTCATTTCCCCTTCTTTGTTGTCAAATGCTAGGCTTTGGCAATGAGGCCATTATCTCTCTTGCTCTCCAATATTTCTGTGTAGTGGGTCCGGCAGGTAGCACTTCACAGGTTGAAAGATGTTCTTGAGTCATTTCCTCTTCTTTGTTGTCAAATGCTAGGCTTTGGCAATGAGGCCATTATCTCTCTTGCTCTCCAATATTTCTGTGTAGTGGGTCTGGCAGGTAGCACTTCACAGGTTAAAAGATGTTCTTGAGTCATTTCCTCATCTTTGTTGTCAAATGCTAGGCTATGGCAATGAAGCCATTAGCTCTCTTTTTCTTCAATATTACTGTGTAGTGCGTTCGGCATGTAGCACCTCACAGGTTGAACGGTGTTCTGCAGTCATTTCCTCCTTTTTGTTGTCAAATGCTAGGCTTTCGCAGTGAAGCCACTAGCTCTCTCGTTCTCCAATACTTCTCGTATTGGTTCCGGCAGGTAGTGCTTCACAGGTTAAAAGATATTCTTCAGTAATTTGCTTTTCTTTGTTTTCAAATGCTAGGCTTTGGCAATGGAGCCATTATCTCTCTTGCTCTCCAATATTTTGGTATAGTGGGTCTGGCAGGTGGGGCTGCACAGGTTAGAAGATGTTCTTGAGTGAATTCCTCTTCTTTGTGGTCAAATGCTGCTCCTTGGCAATGTAGCCATTATCTCTCTTGCTCTGAAAAATTTTGTATAATGGGTATGGCAGGTAGGAATCCACAGGTAAAACGATGCTCTTCAGTCACCTCCTCGCCTTTGCTGTCAAATGCTAGTCTTTGGCAATGAAGTCATGATCATTCTTAGACTGCAGCATATCTGTGTAGTGGTTGCTGCAGGTAGGGCTTCACAGGATAAAAGATTTTCTTCAGTCATTTTCTCCTTTTTGTTGTCATATCCTAGGCTTTGGCAATGGAGCCACTAGCTCTCTTGTTCTCCAATATTTCTGTGTAGTGGGTCTAGCACTTAGGGCTTCACAGGTTAGAAGATGTTTCTAGGTAATTTCCTCTTCTGTGAAGTCAAATGCAAGGCCTTGGTAATGAAGCCATTTTCTCTCTTGCTCTCCAATATTTTTGTATAGTTTGTCTGGCAGGTAGGACTTCACAGGTTAAACGATGTTCTTCAGGCATTTCCACTTCTTTGTTGTCAAATGCTAGTCTTTGGCAATGAAGCCATTATCTCTCTTGCTCTGCAATATTTCTGTGTAGTTTGTCTGGCAGATAGGACTTCACAGGTTAAAAGATGTTCTTCAGTTATTTCCTCTTCTTTGTTGTCAAATGCTAGGCTTTGGCAATGAAGCCATTAGCTATCTTGCTCTCCAATATTTCTGTGTAGTGGGTCCGGCAGATAGGACTTCACAGGGTGGAAGATGTTCTTCAGTTATTTCTTCTTCTTTGTTGTCAAATGCTAGGCTTTGCCAGTGAAGCCAATAGCTCTCTTGCTCTCCAATATTTCTGTGTAGTGGGTCTGGCAGAGAGGACTTCACAGGCTAGAAGATGTTCTTCAGTTATTTCCTGTTCTTTGTTGTCAAATGCTAGGCTTTGGCAGTGAAGCCAATAGCTCTCTTGCTCTCCAATATTACAGTGTAGTGGGTCCGGCACGTAGCACTTCACAGGTTAAAACATGTTCTTCAGTCATTTTCTCCTTTTTGTTGTCAAATGCTAGGCTTTGGCAATGAAGCCATTAGCTCTCTTGCTCTCCAATATTTTTGTGTAGTGGTTCTGGCAGGTAGGGCTTCACAGTTTAAAAAATGTTCTTGAGTAATTTCCTCTTCTTTGTTGTCAAATGCTACGCTTTGGCAATTAAGCCATTAGCTCACCTAAACTTCAATATTTCTGTGTAGTGTGTTCTGCAGGTACGACTTCACAGGTTAAAACACGTTCTTCAGTCATTTCCTCTTGTTTGTTGTCATATGCTAGGTTTTGTTAATGAAGCCATTAGCTCCCTTGTTCTTCAATACTTCTGTGTAGTGCTTCCGGCAGGTAGCACTTCACAGGTTGAACGGTGTTCTGCAGTCATTTCCTCCTTTTTGTTGTCAAATGCTAAGCTTTGGCAGTGAAGCCTCTAGCTCTCTTGTTCACCAATACTTCTGTGTAGTGGGTCCGGCAGGTAGGGCTTCACAGGTTAAAAGATGTTCTTCAGTAATTTGCTCTTCTTTGTTGTCAAATGCTAGGCTTTGGCAATGAAGCCATTATCTCTCTTGCTCTCCAATATTTCTGTATAGTTGTTACGGCAGGTAGTATTTCATAGGTTAGAAGATGTTCCTCAGTTATTTCCTGTTCTTTGTTGTCAAATGCTAGGCTTTGGCAGTGAAGCCAATAGCTCTCTTGCTCTCCAATATTTCTGTGTAGTGGGTCCGGCAGAGAGGACTTCACAGGCTAGAAGATGTTCTTCAGTTATTTCCTGTTCTTTGTTGTTAATTGCTAGGCTTCGGCAATGAAGCCATTACCACTCTTGCTCTCCAATACTTCTGTGTACAGGGTTCTGTAGGTAAGGCCTCACAGGTTAAAACATGTTCTTCAGCCATTTCCTCTTCTTTATGGTCAAATACTAGGCTTTGGCAATGAAGGCATTATCTCTCTTGCTCTCCAATATTTCTGTATAGTTGTTCTGGCAGGTAGTATTTCATAGGTTAGAAGATCTCCTTCAGTCCTTTCCTCTTCTTGGTTGCCAAATGCTAGGCTTTGGCAGTGAAGCCAATAGCTCTCTTGCTCTCCAATATATCTCTGTAGTGGGTCCGGCAGAGATGACTTCACAGTCTAGAAGATGTTCTTCAGTCATTTCCTGTTCTTTGTTGTCAATTGCTAGGCTTCGGCAGTGAAGCCATTGCCACTCTTGCTCTCCAATATTTCTGTGTACGGGGTTCTGCAGGTAAGGCCTCATAGTTTAGAAGATGTTCTTCAGTCATTTCCTCTTCTTTGTTGTCAAATGCTAGCCTTTGGCAATGAAGCCATTAGCACTCCTGCTCTCCAATATTTCTGGGTAGTGTGTCCGGCAGATAGGACTTCACAGGCAAGGAGATGTTCTTCAGTCATTTCCTCTCTATTTTTGTCAAATGCTAGGCATCGGTGATGAAGCCATTACCGCTCTTGCTCTCCAATATTTCTGTGTAGTGGTTTCTGCGGGTAAGGCTTCACAGTTTAAAAGATGTTCTTCAGGCATTTTCTCCTTTTTGTTGTCAAATCCTAGGCTTTGGCAATGAAGCAATGATCTCTCCTGCTCTCCAATCTTTTGTGTAGTGTGTCCGGCAGGTAGGACTTCACAGGTTAACGATGTTCTTGAGTCATTTCCTCTTCTTTGTTGTCAAATGCTAGGCTTTGGCAATGAAGCCATTATCATTCTTGCTAGAATATTACTGCGTAGTGGGTCTGGCAGGTAGCGCATCACAGGTTAAAAGATGTTCTTCAGTCATTTCCTCTTCTTTGTTCGGAAATGCTAGGCCTTGGTAATGAAACCATTATCTCTCTTGTTCTCCATTATTTTTGCGAAGTGGGTACAGCAGGTAGGACTTCACAGATTAAACGATGTTCTTGAGTCATTTCGCCTTCTTTGTTGTCAAGTGCTCGGCTTTGTCAACGAGGCCATTATCTCCCTTGCTCTCCAATATTTCTGTGTAGTGGGTCCGGCAGGAAGGACTTCAAAGATTAAACGTTGTTCTTGAGTCATTTCCCCTTCTTTGTTGTCAAATGCTAGGCTTTGGCAATGAGGCCATTACGTCTCTTGCTCTCCAATATTTCTGTGTAGTGGGTCCGGCAGGAAGGACTTCAAAGATTAAACGTTGTTCTTGAGTCATTTCCTCTTCTTTGTTGTCAAATGCTAGGCTTTGTCAACGAGGCCATTATCTCCCTTGCTCTCCAATATTTCTGTGTAGTGGGTCCGGCAAGAAGGACTTCACATATTAAACGTTGTTTTTGAGTCATTTCCCCTTCTTTGTTGTCAAATGCTAGGCTTTGGCAATGAGGCCACTATCTCTCTTGCTTTCCAATATTTCTGTGTCGTGGCTCTGACAGGCTGGGCTTCACAGGTTAAACCACGTTCTTCAGTCATTTCCTCTCCTTTGTTGTCAAATGCTAGGCTTTGGCAATGAAGCCATTATCTCTCTTGCTAGAATATTACTGCGTAGTGGGTCAGGCAGGTAGGGCTTCACAGATTAAAAGATGTACTTCAGTTATTTCTTCTTCTTTGTAGTTAAATGCTAGGCTCTGGCAATGAGGCCATTAGCTCACTTACTCTCCATTACTTCTGTGTAGTGGGTCTGGCAGGTAGCGCATCACAGGTAAAAAGATGTTCTTCAGTCATTTCCTCTTCCTTGTTGGCAAATGCTATGCTTTGGTAATGAAACCATTATCTCTCTTGTTCTCCATTATTTTAGCGTAGTGGGTCCGGCAGGTAGGACTTCACAGATTATACAATGTTCTTGAGTCATTTCCCCTTCTTTGTTGTCAAATGCTAGGCTTTGGCAATGGAGCCATTATCTCTCTTGCTCTCCAATATTTTGGTATAGTGGGTCTGGAAGGTGGGGCTGCACAGGTTAGAAGATGTTCTTGAGTAAATTCCTCTTCTTTTTCCTCAATTGCTGCTCCTTGGCAATGTAGCCATTATCTCTCTTGCTCTGAAAAATTTTTGTATATTGGGTATTGCAGGTAGGAATCCACAGGTTAAACGATGCTCTTCAGTCACCTCCTCGTCTTTGCTGTCAAATGCTAGTCTTTGGCAATGAAATCATGATCTTTCTTAGTCTGCAGCATATCTGTTCAGTGGTTGCTGCAGGTAGGGCTTCACAGGTTAAAAGATGTTCTGGAGTAAATTCCTCTTCTTTGTGGACAAATGCTGCTCCTTGGCAATGTAGCCATTATCTCTCTTGCTCTGAAAAATTTTTGTATATTGGGTATGGCAGGTAGAAATCCACAGGTTAAAAGATGCTCTTCATCACCTCCTCGTCTTTGCTGTCAAATGCTAGTCTTTGGCAATGAAGTCATCATCTTTCTTAGTCTGCAGCATATCTGTGTAGTGGTTGCTGCAGGTAGGGCTTCACAGGTTAAAAGATGTTCTTCAGTCATTTTCTCCGTTTTGTTGTCAAATGCTGCTCCTTGGCAATGTAGCCTTTATCTCTCTTGCTCTGAAAAATTTTTGTATATTGGGTATGGCAGGTAGGAATCCACAGGTTAAACGATGCTCTTCAGTCAGCTCCTCGTCTTTGCTGTCAAATTCTAGTCTTTGGCAATGAAGTCATGATCTTTCTTAGTCTGCAGCATATCTGTGTAATGGTTGCTGCAGGTAGGGCTTCACAGGTTAAAAGATGTTCTTCAGTAATTTTCTCCTTTTTGTTGTCAAATCCTAGGCTTTGGCAATGGAGCCACTAGCTCTCTTGTTCTCCAATATTTCTGTGTAGTGGGTCTAGCATGTACGACTTCACAGGTTAGAAGATGTTTCTCAGTAATTTCCTCTTCTTTGAAGTCAAATGCTAGGCTTTGGCAATGAAGCCATTGTCTCTCTTGCTCTCCAATATTTTTGTGTAGTTTGTCTGGCAGGTAGGACTTCACAGGTTAAACGATGTTCTTCGGGCATTTCCACTTCTTTGTTGTCAAATGCTAGTCTTTGGCAATGAAGCCATTATCTCTCTTGCTCTGCAATATTTCTGTGTAGTTTGTCTGGCACATAGGACTTCACAGGTTAAAAGATGTTCTTCAGTTATTTCCTCTTCTTTGTTGTCAAATGCTAGGCTTTGGCAATGAAGCCATTAGCTATCTTGCTCTCCAATATTTCTGTGTAGTGGGTCCGGCAGATAGGACTTCTCAGGGTAGAAAATGTTTGTCAGTTATTTCTTCTTCTTTGTTGTCAAATGCTAGGCTTTGGCAGTGAAGCCAATAGCTCTCTTGCTCTCCAATATTTCTGTGTAGTGTGTCCGGCAGAGAGGACTTCACAGGTTAGAAGATGTCCTTCTGTCCTTTCCTCTTCTTTGTTGTCAAATGCTAGGCTTTGGCAATGAAGCCATTAGCTCTCTTGCCCTCCAATATTTATGTGTAGTGGGTTCCGCAGGTAAGACTTCACAGGTTAAAAGATGTTCTTCAGGCATTTCCTCTTCTTTGTTGTCAAATGCTAGGCTTTATCAATTAAGCCATTAGCTCTCTTGTTCTCCAATATTTCTGTGTAGTGGGTCCGTAAGATAGGTCTTCACAGGCTAGAAGATGTTCTTCAGTTATTTCGTCTTCTTTGTTGCCAAATGCTAGGCTTTGGCAGTGAAGCCATTAGCTCTCTTGCTCTCCAATATTTCTCTGTAGTGGGTCCGGCAGATAGGTCTTCACAGTCTAGAAGATGTTCTTCAGTTATTTCGTCTTCTTTGTTGCCAAATGCTAGGCTTTGGCAATGAAGCCATTAGCTCTCTTGCTCTCCAATATTTCTCTATAGTGGGTACGGTAGATAGGACTTCACAGGCTAGAAGATGTTCTTCAGTTATTTCCTCTTCTTTGTTGTGTATTGCTAGGCTTCGGCAATGAAGCCATTACCACTCTTGCTCTCCTATACTTCTGTGCACGGGGTTCTGCAGGTGAGGCCTCAGAGGTTAAAAGATGTTCTTCAGTCATTACCTCTTCTTTATGGTCAAATGCTAGCCTTTGGCAATGAAGCCATTAGCTCTCCTGCTCTCCAATATTACTGGGTAGTGTGTCTGGCAGATAGGACTTCACAGGCAAGGAGATGTTCTTCAATCATTTCCTCTCTATTTATGTCATAGGCTAGGCTTCGGTGATGAAGCCATTACCGCTCTTGCTCTCCAATATATCTGTGTAGTGGTTTCTGCAGGTAAGGCTTCACAGATTAAACGGTGTTCTTGAGTCATTTCCCCTTCTTTGTTGTCAAGTGCTAGGCTTTGTCAACGAGGCCATTATCTCCCTTGCTCTCCAATATTTCTGTGTAGTGGGTCCGGCAGGAAGGACTTCACAGATTAAACGTTGTTCTTGAGTCATTTCCCCTTCTTTGTTTTCAAATGCTAGGCTTTGGTAATGAGGCCATTACTTCTCTTGCTCTCCAATATTTCTGTGTAGTGGGTCCGGCAGGAAGGACTTCACAGATTAAACGTTGTTCTCGAGTCATTTCCCCTTCTTTGTTGTCAAATGCTAGGCTTTGGCAATGAAGCCATTATGTCTCTTGCTCTCCAATATTGCTGTGTAGTGGGTCCGGCAGGTAGCACTTCACAGGTTAAAAGATGTTCTTCAGTCATTTTCTCCTTTTTGTTGTCAAATGCTAGGCTTTGGCAATGAAGCCATTAGCTCACCTAAACTCCAATATTTCTGTGTAGTGTGTTCTGCAGGTACGACTTCACAGGTTAAAAGAAGTTCTTCAGTCATTTCCTCTTGTTTGTTGTCATATGCTAGGTTTTGTTAATGAAGCCATTATCTCCCTTGTTCTTCAATATTTCTGTGTAGTGCGTCCGGCAGGTAGCACTTCACAGGTTGAACGGTGTTCTGCAGTCATTTCCCCCTTTTTGTTGTCAAATGCTAAGCTTTGGCAGTGAAGCCACTAGCTCTCTTGTTCTCCAATACTTCTGTGTAGTGGGTCCGACAGGTAGTATTTCATAGGTTAGAAGATGTTCTTCAGTCATTTCCTGTTCTTTGTTGTCAAATGGTAGGCTTTGGCAGTGAAGCCAATAGCTCTCTTGCTCTCCAATATTTCTGTGTAGTGGGTCCGGCAGAGAGGACTTCACAGGCTAGAAGATGTTCTTCAGTTATTTCCTGTTCTTTGTTTTCAATTGCTAGGCTTCGGCAATGAAGCCATTACCACTGTTGTTCTCCAATACTTCTGTGTACGGGGTTCTGTAGGTAAGGCCTCACAGGTTAAAAGATGTTCTTCAGTCATTTCCTCTTCTTTATGGTCAAATGCTAGGCTTCGGCAATGAAGCCATTACCACTCTTTCTCTCCAATATTTCTGTGTACGTGGTTCTGCAGGTTAGGCCTCACAGGATAAAAGATGTTCTTCAGTCATTTCCTCTTCTTTATGGTCAAATGCTAGCCTTTGGCAATGAAGCCATTAGCACTCCTGCTCTCCAATATTTCTGGGGAGTGTGTCCGGCAGATAGGACTTCACAGGCAAGGAGATGTTCTTCAGTCATTTCCTCTTCTTTGGTGGGAAATGCTAGGCCTTGGTAATGAAACTATTAGCTCTCTTACTCTCCAATATTTTTGTGTAGTGGTTCTGGCAGGTAGGGCTTCACAGTTTAAAAAATGTTCTTGAGTCATTTCCCCTTCATTGTTGTCAAGTGTTAGGCTTTGCCAACGAGGCCATTATCTCCCTTGCTCTCCAATATTTCTGTGTAGTGGGTGCGGTAGGAAGGACTTCAAAGATTAAACGTTGTTCTTGAGTCATTTCCCCTTCTTTGTTGTCAAATGCTAGGCTTTGGCAATGAGGCCATTACCTCTCTTGCTCTCCTACATTTCTGTGTAGTGGGTCCGGCTGGAAGGACTTCACAGATTAAACGTTGTTCTAGAGTAATTTCCCCGTCTTTGTTGTCAAATGCTAGCCTTTGGCAATGAGGCCATTATCTCTCTTGCTCTCCAATATTTCTGTGTAGTGGTTCTGGCAGGTGGGACTTCACAGGTTAAACGATTTTCTTGAGTCATTTCCTCTTCTTTGTTGTCAAATGCAAGGCTTTGGCATTGAAGCCATTATCTCTCTTGCTCTCCAATATTTTTGTGTAGTGGTTCTGGCAGGTAGGGCTTCACAGTTTAAAAAATGTTCTTGAGTCATTTCTTCTTCTTTGTTGTCAAATGCTAGGCTTTGGCAATGAAGCCATTAGCTCACCTAAACCCCAATATTTCTGTGTAGTGTGTTCCGCAAGTACGAATTCACAGGTTAAAAGAGGTTCTTCAGTCATTTCCTCTTCTTTGTGGTCATATGCTACGTTTTGGTAATGAAGCTATTAGCTCTCTTGTTCTTCAATATTTCTGTGTAGTGGGTCCGGCAGGTAGGACTTCACAGGTTAAAAGATGTTCTTGAGTCATTTCCTGTTCTTTTTCTGTCAAATTCTAGGCTTTGGCAATGAAGCCACTAGCTCCATTTTTCTCCAATATTTCTGTGTAGTGTGTCTGGCAGGTAAGGCTTCACAGGTTACACCATGTTCTTCAGTCATTTCCTATTCTTTGTTGTTAAATGCTAGGCTTTAGCAATGAAGCCATTAGCTCTCTTGTTCTCCAACATTTCTGTGTCGTGGGTCTGACAGGCTGGGCTTCACAGGTTAAACCACGTTTTTAGTCATTTCCTCTTCCTTGTTGTCAAACCCTAGGCTTTGGCAATGAAGCCATTATGTCTCTTGCTCTCCAATATTGCTGTGTAGTGGGTCCGGCAGGTAGCATTTCACAGGTTAAAAGATGTTCTTCAGTCATTTTCTCCTTTTTGTTGTCAAATGCTAGGCTTTGGCAATGAAGCCATTAGCTCTCTTGCACTCCAATTATTCTGTGTAGTGTGTTCTGTCGGTACGACTTCACAGGTTAAAAGACGTTCTTCAGTCATTTCCTCTTGTTTGTTTTCATATGCTAGGTTTTGTTAATGAAGCCATTAGCTCCCTTGTTGTTCAATACTTCTGTGTAGTGCTTCCGGCAGGTAGCACTTCACAGGTTGAACAGTGTTCTGCAGTCATTTCCTCCTTTTTGTTGTCAAATGCTAAGCTTTGGCAGTGAAGCCACTAGCTCTCTTGTTCTCCAATACTTCTGTGTAGAGGGTCCGGCAGGTAGGGCTTCACAGGTTAAAATATGTTCTTCAGTAATTTGCTCTTCTTTGTTGTCAAATGCTAGGCTTTGGCAATGAAGCCATTATCTCTCTTGTTCTCCAATATTTCTGTATAGTTGTTCCGGCAGGTAGTATTTCATAGGTTAGAAGATGTTCCTCTGTTATTTCCTGTTCTTTGTTGTCAAATGCTAGGCTTTGGCAGTGAAGCCAATAGCTCTCTTGCTCTCCAATATTTCTGTGTAGTGGGTCCGTCAGAGAGGACTTCACAGGCAAGGAGATGATCTTCAGTCATTTCCTCTCTATTTTTGTCAAATGCTAGGCTTCGGTGATGAAGCCATTACCGCTCTTGCTCTCTATATTTCTGTGTAGTGGTTTCTGCAGGTAAGGCTTCACAGTTTAAAAGATGTTCTTCAGGCATTTTCTCCATTTTGTTGTCAAATCCTGGGCTTTGGCAATGAAGCCATTATCTCTCCTGCTCTCCAATATTTTTGTGTAGTGTGTCCGGCAGGTAGGACTTCACAGGTTAAACGTTGTTCTTGAGTCATTTCCTCTTCTTTGTTGGCAAATGCTAGGCTTTGGCAATGAAGCCATTATCATCCTTGCTAGAATATTACTGCTTAGTGGGTCTGGCAGATAGCTCATCACAGGTTAAAAGATGTTCTTCAGTCATTTCCTGTTCTTTGTTGGCAAAGCTAGGCCTTGGTCATGAAACCATTATCTCTCTTGTTCTCCATTATTTTTGCGAAGTGGGTCCGGCAGGTAGGACTTCACAGATTAAACGATGTTCTTGAGTCATTTCCCCTTCTTTGTTGTCAAGTGCTAGGCTTTGTCAACAAGGCCATTATCTCCCTTGCTCTCCAATATTTCTGTGTAGTGGGTCCGGCAGGAAGGACTTCACAGATTAAACGTTGTTCTTGAGTCATTTCCCCTTCTTTTTTGTTAAATGCTAGGCTTTGGCAATGAGGCCATTACTTCCCTTGCTCTCCAATATTTCTGTGTAGTGGGTCTGGCATGTAGGGCTTCACAGGTTAAAATATGTTCTTCAGTAATTTGCTCTTCTTTGTTGTCAAATGCTAGGCTTTGGCAGTGAAGCCAATAGCTCTCTTGCTCTCCAATATTTCTGTGTAGTGGGTCCGGCAGAGAGGACTTCACAGGCTAGAAGATGTTCTTCAGTTATTTCCTGTTCTTTGTTGTCAATTGCTAGGCTTCGGCAATGAAGCCATTACCACTGTTGTTCTCCAATACTTCTGTGTACGGGGTTCTGTAGGTAAGGCCTCACAGGTTAAAAGATGTTCTTCAGTCATTTCCTCTTCTTTATGGTCAAATGCTAGGCTTCGGCAATGAAGCCATTACCACTCTTGCTCTCCAATATTTCTGTGTACGGGGTTCTGCAGGTTAGGCCTCACAGGATAAAAGATGTTCTGCAGTCATTTCCTCTTCTTTATGGTCAAATGCTAGCCTTTGGCAATGAAGCCATTAGCACTCCTGCTCTCCAATATTTCTGGGTAGTGTGTCCGGCAGATAGGACTTCACAGGCAAGGAGATGTTCTTCAGTCATTTCCTCTTCTTTGTTGGGAAATGCTAGGCCTTGGTAATGAAACCATTAGCTCTCTTGCTCTCCAATATTTTTGGGTAGTGGTTCTGGCAGGTAGGGCTTCACAGTTCAAAAAATGTTCTTGAGTCATTTCCCCTTCTTTGTTGTCAAGTGCTAGGCTTTGCCAACGCCGCCATTATCTCCCTCGCTCTCCAATATTTCTGTGTAGTGGATGCGGTAGGAAGGACTTCAAAGATTAAACGTTGTTCTTGAGACATTTCCCCTTCTTTGTTGTCAAATGCTAGGCTTTGGCAATGAGGCCATTACCTCTCTTGCTCTCCTATATTTCTGTGTAGTGGGTCCGGCTGGAAGGACTTCAAAGATTAAACGTTGTTCTAGAGTAATTTCCCCTTCTTTGTTGTCAAATGCTAGGCTTTGTCAACGAGGCCATTATCTCTCTTGCTCTCCAATATTTCTGTGTAGTGGTTCTGGCAGGTAGGACTTCACAGGTTAAACGATGTTCTTGATTCATTTCCTCTTCTTTGTTGTCAAATGCAAGGCTTTGGCATTGAAGCCATTATCTCTCTTGCTCTCCAATATTTTTGTGTAGTGGTTCTGGCAGGTAGCTCTTCACAGTTTAAAAAATGTTCTTGAGTCATTTCTTCTTCTTTGTTCTCAAATGCTAGTATAGAATAGAATAGAATCTTTATTGTCACATAACGTTTACATTGTCAGCCTAGCTGGTAAACTGGAGAGTCGTCAAGTTATACATAAAAGAAATTTAAAAGAAAGAAAAAGAAAAACTAATTCTAATGTATATGTACATAAATTATCAATTACAAGTAATGATAATAAATAATAATATTAAATAATAATAAATAACAAATAATATATAAATAAATAAATAATTATCCATTACAAGTAGTTATGATAATGTGTCATCCATGAATTCCTGTATGGAGTAATATGTCTTATGTAATAACAGATCTTTTACACTTTTATTAAATAGTTTCAGAGTTTTATTTCTTTGAGTCGTTGAGGTAATTTATTGTATATTTTTATACCTATATAATGGGGTGTTTTTTCATATAATGTTAATCTATGCATGGGGTATTTTATGCTGGACTCTTTCCGAGTGCCGTAATGATGACGATTTTGTTTTTGGATAAATTTCTCATAATTTTTATATACATAGGTGGATAACTCTAAAATATATACTGAGGGCATTGGTAGAATTTTTAATTTTTTGAATAGTGGTTTGCATTAATCTTTAAAGTTAGCATGTAACATTATACGTATTACCTTTTTTTGAATTTTAAAAGCAGTTTCCCATCCCGATGCATTTCCCCACAATATTATACCATAGGCCAAGATCGAATGAAAATAGCTGTAATATACAATTTTTGTCTGTTTCTATATTCATCATATTTGTCAGGCATAACATGTTATAGCAGGCCGAATTCAATTTTTTGGTTATATGTTCAATATGGATATTCCATTTTAAGCTTTCATCTATGTGCATTCCTAATATCTTACTGCTAGGCTTTGGCAATGAAGCCATTAGCTCACCTAAACCCCAATATTTCTGTGTAGTGTGTTCCGCAAGTACGGTTTCACAGGTTAAAAGACGTTCTTCAGTCATTTCCTCTTCTTTGTTTTCATATGCTACGTTTTGGTAATGAAGCTATTAGCTCTCTTGTTCTTCAATAATTCTGTGTAGTGTGTCCGGCAGGTAGGACTTCACAGGTTAAAAGATGTTCTAGAGTCATTTCCTGTTCCTTTTCTGTCAAATTCTAGGCTTTGGCAATGAAGCCACTAGCTCCATTTTTCTCCAATATTTCTGTGTAGTGTGTCTGGCAGGTAAGGCTTCACAGGTTACGCCATGTTCTTCAGGCATTTCCTATTCTTTGTTGTTAAATGCTAGGCTTTAGCAATGAAGCCATTAGCTCTCTTGTTCTCCAATATTTCTGTGTCGTGGGTCTGACAGGCTGGGCTTCACAGGTTAAACCACGTTCTTCAGTCATTTCCTCTTCCTTGTTGTCAAATGCTATGCTTTGGCAATGAAGCTATTATTTCTCATGCTACAATATTACTGCGTAGTGGGTCAGGCAGGTAGGGCTTCACAGGTTAAAAGATGTTCTTCAGTTATTTCCTCTTCTTTGTAGTTAAATGCTAGGCTCTGGCAATGACGCCATTAGCTCACTTACTCTCCATTACTTCTGTGTAATGAGTCTGGCAGGTAGCGCATCACAGGTTAAAGGATGTCCTTCAGTCATTTCCTCTTCTTTGTTGGCAAATGCTAGGCTGTGGCAATGTAACCATTATCTCTCTTGCTCTCCAATATTTCTGTGTAGTGGGTCCGGCAGGTAGCAATTCACAGGTTAAAAGATGTTCTTCAGTCATTTTCTCGTTTTTGTTGTCAAATCCTAGGCTTTGGCAATGAATCCATTTTGTCTCTTGCTCTCCAACATTGCTGTGTAGTGGGTCCGGCAGGTAGCACTTCACAGGTTAAAAGATGTTCTTCAGTCATTTTCTCCTTTTTGTTTTCAAATGCTAAGCTTTGGCAATGAAGCCATTAGCTCTCTTGCTCTCCAATGTTTCTGTGTAGTGTGTTCTGCAGGTACGACTTCACAGGTTAAAAGACGTTCTTCAGTCATTTCCTCTTGTTTGTTGTCATATGCTAGGTTTTGTTAATGAAGCCATTAGCTCCCTTGTTCTTCAATACTTCTGTGTAGTGCTTCCGGCAGGTAGCACTTCACAGGTTGAACGGTGTTCTGCAGTCATTTCCTCCTTTTTGTTGTCAAATGCTAAGCTTTGGCAGTGAAGCCACTAGCTCTCTGGTTCTCCAATACTTCTGTGTAGAGGGTCCGGCAGGTAGGGCTTCACAGGTTAAAAGATGTTCTTCAGTAATTTGCTCTTCTTTGTTGTCAAATGCTAGGCTTTGGCAATGAAGCCATTATCTCTCTTGCTCTCCAATATTTCTGTATAGTTGTTCCGGCAGGTAGTATTTCATAGGTTAGAAGATGTTCCTCAGTTGTTTCCTGTTCTTTGTTGTCAAATGCTAGGCTTTGGCAGTGAAGCCAATAGCTCTCTTGCTCTCCAATATTTCTGTGTAGTGGGTCCGTCAGAGAGGACTTCACAGGCTAGAAGATGTTCTTCAGTTATTTCCTGTTCTTTGTTGTCAATTGCTAGGCTTCGGCAATGAAGCCATTACCACTCTTGCTCTCCAATACTTCTGTGTACAGGGTTCTGTAGGTAAGGCCTCACAGGTTAAAAGATGTTCTTCAGCCATTTCCTCTTCTTTATGGTCAAATACTAGGCTTTGGCAATGAAGGCATTGTCTCTCTTGATCTCCAATATTTCTGTATAGTTGTTCCGGCAGGTAGTATTTCATAGGTTAGAAGATGTCCTTCAGTCCTTTCCTCTTCTTCGTTGCCAAATGCTAGGCTTTGGCACTGAAGCCAATAGCTCTCTTGCTCTCCAATATTTCTCTGTAGTGGGTCCGGCAGAGATGACTTCACAGTCTAGAAGATGTTCTTCAGTTATTTCCTGTTCTTTGTTGTCAATTGCTAGGCTTCGGCGATGAAGCCATTGCCACTCTTGCTCTCCAATATTTCTGTGTACGGGGTTCTGCAGGTAAGGCCTCACAGGTTAAAGGATGTTCTTCAGTCATTTCCTCTTCTTTGTTGTCAAATGCTAGCCTTTGGCAATGAAGCCATTAGCACTCCTGCTCTCCAATATTTCTGGGTAGTCTTTCCGGCAGATAGGACTTCACAGGCAAGGAGATGTTCTTCAGTCATTTCCTCTCTATTTTTGTCAAATGCTAGGCTTCGGCGATGAAGCCATTGCCACTCTTGCTCTCCAATATTTCTGTGTACGGGGTTCTGCAGGTAAGGCCTCACAGGTTAAAAGATGTTCTTCAGGCATTTTCTCCTTTTTGTTGTCAAATCCTAGGCTTTGGAAATGAAGCCATTATCTCTCCTGCTCTCCAATATTTTTGTGTAGTGTGTCCTGCAGGTAGGACTTCACAGGTTAAACGATGTTCTTGAGTCATTTCCTCTTCTTTGTTGTCAAATGCTAGGCTTTGGCAATGAAGCCATTATTATTCTTCCTAGAATATTACTGAGTAGTGGGTCTGGCAGGTAGCGCATCACAGGTTAAAAGATGTTCTTCAGTCATTTCCTCTTCTTTGTTGGGAAATGCTAGGCCTTGGTAATGAAACCATTATCTCTCTTAATATAAAAATTATTTGTGGTTGGTTTATTGACACTCGTCACTTACTTTTTCATATATTTATGAGAGACTAGTTTCAAAGGCCCTGGCCTCCATTTTCAATCTCTTCCCAACTTGGGAAGAGATTGAAAATGGAGGCCAGGGCCTTTGAAACTAGTCTCTCATAAATATATGAAAAAGTAAGTGACGAGTGTCAATAAACCAACCACAAATAATTTTTATATTAATTTTGACGTCACTGTTACTAAATTCCTCCAAACACACATTATCTCTCTTGTTCTCCATTATTTTTGCGAAGGTGGTCCGGCAGGTAGGACTTCACAGATTAAACGATGTTCTTGAGTCATTTGCCCTTCTTTGTTGTCAAGTGCTAGGCTTTGCCAACGACGCCATTATCTCCCTTGCTCTCCAATATTTCTGTGTAGTGGGTGCGGTAGGAAGGACTTCAAAGATTAAACGTTGTTCTTGAGTCATTTCCCCTTCTTTGTTGTCAAATGCTAGGCTTTGGCAATGAGGCCATTACCTCTCTTGCTCTCCTATATTTCTGTGTAGTGGGTCCGTCTGGAAGGACTTCACAGATTAAACGTTGTTCTAGAGTAATTTCCCCTTCTTTGTTGTCAAATGCTAGGCTTTGGCAATGAGGCCATTATCTCTCTTGCTCTCCAATATATCTGTGTAGTGGTTCTGGCAGGTAGGACTTCACAGGTTAAACAATGTTCTTGATTCATTTCCTCTTCTTTGTTGTCAAATGCAAGGCTTTGGCATTGAAGCCATTATCTCTCTTGCTCTCCAATATTTTTGTGTAGTGGTTCTGGCAGGTAGCTCTTCACAGTTTAAAAAATGTTCTTGAGTCATTTCTTCTTCTTTGTTCTCAAATGCTAGAATAGAATAGAATAGAATCTTTATTGTCACATAACGTTTACATTGTCAGCCTAGCTGGTAAACTGGTAAGTCGTCAAGTTATACATAAAAGAAATTTAAAAGAAAGAAAAAGAAAAACTAATTCTAATGTATATGTACATAAATTATCAATTACAAGTAATAATAATAAATAATAATATTAAATAATAATAAATAACAAATAATATATAAATAAATAAATAATTATCCATTGCAAGTAGTTATGATAATGTGTCATCCATGAATTCCTGTATGGAGTAATATGTCTTATGTAATAACAGATCTTTTACACTTTTATTAAATAGTTTCAGAGTTTTTATTTCTTTGAGTCGTTGAGGTAATTTATTGTATATTTTTATACCCATATAATGGGGTGTTTTTTCATATAATGTTAATCTATGCATGGGGTATTTTATGCTGGACTCTTTCCGAGTGCCGTAATGATGAAGATTTTGTTTTTGGATAAATTTCTCATAATTTTTATATACATAGGTGAATAACTCTAAAATATATACTGAGGGCATTGGTAGAATTTTTAATTTTTTGAATAGTGGTTTGCATTAATCTTTAAAGTTAGCATGTAACATTATACGTATTACCTTTTTTTGAATTTTAAAAACAGTTTCCCATCCCGATGCATTTCCCCACAATATTATACCATAGGCCAAGATCGAATGAAAATAGCTGTAATATACAATTTTTTTTTGGTTCTATATTCATCATATTTGTCAGGCATAACATGTTATAGCAGGCCGAATTCAATTTTTTGGGTATATGTTCAATATGGATATTCCATTTTAAGCATTCATCTATGTGCATTCCTAATATCTTACTGCTAGGCTTTGGCAATGAAGCCATTAGCTCACCTAAACCCCAATATTTCTGTGTAGTGTGTTCCGCAAGTACGGTTTCACAGGTTAAAAGACGTTCTTCAGTCATTTCCTCTTCTTTGTTGTCATATGCTACGTTTTGGTAATGAAGCTATTAGCTCTCTTGTTCTTCAATATTTCTGTGTAGTGTGTCCGGCAGGTAGGACTTCACAGGTTAAAAGATGTTCTTGAGTCATTTCCTGTTCCTTTTCTGTCAAATTCTAGGCTTTGGCAATGAAGCCACTAGCACCATTTTTCTCCAATATTTCTGTGTAGTGTGTCTGGCAGGTAAGGCTTCACAGGTTACGCCATCTTCTTCAGTCATTTCCTATTCTTTGTTGTTAAATGCTAGGCTTTAGCAATGAAGCCATTAGCTCTCCTGTTCTCCAATATTTCTGTGTCGTGGGTCTGACAGGCTGGGCTTCACAGGTTAAACCACGTTCTTCAGTCATTTCCTCTTCCTTGTTGTCAAATGCTATGCTTTGGCAATGAAGCTATTATTTCTCTTGCTACAATATTACTGCGTAGTGGGTCAGGCAGGTAGGGCTTCACAGGTTAAAAGATGTTCTTCAGTTATTTCCTCTTCTTTGTAGTTAAATGCTAGGCTCTGGCAATGACGCCATTAGCTCACTTACTCTCCATTACTTCTGTGTAATGAGTCTGGCAGGTAGCGCATCACAGGTTAAAGGATGTTCTTCAGTCATTTCCTCTTCTTCGTTGGCAAATGCTAGGCTTTGGCAATGTAACCATTATCTCTCTTGCTCTCCAATATTTCTGTGTAGTGGGTCCGGCCGGTAGCAATTCACAGGTTAAAAGATGTTCTTCAGTCATTTTCCCGTTTTTGTTGTCAAATCCTAGGCTTTGGCAATGAATCCATTATGTCTCTTGCTCTCCAACATTGCTGTGTAGTGGGTCCGGCAGGTAGCACTTCACAGGTTAAAAGATGTTCTTCAGTCATTTTCTCCTTTTTGTTTTCAAATGCTAGGCTTTGGCAATGAAGCCATTAGCTCTCTTGCTCTCCAATGTTTCTGTGTAGTGTGTTCTGCAGGTACGACTTCACAGGTTAAAAGACGTTCTTCAGTCATTTCCTCTTGTTTGTTGTCATATGCTAGGTTTTGTTAATGAAGCCATTAGCTCCCTTGTTCTTCAATACTTCTGTGTAGTGCTTCCGGCAGGTAGCACTTCACAGGTTGAACGGTGTCCTGCAGTCATTTCCTCCTTTTTGTTGTCAAATGCTAAGCTTTGGCAGTGAAGCCACTAGCTCTCTTGTTCTCCAATACTTCTGTGTAGAGGGTCCGGCAGGAAGGGCTTCACAGGTTAAAAGATGTTCTTCAGTAATTTGCTCTTCTTTGTTGTCAAATGCTAGGCTTTGGCAATGAAGCCATTATCTCTCTTGCTCTCCAATATTTCTGTATAGTTGTTCCGGCAGGTAGTATTTCATAGTTTAGAAGATGTTCCTCAGTTATTTCCTGTTCTTTGTTGTCAAATGCTAGGCTTTGGCAGTGAAGCCAATAGCTCTCTTGCTCTCCAATATTTCTGTGTAGTGGGTCCGTCAGAGAGGACTTCACAGGCTAGAAGATGTTCTTCAGTTATTTCCGGTTCTTTGTTGTCAATTGCTAGGCTTCGGCAATGAAGCCATTACCACTCTTGCTCTCCAATACTTCTGTGTACAGGGTTCTGTAGGTAAGGCCTCATAGGTTAAAAGATGTTCTTCAGTCATTTCCTCTTCTTTATGGTCAAATACTAGGCTTTGGCAATGAAGGCATTATCTCTCTTGCTCTCCAATATTTCTGTATAGTTGATCCGGCAGGTAGTGTTTCATAGGTTAGAAGATGTCCTTCAGTCCTTTCCTCTTCTTCGTTGCCAAATGCTAGGCTTTGGCACTGAAGCCAATAGCTCTCTTGCTCTCCAATATTTCTCTGTAGTGGGTCCGGCAGAGATGACTTCACAGTCTAGAAGATGTTCTTCAGTTATTTCCTGTTCTTTGTTGTCAATTGCTAGGCTTCGGCGATAAAGCCATTGCCACTCTTGCTCTCCAATATTTCTGTGTACGGGGTTCTGCAGGTAAGGCCTCACAGGTTAGAGGATGTTCTTCAGTCATTTCCTCTTCTTTGTTGTCAAATGCTAGCCTTTGGCAATGAAGCCATTAGAACTCGTGCTCTCCAATATTTCTGGGTAGTGTGTCCGGCAGATAGGACTTCAAAGGCAAGGAGATGTTCTTCAGTCATTTCCTCTCTATTTTTGTCAAATGCTAGGCATCGGCGATGAAGCCATTACCGCTCTTGCTCTCCAATATTTCTGTGTAGTGGTTTCTGCAGGTAAGGCTTCACAGTTTAAAAGATGTTCTTCAGGCATTTTCTCCTTTTTGTTGTCAAATCCTAGGCTTTGGCAGTGAAGCCATTATCTCTCCTGCTCTCCAATATTTTTGTGTAGTGTGTCCTGCAGGTAGGACTTCACAGGTTAAACGATGTTCTTGAGTCATTTCCTCTTCTTTGTTGTCAAATGCTAGGCTTTGGCAATGAAGCCATTATTATTCTTCCTAGAATATTACTGAGTAGTGGGTCTGGCAGGTAGCGCATCACAGGTTAAAAGATGTTCTTCAGTCATTTCCTCTTCTTTGTTGGGAAATGCTAGGCCTTGGTAATGAAACCATTATCTCTCTTGTTCTCCATTATTTTTGCGAAGTGGGTCCGGCAGGTAGGACTTCACAGATTAAACGATGTTCTTGAGTCATTTCCCCTTCTTTGTTGTCAAGTGCTAGGCTTTGTCAACGAGGCCATTATCTCCCTTGCTCTCCAATATTTCTGTGTAGTGGGTCCGGCAGGAAGGACTTCAAAGACTAAACGTTGTCCTTGAGTCATTTCCCCTTCTTTGTTGTCAAATGCTAGGCTTTGGCAATGAGGCCATTACGTCTCTTGCTCTCCAATATTTCTGTGTAGTGGGTCCGGTAGGAAGGACTTCAAAGATTAAACGTTGTCCTTGAGTCATTTCCTCTTCTTTGTTGCCAAATGCTAGGCTTTGTCAACGAGGCCATTATCTCCCATGCTCTCCAATATTTCTGTGTAGTGGGTCCGGCAAGAAGGACCTCAGAGATTAAACGTTGTTTTTGAGTCATTTCATCTTCTTTGTTGTCAAATGCTAGGCTTTGGCAATGAGGCCATTATCTCTCTTGCTCTCCAATATTTCTGTGTCGTGGGTCTGACAGGCTGGGCTTCACAGGTTAAAGCACGTTCTTCAGTCATTTCCTCTCCTTTGTTGTCAAATACTAGGCTTTGGCAATGAAGCCATTATCTCTCTTGCTAGAATATTGCTGCGTAGTGGGTCAGGCAGGTAGGGGTTCACAGATTAAAAGATGTACTTCAGGTATTTCCTGTTCTTTGTAGTTAAATGCTAGGCTCTGGCAATGAGGCCATTAGCTCACTTACTCTCCATTACTTCTGTGTAGTGGGTCTGGCAGGTAGCGCATCACAGGTAAAAAGATCTTCTTCAGTCATTTCCTCTTCCTTGTTGGCAAATGCTATGCTTTGGTAATGAAACCTTTATCTCTCTTTTTCTCCATTATTTTTGCGTAGTGGGTCCGGCAGGTAGGACTTCACAGATTAAACGATGTTCTTGAGTCAGTTCCCCTTCTTTGTTGTCAAATGCTAGGCTTTGGCAATGGAGCCATTATCTCTCTTGCTCTCCAATATTTTTGTATAGTGATTCTGGAAGGTGGGGCTGCACAGGTTAGAAGATGTTCTTGAGTAAATTCCTCTTCTTTGTGGTCAAATGCTGCTCCTTGTCAATGTAGCCATTATCTCTCTTGCTCTGAAAAATTTTTGTATATTGGGTATGGCAGGTAGGAATCCACAGGTTAAACGATGCCCTTCAGTCACCTCCTCGTCTTTGCTGTCAAATGCTAGTCTTTGGCAATGAAGTCATGATCTTTCTTAGTCTGCAGCATATCTGTGTACTGGTTGCTGCAGGTAGGCCTTCACAGGTTAAGAGATGTTCTTCAGTCATTTTCTCCTTTTTGTTGTCAAATGCTGCTCCCTGGCAATGTAGCCATTATCTCTCTTGCTCTGAAAAATTTTTGTATATTGGGTATGGCAGGTAGGAATCCACAGGTTAAACGATGCTCTTCAGTCACATCCTCGTCTTTGCTGTCAAATGCTAGTCTTTGGCAATGAAGTCATGATCTTTCTTAGTCTGCAGCATATCTGTGTAGTGGTTGCTGCAGGTAGGGCTTCACAGGTTAAAATATGTTCTTCAGTCATTTTCTCCTTTTTGTTGTCAAATCCTAGGCTTTGGCAATGGAGCCACTAGCTCTCTTGTTCTCCAATATTTCTGTGTAGTGGGTCTAGCAGGTGGACTTCACAGGTTAGAAGATGTTTCTCAGTAATTTCCTCTTCTTTAAAGTCAAATGCTAGGCTTTGGCAATGAAGACATTGTCTCTCTTGCTCTCCAATATTTTTGCATAGTTTGTCTGGCAGGTAGGACTTCACAGGTTAAACGATGTTCTTCAGGCATTTCCACTTCTTTGTTGTCAAATGCTAGTCTTTGGCAATGAAGCCATTATCTCTCTTGCTCTCCAATATTTCTGTATAGTTGTTCCGGCAGGTAGTATTTCATAGGTTAGAAGATGTCCTTCAGTCCTTTCCGCTTCTTTTTTGTCAAATGCTAGGCTTTGGCAATGAAGCCATTATCTCTCTTGCTCTCCAATATTTCTGTGTAGTGAGTCCGGCAGATAAGTCTTCACAGGCTAGATGTTCTTCAGTTATTTGTTCTTCTTTCTTGTCAAATGCTAGGCTTTGGCAGTGAAGCCAATAGCTCTCTTGCTCTCCAATATTTCTGTGTAGTGGGTCCGGCTGAGAGGACTTCACAGGTTAGAAGATGTCCTTCTGTCCTTTCCTCTTCTTTGTTGTCAAATGCTAGGCTTTGGAAATGAAGCCATTAGCTCTCTTGCCCTCCAATATTTATGCGTAGTGGGTTCCGCAGGTAAGACTTCACAGGTTAAAAGGTGTTCTTCAGGCATTTTCTCTTCTTTGTTGTCAAATGCTAGGCCTTGTCAATGAAGCCATTAGCTCACTTGTTCTCCAATATTTCTGTGTAGTGGGTCCGGCAGATAGGTCTTCACAGGCTAGAAGATGTTCTTCAGTTATTTCGTCTTCTTTGTTGCCAAATGCTAGGCTTTGGCAGTGAAGCCATTAGCTCTCTTGCTCTCCAATATTTCTCTGTAGTCGGTCTGGCAGATGGGTCTTCACAGTCTAGAAGATGTTCTTCAGTTATTTCGTCTTCTTTGTTGCCAAGTGCTAGGCTTTGGCAATGAAGCCATTAGCTCTCTTGCTCTCCAATATTTCTCTGTAGTGGGTACGGTAGATAGGACTTCACAGGCTAGAAGAATTTCTTCAGTTATTTCCTCTTCTTTGTTGTCAATTGCTAGGCTTCGGCAATGAAGCCATTACCACTCTTGCTCTCCTATACTTCTGTGTACGGGGTTCTGCAGGTAAGACCTCACAGGTTAAAAGATGTTCTTCAGTCATTTCCTCTTCTTTATGGTCAAATGCTAGCCTTTGGCAATGAAGCCATTAGCTCTCCTGCTCTCCAATACTACTGGGTAGTGTGTCCGGCAGATAGGACTTCACAGGCAAGGAGATGTTCTTCAGTCATTTCCTCTCTATTTTTGTCATATGCTAGGCTTCGGTGATGAAGCTATTACCGCTCTTGCTCTCCAATATTTCTGTGTAGTGGTTTCTGCAGGTAGGGCTTCACAGTTTAAAAGATGTTCTTCAGGCATTTTCTCCTTTTTGTTGTCAAATCCTAGGCTTTGGCAATGAAGCCATTACCGCTCTTGCTCTCCAATATTTCTGTGTAGTGGTTTCTGCAGGTAAGGCTTCACAGGTTAAACGATGTTCTTGAGTCATTTCCTCTTCTTTGTTGGCAAATGCTAGGCTTTGGCGATGAAGCCATTATCATCCTTGCTAGAATATTACTGCGTAGTGGGTCTGGCAGATAGCGCATCACAGGTTAAAAGATGTTCTTCAGTCATTTCCTCTTCTTTGTTGGCAAAGCTAGGCCTTGGAAATGAAACCATTATCTCTCTTGGTCTACATTATTTTTGCGAAGTGGGTCTAGCAGGTAGGACTTCACAGATTAAAAGATGTTCTTTAGTCATTTCCCCTTCTTTGTTGTCAAGTGCTAGGCTTTGTCAACGAGGCCATTATCTCCCTTGCTCTCCAATATTTCTGTGTAGTGGGTCCTGCAGGAAGGACTTCACATATTAAACGTTGTTCTTGAGTCATTTCCCCTTCTTTGTTATCAAATGCTAGGCTTTGGCAAGGAGGCCATTGCTTCCCTTGCTCTCCAATATTTCTGTGTAGTTGGTCCGGCAGGAAGGACTTCACAGATTAAACGTTGTTCTTGAGTCATTTCCCGTTCTTTGTTGTCAACTGCTAGGCTTTGGCAATGAGGCCATTATCTCTCTTGCTCTCCAATATTTCTGTGTAGTGGGTCTGGAAGGTAGGGCTTCACAGTTTATAAGACGTTCTTCAGTCATTTCCTCTTCTTTGTTGTCATATGCTACGTTTTGGTAATGAAGCTATTAGCTCTCTTGTTCTTCAATATTTCTGTGTAGTGGGTCCGGCAGGTAGGACTTCACAGGTTAAAAGATGTTCTTGAGTCTTTTCCTGTTCTTTTTGTGTCAAACTCTAGGATTTGGCTATGAAGCCACTAGCTCCATTTTTCTCCAATATTTCTGTGTAGTGTGTCTGGTAGGTACGGCTTCACAGGTTACACCATGTTCTTCAGTCATTTCCTATTCTTTGTTGTTAAATGCTAGGCTTTAGCAATGAAGCCATTAGCTCTCTTGTTCTCCAATATCTCTGTGTCGAGGGTCTGACAGGCTGGGCTTCACAGGTTGAACCACGTTCTTCAGTCATTTCCTCTTCATTATTGTCAAATGCTAGGCTTTGGCAATGAAGCCATTATTTCTCTTGCTACAATATTACTGCGTAGTGGATCAGGCAGGTAGGGCTTCACAGGTTAAAAGATGTTCTTCAGTTATTTCCTCTTCTTTGTAGTTACATGCTAGGCTCTGGCAATGACGCCATTAGCTCACTTACTCTCCATTACTTCTGTGTAGTGAGTCTGGGAGGTAGCGCATCACAGGTTAAAAGATGTTCTTCAGTCATTTTCTCTTCTTTGTTGGCAAATGCTAGGCTTTGGTAGCGCATCACAGGTTAAAAGATGTTCTTCAGTCATTTTCTCTTCTTTGTTGGCAAATGCTAGGCTTTGGTAATGTAACCATTATCTCTCTTGGTCTCCAATATTTCTCTGTAGTGGGTCCGGCAGGTAGCACTTCACAGGTTAAAAGATGTTCTTCAGTCATTTTCTCATTTTTGTTGTCAAAACCTAGGCTTTGGCAATGAAGCCATTATGTCTCTTGCTCTCCAATAGTGCTGTGTAGTGGGTCCGGCAGGTAGCACTTCACAGGTTAAAAGATGTTCTTCAGTCATTTTCTCCTTTTTGTTGTCAAATGCTAGGCTTTAGCAATTAAGCCATTAGCTCTCTTGCTCTCCAATATTTTTGTGTAGTGGTTCTGGCAGGTAGGGCTTCACAGTTTAAAAAATGTTCTTGAGTCATTTCCTCCTCTTTGTTGTCAAATGCTAGTCTTTGGCAATGAAGCCATTAGCTCACCTAAACTCCAATATTTCTGTGTAGTGTGTTCTGCAGGTACGACTTCACAGGTTAAAAGACGTTCTTCTGTCATTTCCTCTTGTTTGTTGTCATATTGTGGCAACCCTGTATGGGTTGTCAGGCCTGGGGCCACTAGGCTGAACTTTGTTCGTTGGCTGCGCTGGGGAGGGGGTTTGGCACATCCTCTTCCCCAGACGACCGGCCGCCACCAGAGAGAGAGGACGTGTTTGTAGCAACCCTCCGGGACACAAACCTCATTGAATGTAAGTTGTCTGAAATTATTAAACCTCCTTTAAAATGCACTTGTGAGTTTTCTTTCGCTTGTCCTTCCACCTTTCACCACCATACAGGTCAGCTAATTATCAGTAAAATAACATGTCCACCCTACCGCGTGGTGTGTAACTAGTGTTTGTTAAGATGGTTTAGCTCTACCGCTACGGGTTCCCCCCAAAGCTAATAAATATTTAAATCTATTCTAATGTAGGGTGTGACATATTGGTGGAGACGCGGGTAAGATCTCAAATTTTTTTTTTTTTCCTTGCTTTATTCCTGTTTTGATGAAAAAATTTGAATGGTTACGCTGGTGAAAGGTGGAGGAAACATGGCCGACCGCGTGGTGTTCAATTAGTTAGAAATTCTAATCTGGTCATCGTGTCGTAATCCTTTAACTTTTGGTCTGTTTTTTATTTGATTTCTTTAATAGTAAACTTATTTCATAATATTGTGCTAAAATTTTTTTTTATAACTACATGGAAATTGATTATTTGCGTTGAAGAATAGACACCACGTGGTGGCATAATTTGTTTTCAATTAGTTTTCTTTTCAGGCTTAATGTGAGGTTTATTTATTAATACAGAGTTTATAGTTTAAATTTGCGGAGATTTGTTTTTCTAAATTTTGAGTATTTTGGGATGTGAACTTAAATTTTGGTCGACCACGTGGTCATGTGTTAATTTTCAAGGGACGCTATGTGAATTTTAGCAGTAAAATTCAAAGTAAATAGTTTCTTTTTTGGTGTTTTTGTGAAGGATGCACTTCATTTTTGTGTTCATTCCAGTTGGTAATTCTGCTTATTTTATTCTGGTGTCCAGTGTTACTTAAAAGTAAGTCAAAATGCCTAAGAAAACGCGGCAATCATCCAATGTGCCAGTTACAATGGATTCACATGATGTAATAGCTTCGACTTCTGCTTTAGCTAATCAAAGTGCACATGTACCTAGTAATTTAGAAGTATCCATGGCACCTAATGTTAATCAGACTCAGACAATGCAAGTTTCTCGGCCTTTTATTGATCCACCCTGTTTTGACAGGATAGCACTGATATCTCCTTCAGAATTTTTGAGAAAATTTAACTTAGTTTCTACAGCAAATGGTTGGTCAGATGTACAAAAGTTGAAGTTTTTCCCATGTTACTTGCGAGACACAGCAGTACTTTGATACCGAACTTTTTGCCATAGACACCCTGAGCATGATTGGCATTTTCTAACTCAACAGTTTTTGGCAGCTTTTCAAATGTCCAATCAAGATGAATTGTTGGAAATTAAACTTAGGCAGAGGGTACAATTAGAAAATGAACCTGTATTAGATTACATTTATGATGTATTATCCTTGTGTGACCAAGTTAACGCTGCAATGACACAAATGGAGCAGGTAAAAAACTTATTGAAAGGATTGAAACCTCAGTATGTACAAGCTTTGCTCCCATTAAATCCACAAACAGTTGAGGAGGTTTTACAAATTATTAAAAGCGTTGATAAAGCTAATTTTTATGTGCAACATAGACAACATTTAGTACAAGCACAAACATCAACTTACACTTCTCCACCTGTGTCATCTGCACCTGTTTTATCACGGTTTGAAAGTGTAAATCACTCTGAACCAGTTATTAATGTTGTTTCCACATTGAGTGAACAGGTCACTAAACTTGCTACCCAAATGCAACAACTTCAGTCTCAATTCACTGCTGCTGCATCTACTGTGCAGCCACCTCCACTTAAGCCTCCAAGATATCATGAAAAGAGACAGCAGGCACCTATTGTGTGTTACAATTGCAACAAGCGTGGTCATATGGCACGTAATTGCTGGACTTCACCATCTGGTTCAAAAAACTCGAGAGGTCCAGCCTCCAACGACATAACCTAGAGGTACCCAACGTAAGTTCACCTGTGTCTAATGTTGTTTCTCTTCCAGGTCAAATTTTGCAAATTTTGGGGTCCATTGGGGAGTCAAAACTTCCAATTTTGTTGGATACAGGAAGTGCAGTTAGCATTGTGAATGCAGCTCATATCAATGACATTTCTAAAATGAAACCTGTCGAGATTTTGCTTAAAACAGCTGGTAACAAGTTATTAGATGCGCCTTATCAAACAAATTTGAAATTTCAAATTAATGACTTTGTTTTTCAGGAAGATGTGTTAGTGGTAAAAGACTTGGCACATAATCTCATTTTGGGTAATGACTTTCTAACTTCACATAAAGTTACCATTGATTATTCTTGTGCAGAAGTTAAGATTCAAACTCATGAGGGAGAAATGGTACACATTCCTTTTGAAACAACATGTGGTGGTCCCTTTACAGATATTGCTGTGATTCCATTGAACGATGAGGTACAGATAGTTAATAAAGTTTCTGTTGTAAAAGATGTTAAATTGCCACCGCTTACTACTTGTTTTGTGGCAGTGCAGCCTTCAGATGATATTACAAATGAGGTTATGTTCGAGCCTTCTACCAGTATTATGCATAAAAAGAATATTTCTATTCCACCTGTAGTTTGCAAATCTTCAAAGGACTTTGTGATACCAGTACATAATAATTCAGCTGTTCCTCAAACACTTTTTGCTAAAACTGTATTAGCTAATGCTCATGAAGTTGCATTTGTTCAAAGTAACTCAGTTTCACCTAAGGATGTTACTCCATTGAACGCTCCAAAGTTTGAATTTAATGTTAATACCAACTTAACTGAAGCTCAAAAGTCAGATCTTCATAATCTGTTGTTAAAATATGAACATGTTTTTGCCACTTCATTGCAAGATTTAGGCTCAACTAATGTAGCTGAATTTAAAATAGAGGTAAAGGATGACAAACCTATTAAGCAACGACCCTATAGGGTAGCTCATAAGCAGAAAGAGAATATTTCCCAACAAGTAGAGGAAATGAAAAATGCTGGTATTATTAGAGATTCTCAGTCACCTTGGTCATCACCTGTTGTGTTGGTAAAGAAAAAAGATGGCTCTATGCGGTTTTGTGTAGATTATCGTCAACTGAATAAGGTTACAGTAATCAGCCTTTCCCTTGCCTCTTATTGATGACCTCCTTAGTTACCTTGGAGAAGCTAAATGGTTTGCTTCCTTAGATTTGTTGTCAGCATACTTTCAAATTCCTTTAGAGGAGAATAGTAAAAAGTATACCTCATTTGTTACTCATGAAGGGCAGTATGAATATGAACGTTTGTCTTTTGGGCTTGCTAATGCACCAAGATTTTTCAGTTTTGTTGCTGAGAAATTGTTAGGAGACTTGAAATTTAAGAAAGCTTTAGCATATTTGGACGATATTGTTGTTTTTGCCAAAACTTTTGAAGAATTATTAGAAAACTTAGAAGCTGTTTTTCAACGTTTGGAAATGCATAATTTTAAACTGAAACCTGGGAAATGTTTCTTTGCTATGGAAAAGATAAAGTTATTGGGTTTTGAAGTATCTAAAGATGGAATTTCCCCAGATTCTGAGAAAGTTACAGTGATCAAAGAACTACCACGCCCAAAGAATGTTAGAGACGTGAGAAAAGTTTTGGGTTTGTTCAATTTCTACAGGAAATTTATTAAGAATTACTCTTACATTGCCCATCCATTGATTCAGCTGACCAAGAAAAGTCAAAGTTTTATTTGGGGCCCGGATCAGCAAACAGCATTCCAGCAGTTAAAGAACTCTCTTGTTTCTGCTCCTGTGTTGGCTCATTATAATCCTGGAGCCTATACAGAATTACACACTGATGCTAGTGGTCTAGGAATAGGATGTGTTTTACTACAGAAAATAAATGATAATCTTAGACCTATTGCATATGCTTCTAGAACTTTGTCAAAATGTGAAAGAAATTACAGTGTACCAGAGTTAGAGCTTTTGGCAATCGTTTTTGGTTTAACACATTTCAGGACTTTTGTGTATGGCTATAAAGTGCATGTTATTTCAGACCATCACTCCCTTTGTTATCTGAACAATTTAAAGGATTTGACAGGCCGGTTGGCTCGATGGAGTCTAAAGTTACAGGAATTTGATTATGATATATGTTATAAATCTGGTAAGAAACATAATGACGCAGATGTTTTGTCAAGGTTCCCTGTGTTACAGCCTGAAGAGCATCAAATTGAACAACTTGATGAGCTAATTACCTGTTTGCTATCACCAGTTGAGGTTGCTCAGAAACAAAATGATGATCCAGTTCCGACTCCAATTATTAATGCTTAAGGATCCTGAATCTGCTCCTGCTAAGGTTCAACGTCAAGCTTCTACCTATATTTTGAAAAGTGATGTCTTGTACAGGAAAAATTCGGGTTCTACTGGTCCCTTGCATTTACTAGTCATTCCTGAGGTGTTAAAGCATGAAATTTTGTCCTCATGTCATGATGATCCACTATCTGGTCATTTAGGTTTTTCTAAAACTTTTAGTAAGATTAATTCAAGATACTACTGGATAGGTATGAAAAAAGATATTGAGCATTTTGTGAAAACTTGTCCAAGTTGTCAGTCTAGGAAGGCACCTAAGAATCAAAAACCTGCTGGTCTTTTGCAGCCTATTCCAGTTAACTTTATTGGAGAACGTTGGGGAATAGATTTTTAGGCCCTTTACCTCGTTCTACGTCGGGTCATAAGTATATCATAGTTGCTACAGAATATGCTTCTAGGTGGGTTGAAGCTGCCCCTCTCTCTTTGGCTACCATTCCCCAGGTTACTAAGTTCATCTTACATCAGATTATTTGCAGGCATGGGGCTCCCGCCATGTTACTGTCTGATCGTGGTAGTGTCTTTCTGAGTGAAGTAACCCAGGAACTCTTGAAAGCTTTGTCAGTTTCCCCTCATTTTACTAGTTCATACCACCCTGCATGCAACGGCCTTACTGAACGATTTAACCAGACTTTACTAAATTGTCTTAGTCATTTTGTGGACTCAAATCAGCGCAATTGGTCTAATGTTTTACCATATGTGATTTTTTCATACAATTCTTCTGTTCAGGAAACTACAAAATTTTCGCCATTCTATTTGATATATGGTCGTGAACCTTCCTTACCAAATCAGGTGCAACTTCAGGCCACTTCAAATGATTTATTTGTTCGGCAAACTTTGGAAGAGATTCAGAAAGCTCGTGAAGTAGCCATCCATAATATTAATCAGCAACAGATTAAACAGAAAGAAAGATATGATGCTAAGCATAGAGATACTCATTTTGCAGTAGGTCAGCTTGTTAAGATTTTTACTCCAATTAGGAAAAAGGGAAAATGTACCAAATTGCTTCATAGATATTTTGGGCCTTTTGAAATTGTTCGACAAATTACTCCTGTTACTTATGTGGTTCGTCGACCAAATGCTCCTAGAGTTAAGGAACAATCAGTACATGTTTCTAGGATATTCCCATATTTTGATCCTGTGGGACCATATAGACTGTAAATGCATTTTGCTTTTCTTTTGTGTCACATTAAATGTAAAAAGGTTGTATGTAAAGTATATTGCCCCTTGATTTCTGAGTGTGAATTTTGAGATTTAGTGTATAGTGTGCTAAGCTATTTTGTTTTGGAATATGATGTATATTATTGGCAAATGGCAATACTTGGATAGATGTTTGATGAATTAGATGTCAAAAGTTGAACATACAATTGTTATTATTGAAAGTCACAATTAATTGATATTAAAAGTATATGTTCCCTAATAACTGTTTTGAGTTGAATAACCTCATTTTATGATAAATTTTGCAATGATTAGAAAATTGAAATTTTGTTTATTAATTTTAAGTTTACATTCTGGAATAGTGCTGTGCTACCTCGATAAGAAGGATGAATGAAATTATGTGTGATTATGTGAAAGATGTAGAGGTAAAGTTTATCTGGTTAATGGGGTTGCTGTAATGTGCCCGTTAATCCAGTGTTTTAGGCTCGATAAAGTGGCTGAAATGTGCTTATCGATGCAAGTAATTAAGTGTATTTTTGAGTTTTGTTTAGCATTGGTGCTGAAATGTGCATGCTAAGATGATGAGGAAAACCTGAATCACAGAGAGGTTTGTGAATGACTGTTATGAAGCTGAGACCTGGGGATGTTCTGTTTGTCATCCTCGCCATAGTTACCAGGTATTTGTGAGATAGCACATTACTAGTACAGATGTTTACTTTGTCTCTTTATTGCAGGATGCTAATAGTTTGAACATTTTGATAAAATTGTTTTGGATTAAGAGTGATATATATTTTGGAGTTGTGTGATTACCAGTATGCTTTAATGGTTTATTGAATTCTAAGTTTTATGTTGAAAAGCAAAAGTACCCTTCAATGTATACAAAAGTTTTTAGAATAGGCTAAGACATGATACTATATTTTCTCTTTTGTGTATCTAGGATGTGAAATTTTGAGGCCCCAGAACTTAATTTTTCTTTCAGTTTTGTTCTATGTATTGTGTTGTAGAACGATTTTTTTTTGTTGGTGTAGTAATGTGACAGTAGTTTTGTTGGCATGCAAAATGTTGATGTTAGTAGATTGTAAGTAGTTTTGTTGATTTGAAAGGTAGTAGTACTGATGATATTAAGTAGTGCGCGCACATAATAAATGTGATTGAAATTATAATGGTAAAACAAAGAGAAAAACTGAGCTCATTTTTGTTTAAGTGTACACGTCAGTTTTTGTTAAAAAGTTTATGGCCACGTGTAATATTTTGGGGTACCCCTCTAATTGTAAGTTTTGGTATTTTGAAAATTTGTAATATTTTTATTCAATGTTTTGGAAGGTCAAATTATTTTGTGCTGTATGTATTGTATTATTTCTACCCTAAGGGGTTTTTGTAAAGTTTTGATTGTGATATTTCTACGTTTTATGTATTCTTTTGTGAAGATTATTTGATTTATCTTGTCAAAATTTGTAAGCTCTATATATTGCCGAGTGATGGAAATTATCTTAGTTTTATCATGTATCTTGCTACCCAGATGGGGTGTACCTAATTTTTTTTTATTATTTATTATTGTTCAGAAGTGAAGTTTGTTTTTAATGATGTAGTTGTCTTCTGTAATTGACGTACACTTATATTTTTGGAAATAATGTTGTAGTATGATGATACGTATCAAGTCAGCCCTATTTATCTGCGTTCCTGCTGCACCACACTGTTCCTACCGAACTGTTTGCACCATGGGAGTGCTAAACCTGCCACACTGCCTTGTGTCATCGGGCTCTGGTCTGCCCTTTATGACCACTGTTCGTCAGAGCTTTGGCAGCTATTAGTGCTGTCACTTCGTACCTGTGTTGGGGGCAGAAGAACTATTAATGCCCCACATTGTTATTCAGTGTAGAGCAAGTACAATTGTGCTCAATTCAGTGGTCTTTATTCATCAGTGACTGCAGTGCAAGCTTCAAGCTTTTTTTATTACATTTGTGAGACCAGTGGGAATGGAATGTACTGTTCAGGCAGGTTGTGAAACTTTTTTTTGCTTGGTGCAGTAGTGGTGAAAAGTGCTGAATTTCATTTATTTTTCTTTTAGGGCTTTTTAATTAAAGTTATAGACAGACACTGGAGTAAAGAAACGAATGTGTAACGTCAAGAGACAAGATTTATGTTTGTGATATTTGTATGCTAATTTTTTTTTTTTTTTTTTTTTTTTGTTTGTTTTGTTCCATCACTCGAGCGAGGTAAATTTTCTTTTCATTTGTGATTAATTGTTCTGTTGACCCTGGGTCAACAGCTTGTGGTCCGGGGGGAGGTGTGGCAAACCTGTATGGGTTGTCAGGCCTGGGGCCACTAGGCTGAACTTTGTTCGTTGGCTGCGCTGGGGAGGGGGTTGGCACATCCTCTTCCCCAGACGACCGGCCGCCACCAGAGAGAGAGGACGTGTTTGTAGCAACCCTCCGGGACACAAACCTCATTGAATGTAAGTTGTCTGAAATTATTAAACCTCCTTTAAAATGCACTTGTGAGTTTTCTTTCGCTGGGCCTTCCACCTTTCACCACCATACAGGTAAGCTAATTATCAGTAAAATAACATGTCCACCCTACCGCGTGGTGTGTAACTAGTGTTTGTTAAGATGGTTTAGCTCTACCGCTACGGGTTCCCCCCAAAGCTAATAAATATTTAAATCTAATCTAATGTAGGGTGTGACAATATGCTAGGTTTTGTTAATGAAGCCATTAGCTCCCTTGTTCTTCAATATTTCTGTGTAGTGCTTCCGGCAGGTAGCACTTCACAGGTTGAACGGTGTTCTGCAGTCATTTCCTCCTTTTTGTTGTCAAATGCTAAGCCTTGGCAGTGAAGCCACTAGCTCTCTTGTTCTCCAATACTTCTGTGTAGTGGGTCCGGCAGGTAGGGCTTCACTGGTTAAAAGATGTTCTTCAGTAATTTGCTCTTCTTTGTTGTCAAATGCTAAGCTTTGGCAGTGAAGCCACTAGCTCTCTTGTTCCCCAATACTTCTGTGTAGTGGGTCTGGCAGGTAGTATTTCATAGGTTAGAAGATGTTCTTCAGTCATTTCCTGTTCTTTGTTGTCAAATGCTAGGCTTTGGCAGTGAAGCCAATAGCTCTCTTGCTCTCCAATATTTCTGTGTAGTGGGTCCGGCAGAGAGGACTTCAAAGGCTACAAGATGTTCTTCAGTTATTTCCTGTTCTTTGTTGCCAATTGCTAGGCTTCGGCAATGAAGCCATTACACTCTTGTTCTCCAATACTTCTGTGTACGGGGTTCTGCAGGTAAGGACTCACAGGTTAAAAGATGTTCTTCAGTCATTTCCTCTTCTTTATGGTCAAATGCTAGGCTTCGGCAATGAAGCCATTACCACTCCTGCCTTCCAATATTTCTGTGTCCGGGGTTCTGAAGGTTAGGCCTCACATGTTAAAAGATGTTCTTCAGTCATTTCCTATTCTTTATGGTCAAATGCCAGCTTTTGGCAATGAAGCCATTAGCACCCCTGTTCTCCAATATTTCTGGGTAGTGTGTCTGGCAGATAGGACTTCACAGGCAAGGAGATGTTCTTTAGTCATTTCCTCTTCTTTGTTGTGAAATGCTAGGCCTTGGTATGGAAACCATTATCTCTCTTGCTCTCCAATATTTTGGTGTAGTGGTTCGGGCAGGTAGGGCTTCACACTTTAAAAAATGTTCTTGAGTCTCTTCCCCTTCTTTGTTGTCAAGTGCTAGGCTTTGCCAACGAGGCCATTATCTCCCTTGCTCTCCAATATTTCTGTGTAGTGGGTCCGGTAGGAAGGACTTCAAAGATTAAACGTTGTTCTTGAGTCATTTCCCCTTCTTTGTTGTCAAATGCTAGGCTTTGGCAATGAGGCCATTATCTCTCTTGCTCTCCAATACTTCTGTGTAGTGGTTCTGGCAGGTAGGACTTCACAGGTTAAACGATGTTCTTGAGTCATTTCCTCTTCTTTGTTGTCAAATGCAAGGCTTTGACATTGAAGCCATTATCTCTCTTGCTCTCCAATATTTTTGTGTAGTGGTTCTGGCAGGTAGGGCTTCACAGTTTAAAAAATGTTCTTGAGTCATTTCTTCTTCTTTGTTGTCAAATGCTAGGCTTTAGCAATGAAGCCATTAGCTCACCTAAACCCCAATACTTCTGTGTAGTGTGTTCCGCAAGTACGGCTTCACAGGTTAAAAGACGTTCTTCAGTCATTTCCTCTTCTTTGTTGTCATATGCTACGTTTTGGTAATGAAGCTATTATCTCTCTTGCTCTCCAATGTTTTTGTATAGTGGCTCTGGCAGGTGTGGCTGCACAGGTTAAAGGATGCTCTTGAGTAGATTCCTCTTCTTTGTTGTCAAATGCTGCTCCTTGGCAATGTAGCCATTTTCTCTCTTGCTCTGGAAAATTTTTGTATAGTGGGTATGGCAGGTAGGAATCCACAGGTTAAACGATGCTCTTCAGTCACCTCCACGTCTTTGCTGTCAAATGCTAGTCTTTGGCAATGAAGTTATTATCTTTCTTAGTCTGCAGCATATCTGTGTAGTGGTTGCTGCGGGTAGGGATTCACAGGTTAAAAGATGATCTTCAGTTATTTTCTCCTTTTTGTTGTAAAATCCTAGGCTTTGGCAATGGAGCCACTAGCTCTCTTGTTCTCCAATATTTCTGTGTAGTGGGTCTAGCAGGTAGGGCTTCACAGGTTACACGATGTTTCTCAGTAATTTCCTCTTCTTTGTTGTCAAATGCTAGGCTTTGTCAATGAAGCCATTGTCTCTCTTGCTCTCTAATATTTTGGTGTAGTGTGTCCGGCAGGTAGGACCTCACAGGTTAAACGATGTTCTTGAGTCATTTCCTCTTCTTTGTTGTCAAATGCTAGGCTTTGCCAATGAGGCCATTATCTCCCTTGGTGTCCAACAGTACTGTGTAGTGGTTCCGGCAGGAAGGACTTCACAGTTCAAACGTTGTTCTTGAGTCATTTCCCCTTCTTTGTTGTCAAATGCTAGGCTTTGGCAATGAAGCCATTATCTCTCTTGCTCTCTAATATTTTGGTGTAGTGTGTCCGGCAGGTAGGACCTCACAGGTTAAACGATGTTCTTGAGTCATTTCCTCTTCTTTGTTGTCAAATACTAGGCTTTGCCAATGAGGCCATTATCTCCCTTGGTGTCCAACAGTACTGTGTAGTGGTTCCGGCAGGAAGGACTTCACAGTTCAAACGTTGTTCTTGAGTCATTTCCCCTTCTTTGTTGTCAAATGCTAGGCTTTGGCAATGAGGCCATTATGTCTCTTGCTCTCCAATATTTCTGTGTAGTGGATCCGGCAGGTAGCACTTCACAGGTTAAAAGATGTTCTTCGGTCATTTTCCCCTTTTTGTAGTCAAATGCTAGGCTTTGGCAATGAAGCCATTACCTAACCAAAACACCAATATTTCTGTGTAGTGTGTTCTGTAGGTACGACTTCACAGGTTAAAAGACGTTCTTCAGTTATTTCCTCTTCTTTGTTGTCAAATGCTAGGTTTTGGTAATGAAGCCATTAGCTCCCTTGTTCTTCAATATTTATGTGTAGTGCGTCCGGCATGTAGCACTTCACAGGTTGAACGGTGTTCTGCTGTCATTTCCTCATTTTTGTTGTCAAATGCTAAGCTTTGGCAGTGAAGCCACTAGCTCTCTTGTTCTCCAATACTTCTGTGTAGTGGGTCCGGCAGGTAGGGCTTCACAGTTTGAAAGATGTTGGTCAGTAATTTCCTCTTCTTTGTTGTCAAATGCTTGGCTTAGGCAATGAAGCCATTATCTCTCTTGCCCTCCAATATTTTTGTATAGTGGGTCTGGCAGGTGTGGCTGCACAGGTTAGAAGATGTTCTTGAGAAAATTCCTCTTCTTTGTAGTCAAATGCTGCTCCTTGGCAATGTAGACGTTATCTCTCTTGCTCTGGAAAATTGTTGTATAGTGGGTATGGCAGGTAGGACTTCACAGGCTAGAAGATGTTCTCCAGTTATTTCCTCTTCTTTGTTGTCAAATGCTAGGCTTGGCAATGAAGCCAATAGCTCTCTTGCTCTCCAATATTTCTGTGTAGTGTGTCCGGCAGATAGGACTTCACAGGCAAGGAGATGTTCTTCAGTCATTTCCTCTCTATTTTTGTCAAATGCTAGGCTTCGGCGTTGAAGCCATTACCGCTCTTGCTCTCCAATATTTCTGTGCAGTTGGTTCTGCAGGTAAGGCTTCACCGTTTAAAAGATGTTCTTCAGGCATTTTCTCCTTTATGTTGTCAAATCCTAGGCTTTGGCAATGAAGCCATTATCTCTCTTGCTCTCCAATATTTTTGTGTGGTGGGTCCGGCAGGTAGGACTTCACAGGCTAGAAGATGTTCTTCAATTATTTCCTGTTCTTTGTTGTCAAATGCTAGGCTTTGGCAGTGAAGCCAATAGCTCTCTTGCTCTCCAATATTTCTGTGTAGTGGGTCCGGCAGAGAGGACTTCACAGGCTAGAAGATGTTCTTCAGTTATTTCCTGTTCTTTGTTGTCAAATGCTAGGCTTCGGCAATGAAGCCATTACCACTCTTGCTCTCCAATACTTCTGTGTACGTGGTTCTGCAGGTAAGGCCTCACAGGTTAGAAGATGTCCTTCAGTCCTTTCCTCTTCTTTATGGTCAAATGCTAGGCTTTGGTAATGAAGCCATTATCTCTCTTGCCCTCCAATATTTCTGTGTAGTGGGTCCGGCAGATAGGTCTTCACAGGCTAGAAGATGCTCTGCAGTTATTTCGTCTTCTTTGTTGTCAAATGCTAGGCTTTGGCAGTGAAGCCAATAGCTCTCTTGTTCTCCAATATTTCTGTGTAGTGGGTCCGGCAGATAGGACTTCACAGGCTAGAAGATGTTCTTCAGTTATTTCGTCTTCTTTGTTGTCAAATGCTAGGCTTTGGCAGTGAGGCCAATAGCTCCCTTGGTCTCCGATATTTCTGTGTAGTGTGACCGGCAGAGAGGACTTCACAAGCTAGAAGATGTTCTTCAGTTATTTCCGCTTCTTTGTTGTCAAATGCTAGGCTTCGGCGATGAAGCCATTAGCGCTCTTGCTCTCGAATATTTCTGTGAAGTGGTTTCTGCAGGTAAGGCTTCACAGTTTAAAAGATAATCTTCAGGCTTTTTCTCCTTTTTGTTGTCAAATCCTAGGCTTTGGCAATGAAGCCATTATCTCTCTTGCTCTCCAATATTTCTGTGTAGTGGGTCCGGCAGGCAGCACTTCACAGGTTAAAAGATGTTCTTCAGTCATTTTCTCCTTTTTGTTGTCAAATGCTAGGCTTTGGCAACGAAGCCATTAGCACTCTTGTTCTCCAATACTTCTGTGTAGTGGGTCCGGCAGGTAGGGCTTCACAGGTTAAAAGATGTTCTTCAGTCATTTCCTCTTCTTTATGGTCAAATGCTAGGCTTTGGCAATGAAGCCATTAGCACTCCTGCTCTCCAATATTTCTGGGTAGTGTGTCCGGCAGATATAACTTCACAGGCAAGGAGATGTTCTTCCATCATTTCCTCTCTATTTTTGTCAAATGCTAATATTCGTCGATGAAGCCATTACCGCTCTTGCTCTCCAATATATCTGTGTGGTGGTTTCTGCAGGTAAGGCTTCACAGTTTAAAAAATGTTCTTCAGGCATTTTCTCCTTTTTGTTGTCAAATCCTAGGCTTTTGCAATGAAGCCATTATCTCTCTTGCTCTCCAATATTTTTGTGTAGTGGTTCCGGCAGGTAGGACTTCACAGGTTAAATGATGTTCTTGGGTCCTTTCCTCTTCTTTTTCTGTCTAATTCTAGGCCTTGGCAATGAAGCCACTAGCTCCATCTTTCTCCAATTTTTCTGTGTAGTGTGTCTGGCAGGTAGGGCTTCACAGGTTACACCATGCTCTTCAGTCATTTCCTCTTCTTTGTTGTTAAATGATAGGCTTTAGCAATGAAGCCATTAGCTCTCTTGTTCTCCTATATTTCCGTGTCGTGGGTCTGACAGGCTGGGCTTCACAGGCTAAACCACGTTCTTCAGTCCTTTCCTCTTGTTTGTTGTCAAATGCTAGGCTTTGGCAATGAAGCCATTATCTCTCTGGCTACAATATTACTGCTTAGTGGGTCAGGCAGGTAGGGCTTCACAGGTTAAAAGATGTTCTTCAGTTATTTCCTCTTCTTGTAGTTAAATGCTAGGCTCTGGCAATGACGCCATTAGCTCCCTTACTCTCCATTACTTCTGTGTAGTGGGTCTGGCAGGTAGCGCATCACAGGTTAAAAGATGTTCTTCAGTCATTTCCTCTTCTTTGTTGGCAAATGCTAGGCTTTGGTAAAGAAACCATTATCTCTCATGTTCTCCAATATTTTTGCGTAGTGGATCCGGCAGGTAGGACTTCACAGATTAAATGATGCTCTTGAGTAATTTCCCCTTCTTTGTTGTCAAATGCCAGGCTTTGGCAATGAAGCCATTATCTCTCTTGCTCTCCAATATTTTTGTGTAATGTGTCCGTTAGGTAGGACTTCACAGGTTAAACGATGTTCTTGAGTCATTTCCTCTTCTTTGTTGTCAAATGCTACGCTTTGTCAACGAAGCCATTATCTCCCTTGCTCTCCAATAATTCTGTTTAGTGGTTCCGGCAGGAAGGACTTCACAGATCAAACGTTGCTCTTGAGTCATTTCCCCTTCTTTCTTGTCAAATGCTAGGCTTTGGCAATGAGGCCATTATCTCTCTTGCTTTCCAATATTTCTGTGTAGTGGGTCCGCCAGGTAGCTGTTCACAGGTTAAAAGATGTTCTTCAGTCATTTTCTCCTTTTTGTTGTCAAATCCTAGGCTTTGGCAATGAAGCCATTATGTCTCTTACTCTCCAATACTGCTGTGTAGTGGGTCCGGTAGGTAGCACTTCACAGGTTAAAAGATGTTCTTCAGTCATTTTCTCCTTTTTGTTGTCAAATGCTAGGCTTTGGCAATGAAGCCATTACCTCTCTTGCTCTCCAATATTTTTGTGTAGTGCTTCTGGCAGATAGGCCTTCACATTTTAAAAAATGCTCTTGAGTCATTTCTTCTTCTTTGTTGTCAAATGCTAGGCTTTGGCAATGAAGCCATTATCTCTCTTGCTCTCCAACATTTTTGTGTAAAGGTTCTGGCAGGTAGGGCTTCACAGTTTAAAAAATGTTCTTGAGTCATTTCCTCGTCTTTGTTGTCAAATGCTAGGCTTTGGCAATGAAGCCATTAGCACTCCTAAACTCCTATATTTCTCTGTAGTGTGTTCTGCGGGTACGGCTTCACAGGTTAAAAGACGTTCTTCAGTCATTTCCTCTTCGTTGCTGTCATATGCTAGGCTTTCGCAATGAAGCCATTACCACCCTTGCTCTCCAATATTTCTGTGTACGGGGTTCTGCAGGTAAGGCTTCACAGGTTAGAAGATGTTCTTCAGTAATTTGCTCTTCTTTGTTGTCAAATGCTAGGCTTTGGCAATGAAGCCATTATCTCTCTTGCTCTCCAATATTTTTGTATAGTGGGTCTTGCAGGTGGTGCTGCACAGGTTAGAATATGTTCTTGAGTAAATTCCTTTTCTTTGTGGTAAAATGCTGCTCCTTGGCAATGTAGCCATTATCTGTCTTGCTATGAAAAATTTTTGTATAGTGGGTATGGCAGGTAGGAATCCACAGGTTAAACGATGCTGTTCAGTCACCTCCGCGTCTTTGCTGTCAAATGCTAGTCTTTGGCAATGAAGTCATGATTTTTCTTAGTCTGCAGCATATCTGTGTAGTGGTTGCTGCAGGTAGGGCTTCACAGGTTAAAAGATGTTCTTCAGTCATTTTCTCCTTTTTGTTGTCAAATCCTAGGCTTTGGCAATGGAGCCACTGGCTCTCTTGTTCTCTAATATTTCTGTGTAGTGGGTCCAGCAGATAGGACTTCACAGGCAAGGAGATGTTCTTCTGTTATTTCCTCTTCTTTGTTGTCAAATGCTAGGCTTTGGTAATGAAGCCATTAGCCTCCTGCTCCCCAATATTTCTGTGTAGTGGGTCCAGCAGATAGGACTTCACAGGCAAGGAGATGTTCTTCAGTTATTTCCTCTTCTTTGTTGTCAAATGCTAGGCTTTGGCAATGAAGCCAGTAGCCTCTTGCTCTCCTATATTTCTGTGTAGTTGTTCCAGCAGGTAGGGCTTCACAGGTTAGAAGATGTTTCTCAGTCCTTTCCTTTTCTTTGATGTCAAATGCTAGGCTTTGGCAATGAAGCCATTAGCTCTCTTGCCCTCCAATAATTATGTGTAGCGGGTCCGGCAGATAGGTCTTCACAGGCTAGAAGATGTTCTTCAGTTATTTCGTCTTCTTTGTTGTCAAGTGCTAGGCTTTGGCAGTGAAGCAAATAGCTCTCTTGCTCTCCAATATTTCTGTGTAGTGGGTCCCGCAGAGAGGATTTCACAGGCTAGAAGATGTTCTTCAGTTATTTCCTCTTCTTTGTTGTCAATTGCTAGGCTTCGGCAATCAAGCCATTACTACTCTTGCTCTCCAATACTTCTGTGTGCGGGGTTCTGCAGGTAAGGCCTCACAGTTTAAAAGATGTTCTTCAGTCATTTCCTTTTCTTTATGGTCAAATGCTTGCCTTTGGCAATGAAGCCATTAGCACTCCTGCTCTCCAATATTTCTGGCTAGTGTGTCCGGCAGATAGGACTTCACAGGCAAGGAGATGTTCTTCAGTCATTTCCTCTCTATTTTTGTCAAATGCTAGGCTTCGGCGATGAAGCCATTACCGCTCTTGCTCTCAAATATTTCTGTGTAGTGGTTTCTGCAGGTAAGTCTTCACAGTTTAACAGATGTTCTTCAGGCATTTTCTCCTTTTTGTTGTCAAATCCTCGGCTTTGGCAATTAAGCCATTATCTCTCTTGCTGTCCAATATTTTTGTGTAGTTTGTCCGGCAGGTAGGACTTCACAGGTTAAACGATGTTCTTGAGTCATTTCCTCTTCTTTGTTGTCAAATGCTAGGCTTTGGCAATGAAGCCATTATCATTCTTGCTAGAATATTACTGCATAGTGGGTCTGGCAGGTAGCGCATCACAGGTTAACAGATGTTCTTCAGTCATTTCCTCTTCTTTGCTGGCAAATGCTAGGCTTTGGTAATGAAACCATTATCTCTCTTGTTCTCCATTATTTTTGCATAGTGGGTCCAGCAGGTAGGACTTCACAGATTAAACGATGTTCTTGAGTCATTTCCCCTTCTTTGTGGGCAAATGCTAGTCTTTGGCAATGAAGGCATTATCTCTCTTGCTCTCCAATATTTTGTGTAGTGTGTCCGGCAGGTAGCACTTCACAGGTTAAACGATGTTCTTGAGTCATTTCCTCTTCTTTGTTCCCAAATGCTAGGCTTTGTCAACGAGGCCATTATCTGCCTTGCTCTCCAATATTTCTGTGTAGTGGTTCCGGCAAGAAGGACTTCACAGATCAAACGTTGTTCTTGGGTCATTTCCCCTTCTTTGTTGTCAAATGCTAGGCTTCAGCAATGAGGCCATTATCTCTCTTGCTCTCCAATATTTATGTGTTGTGGTTCCGGCAGGTAGGACTTCACAGGTTAAACGATGTTCTTGGGTCATTTCCTCTTCTTTGTTGTCAAATGCTAGGCTTTGGCAATGAAGGCATTAGCTCTCTTGTTCTCCAATATTTTTTTTGTAGTGGTTCTGGCAGGTAGGGCTTCACAGTTTAAAAAACGTTCTTGAGTCATTTCCTCTTCTTTGTTTTCAAATGCTAGGCTTTGGCAATGAAGCCATTAGCTCACCTAAACCCCAATATTTCTGTGTAGTGTTTTCTGCAGGTACGGCTTCACAGGTTAAAAGACGTTCTTCAGTCATTTCCTCTTCTTTGTTGTCATTTTCTACGTTTTGGTAATGAAGCTATTAGCTCTCTTGTTCTTCAATATTTCTGTGTAGTGGGTCCGGCAGGTAGGACTTCCCAGGTTAAAAGATGTTTTTGAGTCATTTCCTCCACTTTTTCTGTCAAATTCTAGGCTTTGGCAATGAAGCCACTAGCTCCATTTTTCTCCAATATTTCTGTGTAGTGTGTCTGGCAGGTAGGGCCTCACAGCTTACAAGATGTTCTTCAGTCATTTCCTCTTCTTAGTTGTTAAATGCTAGGCTTTATCAATGAAGCCATTAGCTCTCTTGTTCTCCAATATTTTTGTGTGGTGTGTCCGGCAGGTAGGACTTCACAGGTTAAACGATGTTCTTGAGTCATTTCCTCTTCTTTGTTGTCAAATGCTAGGCTTTGGCAATGAAGCCATTATCATTCTTGCTAGAATATTACTGCGTAGTGGGTCTGGCAGCTAGCGCATCACAGGTTAACAGATGTTCTTCAGTCATTTCCTCTTCTTTGTAGGCAAATGCTAGGCTTTGGTAATGAAACCATTATCTCTCTTGTTCTCCATTATTTTTGCGTAGTGGGTCCAGCAGGTAGGACTTCACAGATTAAACGATGTTCTTGAGTCATTTCCTCTTCTTTGTTGTCAAATGCTAGGCTTTGGCAATGAAGTCATTATCTCTCTTGCTCTCCAATATTTTTGTGTAGTGTGCTCAGCAGGTAGCACTTCACAGGTTAAACGCTGTTCTTGAGTCATTTCCTCTTCTTTGTTGTCAAATGCTAGGCTTTGTCAACGAGGCCATTATCTCCCTTGCTCTCCAATATTTCTGTGTAGTGGGTCCGGCAGGAAGGACTTCACAGATCAAACGTTGTTCTTGAGTCATTTCCCCTTCTTTGTTCAAATGCTAGGCTTTGGCAATGAGGCCATTATCTCTCTTGCTCTCCAATATTTCTGTGTAGTGGGTCCGGCAGGTAGGACCGCACAGGTTAAACGATGTTCTTGAGTCATTTCCTCTTCTTTGTTGTCAAATGCTAGGCTTTGGCAATGAAGCCATTAGCTCTCTTGTTCTCCAATATTTTTTTGTAGTGGTTCTGGCAGGTAGGGCTTCACAGTTTAAAAAATGTTCTTGAGTCATTTCCTCTTCTTTGTTGTCAAATGCTATGCTTTGGCAATGAAGCCATTAGCTCACCTTAACCCCAATATTTCTGTGTAGTGTGTTCTGCAGGTACGGCTTCACAGGTTAAAAGACGTTCTTCAGTCATTTCCTCTTCTTTGTTGTCATATGCTACGTTTTGGTAATGAAGCTATTAGCTCTCTTGTTCTTCAATATTTCTGTGTAGTCGGTCTGGCAGGTAGGACTTCACAGGTTAAAAGATATTCTTGAGTCATTTCCTCCTCTTTTTCTGTCAAATTCTAGGCTTTGGCAATGAAGCCACTAGCTCCATTTTTCTCCAATATTTCTGTGTAGTGTGTCTGGCAGGTAGGGCCTCACAGCTTACAAGATGTTCTTCAGTCATTTCCTCTTCTTTGTTGTTATAATAATAATAATAATAATAATAATAATAATAATAATAATAATAATAATAATAATAATAATAATAATAATAATAATAATAATAATAATGATGATGATGATGATGATGATGATGATGATGATGATGATGATGATGATGATGATGATGATGATGATGATGTTGATGATGATGATGATGATGATGATGATGATGATGATGATGATGATGATGATGATGATGATGATGATGATGATGATGATGATGATGATGATGATGATGATGATGATGATCATAATAATAATAATAATAATAATAATAATAATAATAATAATAATAATAATAATAATAATAATAATAATAATAATAATAATAATAATAATAATAATAATAATAATAATAATAATAATAATAATAATAATAATAATAATAATAATAATAATAATAATAATAATAATAATAATAATAATAATAATAATAATAATAATAATAATAATAATAATAATTTATTTTCATCCATAATAACACTTACATGTTGTCGGATACGTCAAAATAAACAGTTATATACATTTAATTACAATTCGTCCAGTCTATACAAGCATTTTTGTATTAGAAAGTTGTTTAGTTCATTTTTAAATAATTTACCTTTTTTTGTTTTTAGTGAATTTGGTAGTTTATTAAATAATAATTTTCCCATTATTAAGGGATCTTTATCTGTTGACTTCTTATTTAAAGTTATTCTGTGGTAATTATTTTGTGTCCTTGTTTCATGTTTGTGACAATGTTTATTTAAGTTACCCATTTCATCCTTGCTAATTACAAACATTATTACTTTAAAAACGTATAGAGATACTACTGTTAGGATTTTGTTTTCTACAAAAACATTTCTACATGATTCTCTTCTATTTACCTTATATATACATCTTACACATTTTTTCTGCAGAACTAGCAATCTGTTCATGTTAGTCATACAAGTGCTTCCCCATATCTCAACTGCATATTGTAGATGTGAATGTATTATTCCATAATAAGTTAGTTTCAGATATTCAGAATTTAGATATTTAGCAAGGTTCCTTAATAAACATAGATTTGTACTTATCTTTTTACATGTATAGTCGATATGGTGTCTGAATGTTAGGTTTTCATCAATAATCACTCCTAAGAATTTTATTTTATCTAATTGCTCGATTTGTTCACCATTTATATTTATATTAATAGGATTACTACTATACCTGTTATTGCGGTGTTGGAACATGACTGTTTTTGTTTTTTGAAGATTTACTTTCAAGCTATTGTTTGTAAGATAATTATAGATAATTTGTGTTTGTGTAGTTATTATTTTCTCCATTCCATTTACTTCCTTAGTACCAAATATCAATGAGGTGTCATCGGCATACGTCACTGTTTTTGAGTGTGTAGTTATAGGAAGATCATTCACGTAGATCAAAAAAAGTATAGGTCCCAGGACAGATCCTTGAGGAACTCCTGCTATGATGTTTTCATAATTGGATGTGATTGATTCTATTGTATTTCTACTCTTGGTTCTAACTACTGTACATTGTTTTCTGTTTACTAAATAGGATTTTAATATTGCGTGAAATTTCCCCCTTATGCCATACTTCTGCAATTTGTTCAGCAGCATTTCATGTGATACACTGTCAAATGCTTTAGATACGTCAAGGAATATCCCTGTGATCTTTTATTCATTTTCAAGCCCTTGGAGTATATTGTGGTATAGCTCTGCTATCGCTGTGGTTGTGGAGTGATTTTTCCTGAATCCATGTTGAGATTTACTTAGTATATTGAATTTATTTAGAAAGCTTATTAATCTATTATTTAACACTTTTTCAAATACCTTAGCAAAAACAGAAGTTAAGGTAATAGGTCTATAGTTTTCTGCTTTTGTTTTATTGCCTTTTTTAAATATTGGTCGAACTATGCTAGGCTGTTAAATGCTAGGCTTTATCAATGAAGCCATTAGCTCTCTTGTTCTCCAATATTTCTGTGTCGTGGGTCTGATAGGCTGGGCTTCACAGGTTAAACCACGTTCTTCAGTCATTTCCTCTTCTTTGTTGTCAAATGCTAGGCTTTGGCAATGAAGCCATTATCTCTCTTGCTACAATATTACTGCGTAGTGGGTCAGGCAGGTAGGGCTTCACACGTTAAAAGATGATCTTCAGTTATTTCCTCTTCTTTGTAGTTAAATGCTAGGCCCTGGCAATGACGCCATTAGCTCCCTTACTCTCCATTACTTCTGTGTAGTGGGTCTGGCAGGTAGCGCATCACAGGTTAAAAGATGTTCTTCAGTCATTTCCTCTTCCTTGTTGGCAAATGCTAGGCTTTGGTAATGAAACCATTATCTCTCTTGTTCTCCAATATTTTTGCGTAGTGGGTCCGGCAGGTAGGATTTTACAGATTAAACGATGCTCTTGAGTCATTTCCCCTTCTTTGTTGTCAAATGCTAGGCTTTTGCAATGAAGCCATTATCTCTCTTGCTCTCCAATATTTTTGTGTAGTGTGTCCGGCAGGTAAGACCTCACAGGTTAAACGATGTTCTTGAGTCATTTCCTCTTCTTTGTTGTCAAATGCTAGGCTTTGTCAACGAGGCCATTATCTCCCTTGCTGTCCAATAGTTCTGTGTAGTGGTTCCGGCAGGAAGGACTTCACAGTTCAAACGTTGTTCTTGAGTCATTTCCCCTTCTTTGTTGTCAAATGCTAGGCTTTGGCAATGAGGCCATTACGTCTCTTGCTCTCCAATATTTCTGTGTAGTGGGTCCGGCAGGTAGCACTTCACAGGTTAAAAGATGTTATTCAGTCATTTTCTCCTTTTTGTTGTCAAATGCTAGGCTTTGGCAATGAAGCCATTAGCTCTCTTGCTCTCCAATATTTTTGTGTAGTGGTTCTGGCAGGTAGGGCTTCACAGTTTAAAAAATGTTCCTGATTCATTTCCTCTTCTTTGTTGTCAAATGCTAGGCTTTGGCAATGAAGCCATTAGCTCACCAAAACACCAATATTTCTGTGTAGTGTGCTGCAGGTACGACTTCACAGGTTAAAAGACGTTCTTCAGTCATTTCAGTCACCCTCATTCTTTCGATGGTGCCAGAGAGTCCGCTGCAATTCGCTCTTGACGTAAAACATGAATTCCTATTTCCAAAAGGCTTTCCTTTGTCGGTAGTGTCGGCATTCACCTGTATGAAAGATAATTGATAAATCCATAAAACTCTGGGGAACGCTTTCTGGTTTTACTTCTGACACACATAAGGGTTTGAAATAATCATTTTCATCTCAAACATGGACCAACCGCCATAACCCCTAAAGTAGGAGAGAAAGACATTCTTTAGTTCATTGACGCCAGCGCTCGGTGACATCTGGTCGGCATCATATCTACATCAAAGGACTTAACAATCATCGAATTATTTATGACCCATTAATAATAAGAAAAATGTTACAAAGAAACACACCTGCACTTTTACACATGACAGCTTAGGGGGTGGGTGATTAATTGAGAGGGCGTGGTCACATACCAGACAAGTTACAACATGTCTCCCACCCCCACCCCTTATCAATTTATATGCAAATTAGATATTCTATTGTTCCAGGGCGCCCATCTTACAACTACTTACGGGTTCAAGGCTAATGGGAGTAGACCCTCTGGACTCAACTGTCTTGTTCACGTATGACTTGCCTGTCACTTGCTGTAACTGACGTACCTCTCTCAACTTAATGTCTTACTGTACCTCGTCACGTAACCTTTGACATATCTCCATACAAGTTGAGCGAGGTTTAACTTGCTAATGTTGGCAATCGTAACACAGTATGACCCGTTTAACCTGCTACATCGGATACAATGTATTTCTTTCCGTCTTGGTCTGCCAGTCAGTGGCGAGGCTTCGGCACCGACGGATTCCCAATAATTTCAGGAGAAACAGACCCAAAACAAGAAAATTCGGGTCATGTTATTTATTCGCTCTAGATACATTTTCAAAATACATTCCCGAACATCAGCGGTTCTGCGGGCAATTTCACAGCTGCTTAGATTCTAGCTCATTCAACTCTGTATTTCCGCATTCGTAACCTTGAATACCATGCTTCCTAGTTTTCCGGAAGCAATCGTAACTCTTCGATAGTTAGGAGCCGCTGAGAAATTCTGTAGCGTGTGAAATGAAATGTGTAGTGTTTAACGCCCGCTTTTACTACATACGGCACCGCAGGCGGTGAAACTGATGATACAGGAGATGGAGATGGAGCACTGGTGGAATAAGATGGCGGGGGAAACCGGAGGTCCCGGAGAAAACCCGCCACTGCGCCGTGTTGTCCAACACCAAACTAACTTTGTCGTCGCCTGGGATCGAACCCGGGCCGCCTTGGTGAGAGCCAAGCGGTCTAACCACTGAGCAACGGCGCGGCCGTAGCGCGTCCAGATATGTTTTGTTGTTGTTGTTTAATGTGACACTTTTAAATACAACTGTAAGTATATTTCCTAGCACATACGACTAACTACAATTTATGCACAAACTGTTCTGTTTCAAAATTGAAAATGTTTAGTAAATATCGCTGTTCTATTGGAAATATAAAAGTGAATGTCGTTATTTGTACTTGAGATAAGTGTGCAGTTTGTCGCCGTTTGCGTTTTAGTGCAGTTACGGTTCTGTTTGTAGTCTAACCTCGGCCATGAAGTTTAAAGGTGGAGGGATAATGCCAGGAGGACACATTTGCTCTCCCCATTCCAAAAATTAAACAACTATCACACAGGAGTCAGCCCTATCGAAGTGCAATCATTGGTGCTCAGCCTGGGAAAACCATATCTTCAGGAATTGGCAATGGATTGGGTGCTAGCCTAATTTT